>VXBX01009670.1:484927-617986 GCA_013400415.1 Scytalopus superciliaris | reverse complement strand
CATCCACAGGCTGGAGGCGATGCTCTACGCGCTGGACCAGATCAACAGCGACCCGGACCTGCTGCCCAACGTGACGCTGGGCGCCCGCATCCTGGACACCTGCTCCCGGGACACCTACGCGCTGGAGCAGTCCCTCACCTTCGTGCAGGCGCTCATCCAGAAGGACACCTCCGACGTGAGGTGCACCAACGGCGAGCCGCCCGTCTTCGTCAAGCCGGAGAAAGTAGTTGGAGTGATCGGGGCATCGGGGAGTTCCGTGTCCATTATGGTGGCAAACATCCTCCGGCTCTTCCAGGTAGGGCTGCCGGAGCCCCGGGCCGTGCCGGGGGGCTCTGCCGCCGCTCCCAGCTCCCCCCGTGCCTCTCCAGGTGCTCCATCCGCCTCCCACCGGAGCAGCTGCTCCCCTCCCTGCCGCCCTCCCCGTTCCAGCATCCTCCCCCGACTCCCTTCTCCACGGTGCGTGGCGCTTTCTGGATTTATCGCCCCATTTGCACGAAGCGATCCCTGAGGGAAAGGAGAAGGGAAAAAAAAAAAAGGGGGAAGGGAAAAGCGCTGGATTCGCGTTAGGGAGAACCGCGGCTCGGCGGGGATGCGGGCGCAGGGCATCCCAGCCGNGAACCGTGTGTGTGTGTGTGTGTGTGTGTGTGCGGGGGAGATGCGCTGCAGCGCCTGCCCGTTCCCTCCCCTCCTCTTCCCTCCTCCCCGGGGCGCGTTGCGACCGTGCCCCTCTGGCCCCCAGGGCTGTGGGTGTCGGGTCGCGGGGACTTGTCACCCTCCGCTCCATCCTGCTGCCCTTCGCCGGCGCCCCAAGCCCGAGAGCGGGCATCTGTCCGGGGCCGAGCCGGGTTCGGTGCCCCGGGGGATGGGGGTGTGCCCCCGGGATGGGGGTTCCCCCGAGGCCCCGCTCCAGCCGCCGCGCCCGCGCAGCGGGCACCGGGTGCCCCTCGGCAGCGATCGCGGGTGCGGTGACAGTGACAGAAGCACCACCAGATGCATCGTGAGCAGCGGAGTTCCTCGCTCCCTGTCCTACGCCTTCGCATGCGGAAGGTGGTTGGTGGGGGTTATTTTTATTTTTGTGCAGCGGGCGGAGAGATCCCCCGCTTTTCCCAGCTGGAAACTTGAGGTTTTCACGGCAAATCCACTCTGTGCTGTCAGCAACCACCGATCCTTCTTACTCCCCTCTGGCTGTCCGTGCCAGCTCCGGCCGCTGCAGCCGAGGCGAGCGGAGCGATGCGCCTTCCCATCGCTGCCCCTCGCTCTGCCCTGCCCTGCCCAGCCGGGCTCTGTCCTGCCCGTCTCCCTGCAGGAACACTAAGGATGTGTTTTTCCCCTCCGTCGCCTCCGCCTCTCGGCAGATTGAAGCGCTGTGCTGAATGCCCGAGCATCCATCCGTGCGGCTCCGAGGTGCCGCTCCCCGCTTGCCGAGCGTGTGAGCGAGCCTGGCACCGCTCCCTCCCCGCGCTGCCTCCCGCTCCGCACCTCTCGCATTGCAAACACCCTTCCCGGGCTGCAAACCAGATGATCTCACGTTCTCTGCGTGCGCCGGAGCCGCGGAGCTGTGAGGGATGCGAAGTTGTGCTCGAGTACCGGTTCAGCAGCTGCTGAGCTGCTCGAGGCTCCCGCCGGCCGGGAGGGTGGAATTACCCAGCTGTTCCGCACCGCTTCTCATCCCAGAGCAAATCCTGGGCGCTCCCGACGGAGGTCTAGTTCAGAAGGAAATCCTGGGCACCGGAGCCTTTTGGATAATGCCACAATACCTGCAAAATCTGTGGTGATTCATTACATAATGGACTTTGCAGAAAATAAGATATTTGGACAGTTTCTGCATGTGGAGATATTTATATAAAGTAAATATTTTAATGTATTGTGACTAAGCATCTGTTCAAAACTGCCTTTTAACCAAATCATCCAGAAAGCAGGAACTGGCCCATACTAAGAGATTTTACCCGGTATGTACTTTGCCACCTTTAAGCAAATCTTTCATGCAGTAAAACTGTTCCCTACTGTCCTTTCTCCTTCAAAACACAGTTCAGAACATGTTTCAGCCAGAGAGAAATATAAAAGAACTATTTTAGGAGGAGAACTGGACCTGATAAGCAACGAAGTGCCATTGTGTGGTGGTGGGTGAGAAGCTGCAAGTGGCTGGAAAGAAAAAAAAACCCAAGTAGCCAATGACAAAAATCTGAACCTCTGAAATACTCAGAAAATCATGAGTATTGCAGCGAGGTTGCTTTTCAGGGGTCACTATGGGTCCAGTTTGTTTTACTGACTGTGGCAGTGGGGTGAGGGAATGGCTCTTGAACACTTACATACATGCCTAAACTGGCTTTTCCCTCTCTGGTAGATAAAAACCTCTTTCCATCTGTGGAGGCCCCTGCACAGAAATCTTAGTCGTGTTCATGTTTCTCTGTCAGCATCTTGGAAGAGAAGTATTTATGCTCTATCTTAATGTAGGGAGCAAATCTGTGTGAATATATAACCCAAACAGGGCACAGCGGGGGCTCTTCAGTCAGCTACTGATGATTCTGGTGCTTTCTCCTCAGGATGGGGAAGATTCAGGCTGCTCATCTTCCTCCCTGCATGTGAAGTCTTATGTCTCTCCATGCAGCTCCCCTGTCTGTTCCCAATCTGGCATGGAGGGTTTGGGAGCACCTTCAGCTAACGCCAACAGGTGGATCAGCCTGGGAAGGTAGTTCTGGGGTCCTCTGGCTGGAATTAATGTGTAATTACTGTTGGAAGCTTTGGTAAAAAAAAATAATGTGAAGGCTCTCCATGGGACTTGGGCTTGTTCCTGTGTGATCAGAGTCCCTCTCCCTGCCTCTGTACCTCTCTCCCCGCTTATCTCTGAATTGCACCTTGGATAAAAGATGATGGGAAGAATTGTGGTGGGGGATTCCTCCAGGAACGTGGGGATGGCATGGTGTGCCAGCTGGTGCTGGAGCCAAGGGAAGGAGTAACCCAGTCTCTCCTCCCTGTCTGATGCGTTTGTGCTGGTGGAGCCAAGCTGAGACTCGGAGCAGTCGGAGCGGTCACTGCTCCACTGAGTCGCACACGAGGTGTGGACATGCTGGTGGTGGGCACAGAAATTGCCAGTGGGGAAAGGATACCTCCTAAGGCTGTGTGTGTGAGGATTTCTCTTCCAAAATGACAAGTGATGAGAGATGGAACTGCCAGGGTTTGAGGGAGGGGGGAGGTTTTACAGCCAGGTTCAATATCTGCAATTGCCAAGGTCTTTGTGTGGGACCTTCTGTGAGTTACTGCATTAAAATGTTCCAGAGCATCTTCAGGAGCAGGTCAGACCCTGCACCTGAGCAGGGCTGGATGTCTGACTCCCTCTGGAAGCCAGTCCAGATGAGCTCTCTCCAGCTTGCCCATGGCTCCCCGTGGAAGGGATCGGGCTGGAAGATGCCTCTGGCTGGATGCTTTATTTTTCTGTCTCTGTAATTTACCTTCATCCCCCTCAGCAGCAGGACAGAAGTGCCCTGAGAGGAGTTCCAGTGGGACAGCCCTCTTGGTGTGCATCCCTCCTCTTCTGCTGGGGGCTGTAGCCCATCCCCATCCAGCCAGGAATTTGGGAGCAGGGCTGTGTGTTCAGGTGTGTGCCCAGCTCCAGGCCTGGCTGTGCTGCAGCTCCCTGGATTAATGTTCCAGGAGGGATAAGATGGTGTGTGGTGGAGCGTGGAGATGTCGGTGCACGGGTATTCAAGGATGTCAAATACAGGGACTTTTTCCAAACATGGTTCTATTAGAGCACACCAATAAATAGCAGGGTGATTGTAAATTAAATATCTCTCCTAAAAATAACACAGAAACGATTTGGAAAGCTGTTTCCAAATGCATCAGGGAGTTCAAAGCTGTATGTTTTCAGGCTGCTGGTTTTGCTTTTGAAAAAATACTGTTCCTTTGCAGGCTTGTAGCTTTTCTCACAAATTGAACTCCATGAAAATTCAATAACTATGCTGAAAAAACATTGCCAAGTGTTTCGTATTTTCTGGGAGTTAAACTGTTCTATATGGGGAATATATCAGCACCCTGATTTATTTTTTAAATTATTTTTTTTTATGCTAGAAGACTAATTTTTGTGCTCCCTTAGAACTACAGCCTTCTTATGAGAAGCTTTAGTAATGAACAAATTACTGCTTTGGGTTTGTGTCCTTGGTGGATGTAATTTGAAAGAGTCAATCAACAATTTCTTGTTCTTGTCTGAATACCTTTGTGATTTTACCAGGCATGGCTTTTGTGGCCCAAAGGGGGCTGTTAAAAAAATTCAGGGAATTTTTTTGTTAGAAAAGTGGGATAAAGGAGTGCAGTGAGGTTGGGAGTGTAAATTGGAACATCCCTGGTCTCCCTGGGGGCTGTTGGCTGCTTTTCCTTCCTACTGGAGGAGGAAAATGACAGTTGCAGTCCTGCCTTCTGCTCTAGACACAGTAATCACAAAAATGGGATTATTTGGAAAGGGATAGAGCTTAGGAGTGCAGCTCTGAGTTGGATGCCACTCTTTCCTTGAAAAATGCACATCCTTTTCCAAACTGTCTGGGGGAGGATGTTCTGGCTGCACTGTGGCTCTGGCTTTGGTGGGGATGGGATGGGATGGGATGGGATGGGATGGGATGGGGCTGCTGTGTCCAGGGAATGATGGGAGCACCGGAGCGCAGCTCGGGCACGGGGCAGAGGGGCTGTGTGAGAAGGGCTGTACAGAGCCTGTGATCCCAAGGCTGCAGGAGATCCTTGTTGGTTAATTTCATGTTTCTCAACTCATCAGTTTCTAGAAACTCCTTCAATGCCCAGTAAAAAGTTTGCAAACTGGTTGTTCCTCCTTCTCTCCTCTTTGTTGCCTGCAGGAATATGGGATATAGGCCCGTTCTGTGGGATAGTTTTCATTCCAAAGACACATGTTGAGCCCCTCCTGCTGATCTTGACCTAAGGAGATGGTGGGAAATGGCCAGTTTAATTGATTGCAAGGTACCTGGGCTGCCACTGGTGTTTGGGAAAACAACTAACACACTTCTCTAGATGCTAATTTATTTTGAACTCATTATCAGATTACTGCATTTTCCTCTCCTAACTTTAAATAAGACAATAGTGGGTTTAGGAGATGGAGTAATGATTCATGTTACAAAAGACATTTCAGGAGAACTCTACATTTTTCAGTTACTTGTATAGAGAATGGAACAACAAAAAGCTGAAAACAGAAACTTTAATTCTTTGTCTCTTTCCAAAAAAAAAAAAAAAAAAGGAAAAAAAAGAAGGGCTTTTGTGTTCCTCAGCAAGCTTTCATTTCATCAGCCTCTAAATATTTGTCCTTGTTACTGAGGCACCTAATACATGTCAACATGCCGAACCACCCAGTTGTGATGTATTGTGGCTGAGATATTAGGCTGCATTGAATGGATGTGGAATCTGATTTTCCCTGTATAAATCAAGAGGAAAGGAAAATCCTCCCTTCAAGAATTTCACATGTGGAGTTACTAATGGGAGGTTGGAGGTGCTGTGAATGTATTTCTCTGGAACACGGTGTTTGGAGGTAAAATTCATTTTCTTGACAAGGCAAAAATTCAATATTAGCAATAATCTTGGTGCTTAATCTGTTTTCGAGTGTCTCTTGAGGCAGAAGGGACTGCAAAGAGTCCTTTGGAAGGAGAGTGACTCTGCCAGGAGAGGGGTGCTTGTCCATGGAGAGGGACAGGGAGGGATGATGGGCAGAGGATTCACTGGGAGCTGGGGCAGAAGGGGGTGCAGGAACAGGCAGCTGGTACAGGCAGAGCAGATATTCAGCAAGTTTGCTTGTGCAATTCCCAATTTACTCTTTGAAACAAAATAAGGTGACCTCTCTGGAATGACAAATGGAGGGATCCTTTCAAGGCATTAATTTTTATGAAAGAAATATTGATCTGGTTTTGAATCTCATAACACTAATACTACAAAACTACATGTGCTATATTCTGTATTTTATTCCATTAAATGAGTTTTGCTTGGAGGCATTAAAACCATCTAACACAATACTCTGTTTCATAATATCAGATGTTGTTATTTCTATTTATAGTGGTCTTCAAATTAATCTCAATGAGTGACAATGCTGACTGTCCCAGACATTGGACTATGATGAATTTTATCATAATATTGGGAGATACGAAGCATGTAATTAAGGCTGTTTGGAGAGCATGGAATCCAATATAATCAGGTCATTAGTGTGCTGGAGTGGGTATCCAGGCAGAGAGAAATCTAAAGGAAAACAAGTATTCCTAAAGCTTTCCTTGTTACCGATGATTCACAAGGTCCTACAGAGCCCTTGTGCTGAAGGCAGTGGAGTTACTCTGAAAGCAGTTTATGTGGGAATAAAGGCTGGTCCTGTAATGGACCACTGAGAGAGAGGTGGTGCCCTTCCCCACCCCAGGGCATGGGGCCCTCCTGCACAGTCACTGAGTGACCTCAGCCCTGAGAGCCTTGCACAGCTTTTCCATGTGTGGGTGCCCCATGAGGAGGAGAGGCTCCAGTGATGGTTATGAGTATGTTGGGGTGGTCTGGAAGCTCTTTAATGTCCCTGTGTCCCCATGGGACAGGGCCATGGTGCCACCCCTGCATGGACAGCCACAGAGGTGGCTGTGACCTGTACCCTTTGCAGCTCGGAGGCTGCTGGCTGGGAAGGAGCCCAAGCTGAGGTGGGTGCCCAGCTGCTGGGGGCTGTGTTTTGCAGCACAGCCTTTTGCCAGCACTGTGGATGTGCAGACCCAGGCTCAGGGTCGGGATGGAACACCCCAGGCAGCTACTGAGACCTTCAAACAGGGACCCTGCTCCTTCTCCAGGGGGAAAAGTGCCTCTGTTTGACAGAGTGACTCTGGCAGCACTGCCCAAGGCCCCTCTGATTTAGGCTGTGTGTGATGAGGGATGTTTTGCTGTGTCATTTGGGATGCTGAGAGGCATTATCATGCCGTGTGAGCACGAGTGGGCTGCTGGATCTCCTCCTCTCCCTCGGCTCAAGTGCTGGTGCTGGCCAGTGCCTGCCTTCCCAGCCCTTTGAAATGAACTTGGCAAGCATTCCCAAGCCCCTGGGATGTGCTCCTGGTTGTAAATTGCCTTTCTCTGTGCTTTGGGATCGTTTGAACACTTGGACTACCTGGCCTCTGATTCATGTGGGAAGAGGAGGAAGCTTGGAGACCTCCCCTTCCCAACACGGTGCCTGGTGTGGGACAGGTACAATCTTCTCATATTCAGGGCACATCCAACAGCTCTATCTGGGCTCTGTTTTTTTGTGAAAAGCATTGCCTGAGCTGTGGGGGGGAGGGGACAGTTCAAGCATTCATAGATCGCAAGATTTCATTCTCGTGATGCGTCTGCTTAATGTCTGTGAATGTGGTTGTGTATGTAGGTTGTTTTTCATATATATATAAAAATAGAGATATACAAAAATATTGGTTTGGGTAGATATTCATGCTGTAAATATGACCTGTTCTTTAAGGCCATGCTCGGAGATGGGGCTGGAAGGGGAGAGCAGGAACTTGAGCTGGGCTGTGGTGGGTGAGGAGAGGATGGAGCACAGCTCTGTGCCCATGCATTGTCACTGCTGTCACTGTGCCCACAGCCCTGTCACCTGCTGGCTTGGCTTTTCCATCTTGTCTGCCTCGTATTATGATGTTCGGGCTCAGAAGGATCAACGATGTGATTAACAGAGAAAAGAGGTGGTTTAGGAACACTGAGCCACCTCAAAGGTGCTCAGCAGCAGGTTGTGTTTGTGCTTGGCTGTCCCTGTCTGGGAAGGGAGCAAAGGGTGAACAGGCAGAAACTGTGATGGAAAACAGGGGCAGGAGTGTGGAGAGGTCGGTGTGTGGCTCATGCAGGGTCAGGGTGCTGGGAGGAGGATGCTCTGTGGGGCAGGAGCCTCAGTCATCCCCTGACAGCAGCTGTGGACCCTGGTGTGGGCAGAGGGGATGCACAGCAGGGCTCTGGTGGCTCTTCCCACAGTGGCAGCTCCTGGCCATGTGCCTGCCACCCTGGTCTCTCCTGGAGGCTGCTCAGGGATCAAAGGGAGAGCCAAGGGCAGGGTCAGGAGCTGAGAGGGGTCACTGTGCAGCCACGTGCAGTGGGATGGGCACAGCCCAGGGCAATGTCAGGCAGTGACAGGGGAGTCCCAGGGAGAGGACAGCCCAGGAGCTGGCACAGGGCCCTTGCTCTAGCCCGAGGGCAGTGCCTTGCTGGAGCTGCTTTGCTGCTTCCAGTTCAAAAGGCGGCTAATCTGGGCTGGGCTCGGTGTGATCCTCCTGCTCCCCCCGCCTGTGGCTGAGCTCCCTCAGATCTTGTCTCGCAGTTTTACAGCTGTTTTGGCTTTTCACTCGCGGGTAAAACAACTGCTGACAAAGCCAAACCCCTTAGCTGTACTTGTCCTGAAAAATGACTCAGATCCAGGTTCTCCTCAGGTGGGTTGATGCAAACCCAGCTCTGGGCTCCCTCCTGGGAGGTGTCACGTTCCTGTGGCTGCAGCAGGAGGTGACAAACAGCCCAGCCCTGCTCCAGGGGCCCCCAACCAGTGGCATCTGGCCATGCAAACCCCATGGGATGAGCAAGCATTGCCCACTGGCCGTGCTGCAGCCCCCAGGGAGGCTTTAACTCACCTTTTCCTGGTGAATGGGGATTATCTCTGGGAATACTGGTTATAATGTGGTTATTGGGGCTCTCCAGAGTGAGCTGGACAAGTCATCCTTGACCCCGAATTTCAGTGATAGGAATGTTGGTGAAACAGTGAATATTGGTCCCTGCATGTGGGTTTGTAGCAGTCATTTATTACTGTCCTATACAAAGGCCCTAATCCCAACTTTCCTTGGAAAAGTGTCCATACAAGAACAGGATTGTGACTGTAAAGATGGCAGAAAATGGAAACACACACTTGGCACAGTTTTCCATCATTTTCTCTGGATGCTGCAGCAGTGGCTCAGGTTGGTGGGAAAGCAGCAAGTTGGACAGGGATCTGGCTGATTCCCTTGGACAGTTTCAGACATCTTTTGTCCTGGTGCCATCCGCTGAGCCCCCTGCTCCAACCCCCTGGGGTGCTCCCCTCCCATTTGTGGGGTCGGGTTGCTCGGGGCAGCTCCTGTGCCAACTCCTTCAGTGGGGGTTCTCCCTGTTTC
Organism: Scytalopus superciliaris; assembly: GCA_013400415.1. NCBI lineage: Eukaryota > Metazoa > Chordata > Aves > Passeriformes > Rhinocryptidae > Scytalopus > Scytalopus superciliaris. The sequence goes on along the minus strand of VXBX01009670.1, from coordinate 608,867 downwards.
ATGGAATCACAGGACTGTTTGGGTTGGAAGGAACATTAAAGCTCATCCAGTGCCACCCTCTGCCATGGGCAGGGACACCTCCCACCAGCTCAGGTTGCTCCAAGCCCCGTCCAACCTGGCCTTGGACACTCCCAGGGCTGGGGCAGCCACAGCTTCTCTGCCCAACCTGTGCCAGGGCCTGCCCACCCTCCCAGGGAAGGATTCCTTCCCAATAGATGGGACCTGTGTAGGCAGACTGGTCCCTGCAGATGCCTCGATTCTTTTATAGACTTTTCTGAGGAATATTCCACAGCTTTCAAGAAAGACTATTTTCCCCCCTTGTAATACTCAGCTTTTATCTTCTTTGCTGGAAATGTTCCTGGTTTGTGTTGGCTGTATTTTCACAGCAGGTTTTGAGACTTGAGTGCAACATGAGATGCAATAGGGATACTCCTAAAACAAGGCTTTTGCTCTCCCTTTGCTACTGGAAGATAGACCCAAAAAGGAGAGGTCTTGAACACTTTAGCAGGAGAGATTTATCTGCAAGTTGAACATGCACCTTGGGTGGGACTTGTGGGACTCCAGCTCTGCCTGAGTCAGGCTCGAGATGTCAGCCCACATTTCCAATGCTCTGGGCTGGAACTGATGCTTATTTGAAAATGTTTCTCATCCAGTGATGCATTTCCAGTCTGGACTAGCTGTGTTCAACACCAACCCAACAAAAACCCCACAAGATGTTTGGTTCAACAACAAGCCTGGTTGAAAGAAAGAAAATAATAAAATCCCAATTCTCTCTATTCAGTATCTTTGATGACAAGGACAGAGGGTTCAGTGTCTCAAGGGACCTGTGTCCCTACATTATCTCAGGTGAAAATGCCCAGGTTTGGTGCCTTGCAAGTTTGTTTCCTCTCCTACCATCTCAGGATTTGTGTAGAGCAAAGCTTCCTGCAAAGTCATAGAGCCCAGCATTTCCTAATAAATGTCTCATTTCATAAATATTTTAATAACAATAATTATGCATTCATCAGAATGGAGATTTGTTTCAATGTCATTAAATTCAGTCTCATAATTCTGTGCATGGTATTTCTGCACACAGAACCAACTGAGTGCAGATGCTTTGTGCAGCTCTCGGTGACACGGGAGGGATGTGCATCCTGCAGGATTGTTGTCAGGAGGTTCAGTGTGTTCCATGTGCCAGGAAGAGCAGGGCAGCAGAAATGTTTCCTCTCTGAGGATGGAGGAGTTGAGTCTTAGGAAGTGTAGCAGCTTCTATTTCCAGCAAAAACAACCCACAAGCTCCTTGATGTGAGAGCTCAGATAAAATGCCTTGGGGAGGTGCAGAGGGGCCGGCTGTGCCATGGGGGGGGTGAGTGCCGGGGGGGCACTGGGAGCTCCTTGTGCACCCCGTGTTTATGGGGCTGTCAAAATGGTGCCAACTGGTTGATTTTGAAATGAATTTATAGCTGTGTTTTGTGGTCAATCAGAACTTTTTAAATGTTAATTTATTTTTAAATGTTTGTTTTTAGCTGTCTTGAGAGAAACCCAGATAGGTTCATGTTAGAGGTTTATTGCCAAAGGAAGTTTGACTAGACCGACCACAGGTTTCCCAGCAGAGTCCCTTTTCCCCATGGCTGTTCTCCTGGGACAGCCATGAATTCCCTGGTTTGTAAACACCTCTGCTTGTTAACCATAGCTTGGCTATGACATAGTAAGATACAGGTTAATCTAATGAATGGCTGAAATTTAATACTTGGGTTTACTGACAGCTCGTAAGAGCCCAGACAGCAGCACCACCAGCTGAGACAAGACTGAGTGCCCAGAGTTGCTTCCCTTGTTGATCCCATCAAGAGGGAGCCCTAATGGGGAGGATCAAGGCCAAATCCAATCTAATAAAAAGAAAATATGGCAGGAATAAATAAAAAGTTAAAGGCAAACTGTCAACTCAAATTTGGCTGGAAGTTGTTATTTTTATACATATAAAATCCAGCTCTAATAGAGATGGTTTAGTGATTTTTAAAGCAGGTAATTTTGCAATAGGTCTTGAATGCACAGAAATTACATTGACAACAGAAATTAATTAAATGACTTTTTGTGGTTTTGTGGTTTTTCTGTCTGACAGCAGGACAGAAAATTTCAGAGTATCCAGATGACCTTTAAGGTCCCTTCCAACCCAAACCATTCTACAATTTGTGATGCAAAGGAAATTACTCTCTCAAGGTGTGTTTGCCACGGCTACAGTGAAGGATTTTCAAAACTAGGAAAAGCTGTTTGGATGTTTTGATTCTCCATCAATCCTGGAGCAACTGGAACGGACAATTGGAAGGAGGTGCCCAAGGCAGGACTGGCCGTGGCACTCAGAGCTCTGGGCTGGGGACAAGGTGGGCATCGGGCACAGGGTGGGCTCCTGGGCTGGGAGGGCTTTGCCAACCTGAGTGATTCTGGGATTCCGTGAACTGGGATTTGGATGTCTGTTCCAGTGCTTGAGAACATTTCCTTTAGCAGAATTGGTTCCTGGCTGAAGTGATTTGGACTTTGACACTGGAAGTTGACACAAAAAAATTAATTTTCCATCTGCCTGCAGCAACCGTGGTGGCATCAGCCCTGAGGGAGTGACAGCTTGTTTGCACTTGCTTAGCTAAATTGGGAATGTGGCAATGGAAAAATGGCTTGATATGTGGCAGTGGAGGAATGACTTGTTCCCGCTCTGTGGAGGATGCCCAGGGCAGCTGCAGAAATCCATCTGTACCACCTGGAGATCCCCAACACCTCTCCATGTGAGACTTGGCTGCAGAGCAGAGGTACTGGGGTCCATGGAAAAGCAGCCTTCCTTCTCCAGGAATTTTAGTGACATGGTAAAACTGTGAAGAGCATTAAATCCGTGAGAAAATGAAAGAAATCACAAATACATTTTTGCCCACCTGTGATAAATGTATTTTGCTAGAGAATCAAATTGTTAATAAAAAAGGCCTCCCAACCCTGTGCTTATTTTCTCAGGAAGAATCTCCTTGCATTTCAGAAGAGAATAAAATAACTCTGAGCACAAAGGCACTGGGGAATGAGGCTGATAACTCGTCTACAAAATGTCCTGCTTGAGACCAGCCTGGCTTGTGCTGCTCTGAGAAATCCATGTGCTTGTGAAGCGATAATTGCACCCTGAGCTGGGCAGCAGGGGCTGTGCTCATGAGAAATGTGGGTGTTGAAACACAACCCGGGGTGGTTTCTGAGTGTGCACCTACGACAGATTGATTCTTTCCTGATTTTCATGGCCCAGGAGTTGGTCCTGGCTCAAAACCCTGCTCGGCCCCAGGGGAAACAGAACAGGAGTGGGGCCGCCCTCCATTGCAGCCTGGCTTTGAGTCCTTGGATCATGGAATCATCCACGTTGGGAAGGACCTCCAAGATCAACAAGCCCAACATTTGGGGTGGGTCTGGGGCTCTTCTGACCCCATCAGGGGTCACACCCCCAGGGACACACTCTGTGGATCAGCAAGGAAATGCTGCAGGAGAAGCTGAGTTGTCACATTCCTGCTCTACTGGGAAAGAAGTTGTAGCAGTTTATTAAAAATATCAACTATTCCTTGGGGCCAAACTCCCTGATTTGTGGTACCTCTGCAGCAAATTATGGTATGGATTTTTAGGCAGTGGTTTATTGATACTTTTTGCTTTGTTTTGCTTTTTTGCTACTTTTTCCTGTTCAGCTTTTTTTTAGAAATTAATGTGGGTTCTTCTCCCTCTTCCCAGAGAAGCTGTGGCTGCCCCATCCTTGGGAGTGCCCAAGGCCAGGTTGGACAGGGCTTGGAGCAGCCTGGGCTGGTGGGAGGTGTCCCTGCCCATGGCAGGTGGTGGGATGGGATGGGCTTCAAGTTCCCTTCCAACCCAAACCATTCCATGGTTCCCTCCCTCTGCTGTTCCTCACTCCCCTCCTGAGCAGTTTGGAAAATTGATCTCAATCCCCCAGGTGAATTTAGATAAGATTCTGTTGGGTTCATGAACCAGATTTGTTCTTGTGCCATTACAAAGGTGGCATTGAGGTAGCAAAACAAACAACTTGTTCTATTTGTCTTCCCTACTGTTTCTGTAGATCATGTTAAATCTTTTCACTTAAATTATAATAAATACAGCCCAAAAATAACAAGGTGGAGTTTAAACACACAGTTGGGGGAAAACATGATCTTTCTCAATTGAACTGTTTGGACTGCTCGTGAATCTTCTTGTCGTATTTGTTGACTGAGATTTTTGGTTTTAATGTGCTCTATGAAGACAAATGAAAAGATGCCAGTTATTTAATGAAATAAAATTGTGCTGAGGTTTGTGCAGCTTTACCTTTCAGATTTGTGCTTTCCTGGTGTTCTGAAAGTGCCTGGGTGGAGCTGTGTGGAAGGGGGTGGGATTAGAAGGTATTTAAGGTCCCTTCCAAGCCATTCTATGATACAGGACCCAGTGACTCCACTGCAGATCTGCCTCCTGCCTTGCTCAGAGCCTGGAAGGGAAGTTCTCTGCGCTTAAGGAATTGCCTGGGACACATCCCTGGGAAGGGGCACCTTCAGGCGGAGTGACAGCCTGTCAGTGCACAGAGCAAAATACTCTTATAAGCTACAGCAATTTTAAAAATAGGAACCAGGGAGCAAATGGCCTTGCAGGTGAGAGCACTGAGAGAGACAGGAATTGGTCCTAATGGGCTCGAGATGTGCTGGGGATGGAGAGCTGTGAGCTCAGCCAGGGCTCTGAGCTGTAGGTGGGAGCACAGGGACTGCTCTCTCCTCAATCCCCTTTGCAGATTTATTTTTACTCTTAATTTGGACAAAGAACTGCCTCAGACTCGATCTTCTGCTTGTTTGGGTGCGGTGAGGGGCTGCTGGCACCAGGCTGGGGCTGCTTCTCCTGGGGGGTGATGGGGAACCAACTGCAAAACCACAGTTTTGGCTTCAGCTGAGGCTTCTGACTGCCAGAATGGTCCTAAAAATATACAAACTCTTGTAATGACAGTGTGCAAGGAGCTGGCTTTTTGGCTGGAGGGAGTTTGTCAGCAGAATGGTCGTGTTTGCCCTGAGCTTAGGGTTTGGCTCGTGGCCTCTTGGAGATGAACACAAAATCTACCAGAAATCACCAACCCCACCTTTTCCTCCAGAGCTTTGAAAAGAGAAAACCCTGCCAATAGTCTAGCAGGCTAATAAAGTGTCTTCTCATGCAGCAGAATGTCTTGTCCACTCATAACATGGATTGATCTCTGGCTGCCAGGATTGCTGAGTTTTCAGCAGCTGTGTCCTGGCTGGAGAATCCCGGTTGATGGGCAGAAGGTGCATGTTATTTTGGGAACTAAGTGTTACTGGTTTCAGTCAGGTGGATGTGCTGGTTTTGTCAACAGCATCAGTGTAATCACAGATGGAAAGGTTTGTGGTGAAATCTGCTTTGTGCATTGGCAGAATAGAATATTTGTGCTGGAACTGGCCTTGGGCACGAACTGAAGGCGTGAGGATGGACAGGGAGCTGTGAGAATCCCAACCCCACCTGCCTGAGGATTAGTGCCTTTTCCTTGGCAGTAAAGAGAGAATCAATGGTATCTTTAATGTGTCTAAGCAACCTGATCCCTTGGTGTCAGCACTAAAGCCTTGCTCTGGCAGCTTCAAAAGTGGCTGTGCTGGAGCCCTGTTAGGCCCAGCTCAGCTTGAACTGCTGAGTGAAAATCCAGCCTGTTGAGATTTTGGGTGCTGCTGGGATGGATCCTAAGAGGAAGCAAATATATTCCGGTGTCACTGATTTTTTCTTTATGTTAAAGTGAATTTCTGAGGTTAATTAGTTGATGTTTTTTATTCCACTTTGCACTTTATCATTTTGTATCTCTAAATGAGATTTTAAATTCATACCTTGTTGACAGGAACATGATTCTGGGGATTAGTGATCCTGGGTTGGCTGGTAAGGTGTGTGACCAGCAGCATCTCCAAGGTGCTGGTGAGACAAGAGCAAAAAGCCACAAATAGACCTGTCTGGATAAAAGGAGGAATGTGACCATATGCTTGACTGAAGATGTGATCACACTCTTGGGACTTGGCATTTTGTCAGAAAAAAGACTTAAAAATACAGATTCTTTTAAAACCTTGCAGACATAAACCTGCATCAAACCCCCTCAGACCCCCAAAGCTCAAAAACATTTAACAGTTATTTCAATGAGGGTGTAGATTCTTATGGTAACTCCTGGCTACAGGGGCTGAGATTATTAAATTCCTGCAAATAAAATTGCAACAGCAGCAAATAATGGTCTGAGATGCTCAGGGCATTTCTTAGGTTTTTCTCCAGTTGAGGGAAGAACTTAAACTTGTAAATAATACATCTTTATAGGCATTTTTTAAATTTTCATTAATTCTAGCTCTTTGAGAAGCAAAGATAGAGATGTTAAAAGTGAAGAGGCCTCTTGTTCTCCAATGTAAAAGTACTCACTAGTTCAAAACCCCTATGAAATTTGATTAAAATCTTAAATGGTAAAAAAATTATATTCTTGTGATGTGTGAAGTGAAGCACAATAAGGGTAATTCTGTGTGTTGGAGACCCCTCAGAGACCTCAGCTGTGGGGCCATGTGGCCCCATCCCGTTGGGGGTTTGGCACTTTTCAACTCTCTCTCTTGTATTGAGTTCATTAATCCAGGGCTTCAAATGGTTATTTTGGCTTCCCAAGTGCTTGATTCTCTTCAAAGAGTCAACGTCCTCTCAGTGCATTAATTCCTCTCTGGCATTATGATGATAAGGTATTGATGAGAAAACTTGGAAGATTAAGACTTGACTTGAGTGAGGGTAGGACTAACCTTCATTAATGCTGTTACTGCTCCTTCTGTGTCGGTTTATCTGCTCTTAATTAATGTTGTTAAAAGGACATTAGAGATATGTGATTACAGAGTTATTTAAAAGAGCAGGGAGGTGGTGAGAGGCTGTCAGGGCCCAGCAAAAGGCAGGAGCAGAACAGCAGGGACAGTCTGGCCAGGGCAGCCACACCCCAGGAACCAGAGAACGTGTCCCTGGCTGAGCTGACCTGTGCCTTGGGCTTAAACACAAACTGAACCCACCTGGAAAAATTAAACCTTTTCTAGTTTTGCCCATTTTTATTGACTCCTGTAATTGCCCTAATGAGACACTGCATTTAAGTTGTCTCGTCTGTCCCACCCACTATTTTTTCTTCAGCTTTTCTCCAAGTTGATTTTTTTAACAAGTGCTGTTCTCATGCATGGTCCTTTACATTAACAGCTGTGAAACGGCAGTTCTTCTATATCTTTTTTAAAATGTTCTCTGGGGAATTATGCTTCAAACAGGGAAATTGTACGTTTCATTATCAGAAAGGTTTCAGGCTTTATCAGAGTCTTTTTGTTATAGTTGTCATGGAGGTTTTTATTATTATTGTTAAATTGAATAATGGGGAGGAACCTGTTCTTAAGCCTTTGCACAAGAACTAAAATTTAAATCCAGATAAATCTGCTCTGTTTGTAAAAGTGACTTTAAGGTTAACTGCATTTAGTTACAATCATTGGAAGTGCAGCTCTGTTACTTTATCTGAATTAGAAAGCAAGGGGGATTGCAGCTGTAATAAGGGAAGATTGAACCCAACTTTTAAATGCAGATTGAATATCTGGGAGTTATTTTTCAGGGACTGTTTTCTTGATAATCAGAAGAAATCCTCCCTCGGGCTCACAGGGCTGCTCCAGGAGCCCAGAAGGGATGGAGCCTTTTGGTACTGAGATGGAAAGAGATCTTGGAATCACAGGGTGGTTTGGGTTCGAAGGGACCTTAAAGCCCATCCCATCCCCTCCCCCTGCCATGGGCAGGGACACCTCCCACCAGCCCAGGCTGCTCCAAGCCCCGTCCAACCTGGCCTTGGCAACTCCCAGGGCTGGGGCAGCCACAGCCTCTCTGAGATGTTTCAAACAGACCTGAGGGTGGATTTGCTTTGTAGTAAGTACCAAAAGCTCCGATCTGGGTGGGTGGGGACTGAGATGGTCCCTGGGAGGAGCAGGTCACACATGTCCCAGTGTCCACAGTCCTTAGGAAGGACGGGTTGAGCAGCTGGCACTGGCACTGCTCATCCTCCTAAACTCGGGGGTTTGACCCAAATAACTGTGGATTCCTTTCCTCTGGCATTACCTGCTTGGTACAGGCAGTGTGGCCAGAGCATCCTCACCTGCACCTCTGCTGTGTTTCCAGCCCCCATCACCTCCACGGACCGTGCTCTGCACCAGCAGCTCAGCCAGAGCATTGCGGAGCCAGAAAAATCCCTATCCTGGAGACGGGATGCTGATTATTATTCTGCATTAAGCCAGTGGTACTCGTAGCCATCAAAGATCCCTGGGATGGCAACAGCTCCCGAATTCTGGGGGCTGGGATGGAGTGTGAATAAGCAATAAGGAGATGAAAAGCTTGGATGTGAGCGAGCTCCTGCAGTGGGGAGTCACCGCAGCGAGAGCAGCAGAGTGGAACCTCTTTGAAATGTGGGTCAGGTTCAGCAAAAGGGTTTGAAATAGTTTTGTCTAAAGAAAAAAAAAAAAAAACAAACAAGTAGAGGAGTAGTTTGAAAATGTCAATAAAATAATAATTCATCTCAGCATATTCAGGCTCCCAGGCTTCAGGGAGCTCCCAGTTCAGAGAAAGCATGAAATGTAAATACTTTATATAATGTTGGCTGTGACCATCAGCCTCATTATGCCTGTGAAATTCATCATTTTTGCCTATGGATGCTGAAATCTGTTGACAATCAGGAGGAAGAAGAGTCCCCCCAGACTGTTTTGGTGTGAGGCTGTGGGAACTTTCCTTGTAATTACCACAGGAAGGGAAATTGCAGGAGGCATTTTAAAATAACAAGTGCCGATACTGACCTTTTTACAAAGGCTTTGATGGAAGATGTGAAAAAATGGAATTCATTAGAATATTTCTAATTTCCTGACATTCAAATAGGAAAGACTTTCTCAGTGTGTATCTTCTCAAACAGTTACTGCCAGATGCTGTAGCCTAACAAGGGTCCCTGGACTCTGCACATGCCAGCGATCCCAAGGGCTGAATTTAGAAATACGGCTCTACAAAAAGAAAGATTTTCTTTCTGTGTCTACACTGCTGTCCTGCAATTCATCGCTGTGGTGTAAATGCCTGAATGAGTTTGGTCTAAAGGTGCATAAATACATTTAAATTGATTTCAAACTAGGACTATTAAAATAACTGTGCAAATTCCCTAAGAGCATTTTGGGGCAAAATTAAATTCAAGGCACACATAAAATATGCTTATATATATATGTATATATATATGAATTAGTATATATGATTTCAACATTATCATTGTTTGCTTTTTATTTAAAGTCATAAGAAAGCACAAAAAATTCTTCTTCAGGCGATTTCTAAGACCGCAGGGAAGGTAAACAGAAGCATCTGAGGGCTGTTTATCCTTGAGGAGAACAGGCAGAACTCTGGGCTGGTGCCAGGTGGTTTGTTTTGCTGCGGGTGCGGCGCTTGGGGGGTCTCACAGCGCCTTGAAAGCCCCAGCCCAGGCGCGTTCTGGGGGCCTTTCTTTGAGCACACAATGAGCCCGTCCCCGCTCTAAAGAATTTACCGTCTAAGCAGCACAGAAACAAAGGGATTGGAGGCAAGATGTATTATCTCCCTCGTGCAGATGGAAAACCGAGAGGCAGAACAGATTAAGGGAACTGCTGCTGATCGCTCAGACAATCTGGGAGGGAACTTCCAGAGCGTGAATCCCTGCGAGAGCCACAGAACATTCTTTCACAGCAGCATCTTCTCCGACGGGACGGTTTCTTTTTCTCATGCCGCGTTTCCAGGGCTCGATATTCGTGCCCTGTTCTCCTTGGCATCCTCCCAGCGTCTTTAGGGCAGGAGTTTTCAGCTGGAGGAATAGCGGGATGTGACAGCTCCGGTTTGTTTTCCCAGCGTGTTGAGATTCCCGGTGCCAGGTGCTGGGAGGGAGTCCTCAAGCACCTGATGCTGTTTACTGAGATAATTGGACTTAAAACTGAAAGGTTCAAACTATCAATATAGAGGGAATTTAATGTCGTTCCCTTTAGAAAAGACAAGCAAGGAAGGAAAAAAAAGAAGGAGAAAAAAGTCACGCTCAAAGCAATGAAAGTGTGCAAGGAGGGAGGGAGGTGGGGAATTGAGCCGGATTCAGGAGACACTGACACGGGTGGGATCAATTGGGAGCTGAATGGGGCTGAATTCAGGAGTCACTGACACAGGTGGGATCAATTGGGAGGCAAATGAGGGAGATAAATGAGGCAGGCTGTGGGTGCTGAGGGGAGATCGTCAAGAGAGGTTCGGCAGTGGGACACGAAGAGCAGCCTGGGGGAAGGAGTATGTTTGGTGCAGGTAAGTGTGATCCAAACTGGTTTAGTGTTGTTGCTGGTGGTGCAGGGTGAATATTTGGTTGCTATAATATCTGTGCTTTGAGAGTTTGTTCTTAGAATTAAATATCAGCAGGCAACCTCGGTGAAAAAAGCCCTTTAGCTTTTTCTCTCTGGGGATGCTTCCAGTGCTCTTATGTGGTTCAAGGTTTCCAAAGAAAGTTGCTCTCTTGCTGTGAAGTATCTGAGACCTGAACTTCTCCCAAGCAATTCTCATCTGTCCCCTTCTGGCTCCCAAGAGCCTATAAATCTGTATGTTAAACAACCCCTTGCATTGGCAGAAGAAACTTTGAATTATCTCCTGCACTGTGATGTGCAGCTTTGCCAGGCCCTTGCTCTGGGTCTCGGAAGCTGAGGGGAAGTTTTGCCATTAATGAGTTTAAATTTGTAGAAGCAGCAGACATTCAGGTCCTGTTTATTTTATTAGAGGAGTATGAAGTGTATCACGTACACATTAGAAAGGTTTTCACTTGAGAGGAAAAAAAGGAGCACTTTAGAGTTCATGCTGTGAATTTTCTCCAGAGAATGACTCTAAATGCACTTTTTGTAATGCGTGACTTTATTCAAAAAAGGGCTGAGTTATTAAATTTGGTTTTGCCTGTGCAAACAAATGTGAATTATTTTACCAGCTCAAGTGTTTTCTCAGTCACCCATAAATACAAAAATGACTTGAAAGTACAATTGATCAGAAATGATGCATCGAGTGTTTCCCTACAAGGAGGCCATTGAGTTCAGAGTTTGGTCAAGTTGTGGGTTCCTCCCTCATCCAGAGAAAGCCTTTCTCCTCCAACTCTGCATTTCGTAACAGTATCTTTGTTTTCTGTGAATGATGCAATAATTCAGATCAATTTGTGCTGGTTAAGGAAAATAGAAATGACTTGTGTGTGTCCCAGGGTGAATTTCCAGCCTGTTCTAAGGGAAGAGGTGAACAGGTCTGAGGTGGCTTCTCCCAGGTGGGCGAGGGCCTGTCTGGTGGGTGCTGTGCTGCTGAGGAGTCTCTTTCCAAATGTGTTAAAAATAAACTGAGTGGTCCTGGAGAGGAGCACTTGGGATGCCCTTGCCCTTTCCTCTTTCAGCCACCCTGAGGGGTGAATCCCCCAGTGAGGACTCCTGGCCATGGCTGGGGTGGAGCTGAGCTGCTCTCCCATGTCCGGGGAGAGGTGCTGGGCTGTGTCCTCTGCTCAACTTCTCCAGCTTGTGCCTGTATGGGTGGGAAATGAGATGGGTGTTTTTCATGCTCCAGCATATCCAAGCAGCAGCAGAGGAAGGATGGAATGTGCATACTTAAAATTTTTGGGGGTTTCTGCTCTCCAAGTGAGTTTGATTCAAATTTTGCTGAAAGTTACTTGTGTTTTGTTAAGAAACAGTGTGCGGTTATTATTTTCTGAGATGGTTTTTTAATAGTAAGATGTGTAGGGAATGGGCTGGCCTGTGCCAGCCAACATGGTTGGGTTTGCCTTGAATTGGCAACTCTCACAGTGCCAAGTGACTGGGGGATGCCCTGGCTCCCATGCAATCCTGCCAGCCACATTTCTGGCTGGGCTGCCCTGAGAAAACACTACAGAGATATTGCCTTTAGCAGAAAATTATCCAAATACTGCTGCAAATCTGCTTCCCTGAGGCAGGGTGGGTTTCCAGGCTGATCCGGAGCTGCTGCGGCAGTGCCGGAGCAGAGCCCCTTGCCAGCCCTGCTCTGCCTGTGTCCCCACCCCTGTCCCAGCCTGCCTCAGCATTGTCTGAGGGTGCCCTGGGCCTGGAATTAGCAGCATCAAGGGAATTTTGACTGGATCAGGTATGCAGTGCTAAGTAGATTATGAAATGTTGGCTGTGAAACTGAAGTTTGATAAATGGGTCGAAGTTATTCCAGTTCAGGGAGCAAATGTATTCCCTGGGGAGAGCCTGGCACCCGTGTCACTTCACCTCTGTGGTACTGGGGTTGGGACAGATGCACCCAAGTGAATTGGATCTATTTGACCTACATAGTCGCATGGGGAGGAAAATAATAAGGAATAAACACAATGATGAGACCGCGTTACAGCAAGCCCTATTTTTGTCCTATTTTTTCCCTGCCTGGCGAATACTAATGTACAAATCAAAGGAATATACTTAAAAGTGTTTGAAATAACCATCCTTGTTAAAGGCTGGTGAGGAGGGGAAGGCTTGTCATTATGTAGTGTAAAAGATTGAGATGATCTTCACATGCAGAAGGGGAAAATAAGCGGGGAAATAATCCAGTGAACCTTCCTGAAAGAAGGAGCAAACAAACCCTTTGGGCAGCTGCTCCAGCCCTGGAGCACTTACAGACCTGCACAGCAGAAAAATGCCCTGGGGCTGGCTTTGAGTTGCACTGCAAGATGTGTTTACCCAGGTCTCACTGTGTTTTAAAACGGTGAGAAAGAGGAACAATCAAGGTAATAAACAGGGGATTCTTAAAAGCCAAGTTACCCTGAAGTGTGGTTGGGTTTCTATTTGTAATCACAGTATTTATTTATTTCCAAATGGGGTGGGGAGTTGGTGCTCCCCAAGGGAAGGGGATGAGCTGGGGGGCTGCCAGGTTGGCCACTGGGGTGGTGCATGGGCAGGTGGCTCCAGGGAGATGCTGAGGTGGGAGATGGAGCCTGACTTCACACAGGTCATCACTTTGCTGGGTTTGGAGATGAGTTTGGGAAACTCACAGAAAGCAAGGCAGAGCCAGTCATCTCTGTATTCCTGCACACAGGAAGGAACACGCTCAGGTGAAGTGGGGGGAAGAAAGGAATGTGTTCAGAGGTGCACCCAGCCTGGATGATGCATGGTCCCCTGGGATGTCCCCAGTTACATGCTGGCATGTATCATGCTCTGGGTGTGTGGATGAGAGAAAAGAAGAGGAGAAATGTTCCATCTTCCTTGTCTGGATGGGAGTAGAGATGGGCAGGATGAGCCAAAGGTCTGGCTTGGGTGTCCCCACTGAAACAGCACAGCCTGGGAGGGCTCAGCTGCTGGTTTGAGGTTTTGATGGGGTATTTTGTGAAGTTAAAACTGTGCTCTTGGGATATCAGGGAAATGATGATGAGAAGTTAGTGTGTGAGGATACTGCTGTGTAACTGAGTTTTGGAGAACCAAAGGGAGGAGGGATTAATGATGCTTTTTGAGTGTTACCTACCCTGGGTGCTGGGGTTGACAAACAGGTGAGTGAATGCAGGAGTAGAGAGTTTTAATGGAAGTAAAAGAAATGGATCAGAAATGTTGTGATTTATAGGTAATGGTAGGACAAAATCATGGACACAGATTGGGTCTGTGGTGGGCCTCTAACCAAAAGGGCCACAGTGAGGGTCTCCCCACATGTCACAGCACAGAGAAGTTGTTCTGCTGTGTGCAAAGGCCTCCCAGGCTTGAAGTACCTGTAGCATCTGATTTACTGACTTCTGTAGCTCTAAGGGAGAAGAAAGTTAAAGATCCAGTTTCAGTGTTTCTGGATTTGTTTCTTTCTCAAGCTTCTGTTTCTGTGTCTTGCTCAACATTACAGTTCCCACAGGATGTGCCATGAGCTCACCCCTTCCACACCTGAGATTTCTTGTGCCCTCCCTATTTCTGTGGTCAGGAATGTTCACCTCATTCCCCAAATTTCTGTCACTTTTCCCCATTTCCCCCCACCCTCTTTCCCCATCAGTCTGTTGCAGTAAGGAGAGATTACCAAGCTGTCTCTCAAGGATGTCTGTTTATCCTCTTTGAAGATAATGCTGGTGAAATGTTTTCTAGAGAATTCAGCATTTCTGGCTTCACGATTTTCTCTGTACACAGAGAACCTCCACTGTCAGATCTTTCTAATCTCTCAGGTTTCAAAGCTAACAGCACCAGGCTAAAATTACCCCATTAAATATCAATTAACATAAATCATCACAAGATGCTGCTCAGATTAAATATGTTCCTACTGGGTCTTTCTGTCTGGAAATATAACCAAGTGAAGAAATGTTAAAATGAACTCAGTTGGATATTCCATGTGGTTTTTTTGAGTGTTAATGTGGTGTCTTGACTGAGTTTGAGACTGTTTATATTAAAATAAAATAAAAACACTGTTGCATGTTTTGGAGCACATCTCCCCTTTGGCACAGGGGGGAGGCCTATTCTGGGGGGTGGGCTCAGACTAAAGGCACAAGGGGGTGAATTAATTCTGGCTCAGGTTATTAAACTGCATTTGCTCTTTGTGTTGAAGAACTGACTGTAGTTGGGCTGAGTTTAGTTCATGCTGGAAGTGGATTGAACCTGCTCCAGCCTGGAGTGTTTATACAAAAGGCTGAACTGAGGTGATTTCAGTTCCAAAGTGACAGAATTAATGTTTGAGTTTTTGCCATGTAGGTGAGTCCTAGATTGTTTTGGTGACTTCCAGACCACAAGAGAAGAATTGATGATAGATGTGTGTGTGTGTTTAACTTTGCAAAACAAGTCCTACTGCCTTAAAATGTGAAAGAAACTCCTGTTAGGAGGTGAGGGAGAGCAATGGAGGGAGACATCAGTCTTTTTTTATTCCCCTTGCTGGTCGCTGTTTCATCCTTGTCTTTCAGCAGCAGTGATGATGAATACATGTAACATTTTCCAGCTAATTTCTGGGTCACCTCTCCCAGTGCTTTTGGAAATGACTAAGCAGTATTTAAGCTGGTTTTACAGATAAGCAAATCAGAAGTGCTGCTCTCCCTGCAGCAAGGCTGGGCACATGTCCTGGGCTCCTGGGCTTCTCCACATGTGAACTGCTGAGGCCCCAGTGCTGGTGGGTGCTCTGGGAGGAGAGAGCTGTGCTGGAACCTACAGGCACATCTTTACACCACTGTCAGCTCCTGGTGCAGGCTTTGGTTTTAATCTTGTCAAAATTTATTGCCACAGCCATGGACTTATAGAATGGGTTGAGTTGGAAGGGACCTCAAAGCCCACCCAGCCCCACCCCCTGCCATGGGCAGGGACACCTCCCACCAGCCCAGGCTGCTCCAAGCCCCGTCCAACTTGGCCTTGGACACTCCCAGGGATGGGGCAGCCACAGCTTCTGTGGGCACCCTGTGCCAGGGCTGTTCTGTTATAAGACACTTCTAATAATTGTGGGTAACCAGTAAAGGAAATGTGGTAGAAAACACACTAGACAAACCAAGTGAGTGAGAGTAGGACTCAGTCTAACACATTTCACTTCTCTAGGACCTTTAGTGAGAGGCCAATTCTTATACTGGCTTTGAGCTGGTTGTATGTGAGAAAGCTGTTTTTCTCTCCAGCAATCATGTTGTGATTGTTTAATTCATGCATGAGTCATTCCACTATCTGAACTCTCCTGGAGGTAATAATTCAGGAAAATGAAATGAATCCTTCATCTGAAATGGAACCATTTCAGGCTCAGGTAGATCCAAGCTGGAGCTGGGAGGGTTGTGAGCTGCTTCAGTCATCTTGGCTGTGCTTTTCACATCAGTTTAAATAACCTTATCAGTTCTCAGCTTGGTATTTTTGGAGGGGGATGGAAGTTGCTTGTTCCTGCTGTGGAAGGTGGGCAGTGCAGGTGTTGATAGGTCTGGGCAGGCAGGACACTCCTGGTGGGATCACATCAGCCCTCCAAGGAGGATCCATCTCCTCACAGAGAGCTATGTAGATGCAAAACTTCTCCTGCTGTTGTCCTGGAAAACTATTTTGGTTTAGTTTATCTGATGCAGAACTTGCCTCTCAGCTTCTGTTCAGGTCATTTCATGCTCAGACATATTTTTTTTTTTCCATTTTTCCCCTCTCCAGAGAGGCTGTAACTCTTATGAACTTGTATGGGTGATGCAGAGTATTATTGCAGCTTAGTCATTTTCTTTCCTGTGTTGTGTGGGAAACCAGAACTCAGCTGTTTGTGATGTATCCCTGGTTTGTTTGTTTGTTTGGGTTTTTTTATTTATTTTCCAAATCCTGTGAGATTTATGTTGAAAGACTTACAGGTGAAATCTGCTGCATTACAAGCTTGATGCTATGCAACAGGTCAGGCTAGATAAGTGTAATATCTCCTGAAACTCAGTTTCTTCCCCCCTTAATCTTTCAAGTCCCGTTTTTCATGCAACCTGACACTTCTCTGTGGGTGAATCCACTCCTGGGCATTAATACCCTTGTTTAATATGTGGGGGGGTGGATTTCTGATAGGATGTCACGGAAACCCAACTGGGTGCCTCTTGCCTCCCATTTTTCTAATACATAGGAGTGTTTGATTTTACAGCCATGTAAGATTAAGGCCTGTCTCAGTAATATCCTTTAATTCTCTCTTCTGATCAAGCTCTTGCTCTGCTGTGATACAGATGCTGACTAATTTGCAATATTGTCTGAAGGAAAGCTGTGGCAGAACAGGCTCTGCAGGCATTCAGGAGTGTATACACACTGATTTGATTTTTGGTTCCCTCTTTCACGTTGGTGTAGATGACTTAAAAAAAAAATAAATTAGGACATGTATTTTGCTTGCTGTAAATATAAATCCTCATCAGCAACTGTGTAATCCAGCAATGATCTCTCTTAAATTGAAACAAATAATAAATTTTGTGAATAGAGCTGAGGATTGATGGTGTCATCCTTGCAGGCAGTTTAGATGTAAAGAGTTTTATATTGACTATGCAAATCAACGTTGAAATAACACCAGAAGGGAACCAAAGATAAAAGAGTTGTTAAACCTTCCTGTGAATCCTTGCAAATCAGCTCCCGAGCCTGCAGCAGCTCCTCTCGCTTTGCACCCTGGCCAGGCTGGGCTCTGCATGCTGGTTTTCCCTTTGCCAGACTGGGGAGCCCCCCGAGCCGGCTCCCTGAGGCTGGAATATGGGTCAGGGCTGTCCTTCATGCAAGGCTTGGTTACACAGAACGTCCTGAAAGGCCTTCTTAGCTCGCAGGGCACAGCCGGGCTAAGGCAGCGATTGCTTTGTGCAGCTGCTGCTCCAGACTATCAGGAGCTGAACAGCCCCTCTTCCTGCCACATCCTGCTTGCAAATACGTGGGATTCTCTCTTATCTCCAGCACAAGCAGCTTGCAGCCACCAGCCACCCACTGCACTTGTGCTCAGGGAAATAAATACACGTGGCTTTGCAGTTTAACTCTGATCCTCCCTGCGACTTCGTGTTTTGCAGGGAACACCCGAGTCCCCCAAGCTGGTTCTCTGATAAAAGGCTTTAATCATCTCTCTGTGTCTGGAAGGGAAGGANCCAGAGGGTGGTGGGCACTGCCCAGGCTCCCCAGGGCAGTGGGCACGGCCCCGAGGCTGCCAGAGCTCCAGGAGGGTTTGGACAATGGGACAGGGTGGGATTGTTGGGGTGTCTGTGCAGGGCTGGGGTTGGAATGGCTGATCCTTGTGGGGTCACTTTCAACTCAGGATATTCTGTGATTTGAAGAGTAATTGGTGCAGGCTTTGGGTTGAAGATCAGTGGTTGGCTTGGGATCCAACCCTTGCCTGCTGTATCTATTAACATGGCTCAGCATAGAAAAAAAAAATCCCTCAGTTTTGTTTAAAAATCTTGCTTATGGTTCAAACTCAAATGATAGAGCATAAAATGTTGGGTTTGTCCCTTGATGATCCTTCAAGTAAATTAATCTGAAAAATGATGAAAAATACTGGAGGAAAAAAAAAAAACCCTTCAAAACATCTACATCCCCAAGCACATTATAATGAGTCCTTCTCAAGCACAAACAACAGAAATCAAACTCCACCCTCTGCTCTTTTTACATGAAAAGCAACATCAAAGCCAAGGAGAAATTGTCCCTGTAATTACTGAGAGCAGGGTCCTTTGGGTGTGGGGCTGTTCTGCTCCTGGGGGAGTTCGGGAGTTCTGCATTTCAGAGCAGGGTCCCCCCTGAGGTTTGTGTGTCTGTGGGTACTGGGGCTCCCTGAAGGGGGTCTGTGTTTTTCAGTGAGTCACTGAGATGAGTTTGAGGAGGACAGTGATGTGTTTGGAGCAAGGATTAGTCCTTTCCCTTCTCTAGATTGCTTTGTGGACACTGTCTTTGGTCCTGGTGTAACTAGGAGGGTGTTCAGCAATAAGCTGAATGCAGGAGCAGCATCTGCTTCTTCCACATGCCCTGACCCTTCTCTGATATGGCCCAACAGCAGAGAAGGAGTTTGGCATCCCCTGTGCCAGAGCAGCCCCTGGGTTTGATGCCTGAGCACTGCTTCTTGAGGAGCCAGTCATTGTGGGAGTACTTGGGCACTGTGGTGGGGAGGCAGCATTAAAACCCCCTAGGCTGACTGAAATGGTGGCTTTTGGGTGAAAAAGGGGATGCTGGGGCCCAACTGGTGCCCACTGGGGGCATTGCTGGTGCAAAAACTGGTGGAGCAGAAAAATTGTACTGTGGTGCTGAACCTTCCCTGGCCTGACTCTGCCACCCCTCACCTGCCAGGGTTTGTGGTGGGAGTAATCCTGGTGCACTTGGCAGGATTATTTTTGGAGTTAGCTGCTGTTCAGAGTAAATAACTTCTGAAATCTGGCCTGATGTTATCAAAGAGGATATTTCAAAGTCATATTTATAGATTCACAAGTATTATCTGAACAAGTGTGTCACCTGCTCCCCACCCACGCCTTGAGCCTTTGCCACTGTGGGGAGGAGCAGGGGGCAGGAGAGGCACCAGGAAGGGAATTCACAGGGAAAGGAGGATTTGTTAATAGAAGTGTGACTTTTCAATAGCTATTTTTGTGTGTTGGAAATGTGCAGCTAATGCTGGGATTGAAATGGCCCCCAGGGAAAAGGTGATTTTAATGGAACAGAAGTGGCATGGTGAAGCCTCTTACCTGCCACGGTTCTGCAGTGCCCAGCAGCAGCATTTCACTTGTTGTGGTGTTCACTGCCATGCCCTCCTCTTCCTCATGTGGAGAGCTCTTAACTGGAATGAAAGTGCCAACACTAGGGCGGGTCACTCTACCCAGAGTGAGTAAATCAGATGTTTTCACTACAGAAGCAGGATTAACCAGCCCCAGCAGACTAAAAGGCTGAATAACCAGATTTCTGGGGTACAGGCTCCAAAGTAAAATACTGACAAACCTGGTGACTTTAAGTGGGAAAGGCACAGCAAAAGCAGTCATATTTTACCTTAGTCCCACTTCTCCCTGCAAAACAGAGATGCCTGTACATGCTCATCCATCAGCTGATGGCTCCTTGCTTATGGAAGGGGTGATGGTTTGCCATCAGAACATTTGTATTTCCTTACTGCCTGTGCTGGAAACCCTTGAGCACTTGTCACCACTCTTTCTTGTTCCTGCCTTTATTTCTTTTTTTAACTGGACTGCTATTGAATCTCACTTTAGTGTATAAAAGTGGACCAAGCTGGACATCATATAAGATGAAATATATGCTGACGCTTAATAAGTGGGATGTGTGTTTGGGGATGCAAGAAAAAGAGAGTGGAGTTGCAAACAGAAGTAGCTGTAACCCCAGAGAAACTCAGGGGGGAAGGCCTGGAGGTTGCTGTTCCAAAGGCGAGATGAGGTTGCTCAGTGATTTATCCACCCTGGTCCCTAAAATCTTCAAGGACAGAGCCTGGAGAAAAGGTTTTCCTTAATGCCTCTCTACAACTTTGCACATGAATATAAACTCATCCAGCATTTCTATGGCACACTCAGATATAGAGCTGTTCCTTCAGGACTGAGAGCTGATGGAGTTATTTTTAGACTTAGGTGGATTTTTGCATCAAGCCTCTGTGCATTAGGCAGTTTCTTTCCTGTGCATCGCTGTGTGCCAACACTCAGAGGACAGACAGGGTTGCAGGGCCACCAGACCACCCTGAGAGAGCTGCGGAAAGAGCTGGCAATTAAAATACTTCCCAGCAAAGGGCTAAAGCGTGGAGAAGCCCTGAATGGCTGTGGGAAAAATAAAAGTTAATGGAAAGTAATTTGGCAACTTAATCTGGAGGTTGGCAGGGATCCAAGTGGATAATAATTTGATTTCAGCTGCTTTTGTGTACTTAGTCATTCAGATACCCTGCAGAAAGTCACACTGAGCTGGCTGAAGATGAAGTGAGCAGCTCATGTCTGGAGCTGGTCAGTTGGAGGTGTTTGCAGGGCCGCTGTTTCAGGATGTGCGCTGGGGGACAAAGCAAGGTTTCGTTGAATTTGCTCTGATGGATTGGTGTATGTTCTTGCTTTGCAGGGACATTTGATCTCCTGTCATACTCTTGTACCAGCTTCCAGCTCAGGTAGTCTGGGTGTGATTCTCCTTCCCCATCTCTGTTCCCAGTGGTTCCTTAGAGCCCTGTAATGGTTGGACAGGCAGCCTCTCCCTGTGAGTGCCATCCCCACTGAGAGAATGAGGGACACCTGACCCAGCACTCAACATCTCTACACATAACACAGACTTAATCCAAGTGCCAGCTATTTCCCAGCCTTGGGAATACACTCAGTTCTCTTGCAGTGTAATTAAACTCCAAGGGTGCAATTGTTTTGCCCTTTCTTCAAGTTCATGTCAACATCCTTGATCAATAGCTTATTGCTGTGTCACATGGCTTTGCCTTGGTGATGCTGTTGAGTTTTTACAGGTGATGGAGATGTTCTGATGCAGAATGTGCTGGTGTCTGGGTGTGAGGATGTGCACATCACCTGGGCTGCTCAGCTAAACCTGACTGTGGTGTCCATCTGTGGGGTGTGTGTGTGTGTTGAGGGGTTATTCTTACCTGTCCAGAAACACTGGAGTGGGACACAGGCAGTGAAGAATAATACCATTTTTATACATAACTTTTGTCTTTAAAAGTATTTTTCAAGTGCTAGTGCAATTAAGGCTCTTGCCATGTAACTTCTTTAGCGTGTATGGGCAGTTTATGGCAGGATTTATTTTCATTATATAGTTGTTTATTCTAGTGAGTCCTGTGTACATGGGCTCTGAAGGATCCAGTTTCGCAAATAGATGTATGGAGGTCACTGCTCAGCTTTTAATAGAGGTTTTCTAAGTCAGGAGTTTCTCCCCAGTATCTAAATTAAATCTGACTGTGAGGGTGGGCAGGCCCTGCCACAGTTGCCCAGAGAAGCTGTGGCTGCCCCATCCCTGGAGGTGTCCAGGGCCAGGTTGGACAGGGCTTGGAACAACCTGGGCTAGTTGCAGCTCCCTGATGTGGGCAGGGCCACCTTCCATGTTGCTATAGACATTTAGCACAAAACTCTAGAAAAATGACTGTCTTTGGTGCTCCTAATTGTTTATTAAATGCTTTATGGAGCCTCTGTCTGCCTGATCTAATGCCATCAGCAAGATAAGAAGGCAGGGAATGTTAAGAAATAGGCTCTCCCTTCCCCTAATGTGCCTCCTCATGCCTTATGTGCCTCTCTCATTCCTGTTCTCCTTGGCACCAAATTGCCCTTCACCATGGTGAGTGATGCTCCGCAGTGGAGGGAGTGTGGCTGTGGAGAGGGACAATAAAGTGTCAGCAGTGAAATACTCCCCCCACCTTAATGTATTATCTAATTAGTGGAAATGACTGCCAGCTTTGGCTGTCTCGGCTCTCCAACGAGCCAGGCTCAGCTCTGATCTCGGCAGGAAACTCAGTCAATGTAAATACACCGGGGGCTCAGAGGCTGAGTGTGCCTCAGCACCCAGGAGGGATGTGCTGAGCACTCCCTGCGTGCCAGGGCTGGGCTCCCTCAGCCCTGCGAGTGCACCAGGGCACCGCACGGTGCTCTGTGGTTTGGGAGGGGAAGAGTTTGCACAAGTCAGAGACTAATTACTCAAGCTGGGTTAAATTAATAGCAGGAAGAGCTGCTGTTAGGATAGCAGTGGATATAAATTGCATGCTTCCAAGGCAGGATGTTTTCCCGACAAGCCCAGGATAAACCCTGTGCAGCTCAGAGAAGTGCAGTTATTTTATTCTCTGGGATTCCACTTTCTGAAGCAAGAAGAGGGAGAGTGGCACTGCCTTTCTCAGGGGTCTGAAGATTAAACTTTCTCTAAGACCTGAGGCAGCTCTTGCAGAATACAGGGCAGGGAAAAGCTCCCAGTAAGGAGCTTAGCCTTTAATACCAGACGGAGGATGATAAGGGACCCAGTGATCAAAGCACAACCACTCTCTCAGGGCTGTATTTACCCATCTCCCCTCACGCCACTCAGAGTTTCCCTGTATATTATATTTCTGTGGAACCACTAAAAAAGGGTGCACATTTTAAATATGAAGTTTTAATTAATGCCCCTTGCAGCCATCGGTTGAATGTGAGATTTTATAGAGGTATTTCTCTTGTCCCAAACAGTGAATGCTTCAAGAAGGTGAGGTGTTTGCTGACACTTAATGCAGTTCCAGCAGCTGTTTGGTACATCCATAACATCCTTGGTGTTTATATTGAGCTCTTTCAGTGGCAGAAAGAGCTCCTAGTGGTTCTCTGAGGAAAGGGAAAGAGGAATTATCTGTCAGTCCCATGATTGTAAGACTTCACACAGTCCCATATGTTGCTGCTCTGTAACCTGCGAGCCCAAGACAGAAACCCCAACCAGTGCTAAGCCTGTCTGGCACGTGTAAGGATGTAGATCCCAACTGCTGGCAAAAGATACCATTGTTCTGTGGTGATTAAAGAAGTCACTGTGGAAAAGTGTTTTACTGTTGTATCAAGAAAAGTGTGAAGTCTAATGTAAATTATCTATGAGAGATCAGTGAGGGGAAAAAAGGAGTAGTTAAATTATCCTCTTTTTTGACAGAAAATCATCAAAGCCTATTTTATTTGGCTTCTTTCTTTGAAGATTTCTCTTCCTAACCAAGCTTGCTTCCATCCCATGTACAGAAGTTGAATAAGGGTAAACCATGAAATAAAATTATGAATGTATGATTTAGAGTTATTAAAATGTAATGTAGGGTCTGTAGCTTGTTAGCTTATTTTAAGGATGTTGAAGAGTTCCAGATATGTTTTAGGTCAAGAGTTGTCAATGAACAAGGTATATCATCTTCCTTGTCTCAATCTCCACAGACAAGTAGACTTGTTGTGGGCTTAGTGACTCTCTTACTTGGCATTTTACTTGATCACTTTGTTTTACAGTGAAGGAATTTTTAGTTGGGAACCATTAGCTGATGTTGTGAGCCAGTTGTTGTTATGGGTCACATCGTCCCTTTAGGTTGTCATTACTATGTTGGATATAAACCCCCTTAAAATTTTGCTGACAGCAACAGAAATATGATCTCTGATGTGCTAAAAAGAAAGTTGGGACAGTTCTTCACATCAGTGTTTGAGGCGTTGGTCCTGCAGCTCCAGAACTGCTGGGACTCCTTGGCAGGAGCACAAATATCCTTGGGTCAGGTAGATGCTCACAGCAGCTTCCGTGAGGAAAAGCAGCCAAGATCTCACTGGTCAAATAATTTTGCCAATATACTTTTTATAGATGGAGTAAAAAAACCCCTTATTCTACTTGAAAATCAGGGAAAGTCAGGTGTAGCAGGGGACCAAACAAAAGATGCAACTCTTCTAGGCAAAGTTTGAGAAGAAGGATGTTTCTGATCCAGAAATCAAAAAGAATAAGAAGCCATTCTTCCTCTGAACTCAGAAGCTGCCTGAGAGTCAATGAACATCAAAAGTCATTGTGTTCTCCCTGGCTGCTCTGGCTCTTGAAGGGCTCGCTGATGAATGGCAGATGATTTTTTGGCCATGCTGAGTTTCCTGCACTGTGGAATCCATCCTGGTGATAAAGTGTCACATAACTTTTCCCCGCTTGTCGAGCACTGGAGGCAACAGCCATAGATTCACACAATCCATCATTCTTTGTAATCTGGAAGTGCAGAAAGCTGCACATCAGGCAGTAAGTAGAAGGCTGGATGGTCTCTTCCCCCCTCTCCCTCTTTGTGGATTGGATTTTCATTCCCTTGGCTGTCAAATGTGAGGGTTGCTGTGTTGTGCAGCTCAGCTCCCTCACCCTCCAACACCTTCTTGGTTTGAGAGAGGTCACTGTGTACGCTTGAAATAAGTACAGACCATACAGTTCTGTGTTTTGGTATGTGAGAGGTCTGTGTCTCTCTGTTACCAGCTCCTGGAGTGTGGTTTGGCCAGTTCACATTCTGGGGGAGCAGAGGGTGGTTCTACAGTGAGGCAGCTCTTGCTGGTTTTGTCATCCCAGCTTTGGATGGAGCATTGGAATGTTCACAGTTGTAGTTCTGTGATTTCACATTTCAATAGCAAACAACATAGCAAGAAAGTCTCTCAAAGCCCAGGTTTTTGCTGTAATCTTTCCTCTGATCACAGGAGTCATTCCAGGCTCCTTGGCTGCTCTCTGAGGAGCAGAGGTGTTTGCTGGAGTCTCAGCTCCAAGGAGCTGAAGTTGTCTGCTGCACAGCATTCCCTCTGAACCAGGTATTTTTCTGTGTGTCTGTAAGGTGGGGGCTATAAATTGTTCTCTCTTGGACTTCAGTATGAGGGAAGCCACTCTGAGTTTGGGGGAAGCAATCCTTACATGTGAGTGTCCTCATATCCTCATTGTAGTTCTTTAGTGTTGGCAAAGCACTCAGAGATCCCTCTGCTGAAGAGACTATTAGATCTCAAATGCATTATTGCTCACTTTTATCACCAACAAATCCAAAGTGCTGCTTTGGCAGGAAGAGCACTTTGAAATATTAGATTTATTGAGAATTGTTGTGTGTTGCTGTAGTCAGTCAGTTCTAGCAATGAAGTCTGAGGCCAGGGTTCTGTTTGCATTATCCCTTCTTCAGGCTGAGTGCTAAATGGGTCTGTCTTGCCTGGAAAAGCAATTTCCTGGTGGCTGAGCCTGACTGTGGGTCCTCTGCTGTGGTGGCAGCTCTCTGGGGAGAGGTTTTATTGTTGTTGATGAGAAACCAAACTGAGGAGCATCACTTAAGGAGATTGGTCCAGCACTAGTCTCCCTTCCTGTCCTTCCTCCTTTTGTCTGCTTTCTCTCTGTCTTGAATCAACCTCATTAAATAAATCTTATTATTCAAAAGGAGAATTATTGTATCTGTTCATAGTGGGCAGCCACTGGTGGTTGAATCTTGCCAGCTGCTTTTGGATCCCAGGAACACTTTCAACATGTGGAGCAATTTCACTATGATGCTGCCAGGTCTTTGTAAGAAGGATTTTAGGCAAGGAATTTTAATTTCAGTCAGGAAGTTTGTAATTATGTTTGTAGTGTGCTGGAGTTACAGCTGAGAGTCATGAGATGAAGTGCACAAAATTCTTCTCTATTGCATTCATCAGATTTCGGATTAGACATAATTTAGATCATCCTGAAAGATAATTTTTGAAAAGAACTGTATTGATTTAGAGTAACATTACAAAGAAGTGACTTCTCTCTTTCTGGAGTGACTTACACTGTGCTCTAAGTGACTCCAACATTGTATACTCTGTGATATCTCTTATTTCTCCATGTAATCAAAGACTAGACAATAAAGAGTGGTGGGGAGCATTGTCTGGCATTTCCCACTGGAAGCTGGCTGGGAGCTGTTAAAATCTCAGGGCACACACTAATTGAGTTATTGCCAATTAAGAAGTTCAGGAGGGCTGGCTGGTTCCTGGGGTGCAGGGAGGGCTGACGTTCCCCTCGCTGTCAGACGCTCACGTGTGTGTGGCAGCTGGAGTGGGAGGTGGCAGGGCATGGGCAGTGATGCTCCAGGAGGGCTGACAGGAGCTCTTGTGTAACATGTCCTGATCTCCTGCGTGTCACAAGTCCATGTGTCAGCTCTGGTTATTTTCAGTGCTAGTTGTTTCCCCAGTGAATTAAGATGCAGAGTGCTTTGGGTTTCCTGGAGTGTTTCCCCCCCATGCCTTGGAGCCCTCCAGTGGGAGCCTTGGCTGTTCCACGAGGTTGGACATGTCTCCTTTGTTTCTTCTGAAGTCTGAGTGCACTTTGCCACACGTGCAGGTTTATGCACAAGGTGTCTGGGGGAGGAAAGATAATCTGGATCAGTGGCTGTGTTTGGGCAGGACTGACACACATTCTTGGCAGTGTTTGCCTATGCCAAGGTGTTGAAGGGCTGCAGAGCTGCCCCAGCTGCTCCTGCCCAGGGTGGGCTGTGCTGGTTTGCTCCACTGGAAATGTGTACTGGTGTTTCTTCCTCTGAGAGCTTGGTCTTCCACCAAACAGTGGTCATGAGGCTGCTATGTGGGTGGTGGGCAGCACCTGATGGAGGGAGGGAACGCATGAGGGCCACATGTGCTGATGAGCAGCACAGGCAGGTCTGCTGGGACACCAACTGTATTAGACTGCCTAATGTGAAACTGAAGAAATATTCCAAATCATGTCAAGGGGAGGAGGAGGAGGGAGGAATATATTCTGGGATATGCATTAAAACCTCCTTCTGCTAAAGCTGTCAGGGACTTTCACGTCAGGGACTCCAATGTTCCAGTTGGGCTGGTGTCCTATATTTTTATATGTGCTGTCTCACAGTAAACTCCTCATCACCGTGAACTTTGTATTCTTCCAAACTATAATGAGGTTACTGCTGGAGGGTTGTTCACCACTGGAAGGGGCTTCCCAGGGAGGTTTGGAATGCCCAGCCCTGGAGGTGCCCAAGGAAGGACGGGAGGTGGCACTCAGTGCTCTGGGCTGGGGGACAAGGTGGGCATCGGGCACAGGGTTGGCTCTGTGGGCTGGGAGGGCTTTTCCAACCTGAATGATTCCGTGTCCAAATTCTGCTATTGCAGGATCATAGGGAGCCTGGAGAGCCAGGCTGGAAAGGGTATGAATGATCACAACATGGTGTGCTGCATTTGTTCAGGTGCATATCTGGTTTGGAAGTTTGTCATGCACTCCTTAATTTCTTCTTCCTCATCATTCCTCCATTTCCAGTTGTTGCACTCAGCCTTGATTTAATGAGCCCATGGCCAGCAGGGGGACCAGGCCAGGCAGGTCTGCCTGTCAGGAGATGTTGGGCACACACCTTCTTCAGTAAGTTCATCCTTTGTGCCTGAGGCTGTGATGGAAAAAACCTTCTGTAGGGCTTGGGTATGAGTCAGGAAACAGGCATGGCCTAGGGTGGAGGGGGACTTGCTTGGCTGGTTCTCAGTGTCCAGGACTTTAATGAGCACCCTTGAAGGCTGTGGGGCTTTCACTTGTTTATTGGCTGCAGTGAGAACAGGCCAGATTTGAGCTGTTCACATATATTTGATTTAGTAATGTCATTTCTGAAGTCTGGTAGAGAACTTCCACCTTGAAGCTCAGCTTGCTCTGGCTGTCAACACTTGTGGCAGCTCCCTGCGCTAAAATTGTGCTGGAAGAATAAAATGAAATTTACTGCATGTTTAATTGGAATTTCACTGCTCTCGTCCACCTGATAATGAATTGTCTTCAGCACAGGAAAAAAGTAAAACTAGAAGAGATTCTCTTGCAGAAGCCAGTTATTGCTGATGGTAATTACAGGCTGTATATCCAGCTAATGGGAGTCTGAACTGTGCTGGGAAGTTCAGTGCGTGACAAAAGTGTTTTGCATACTCAGGAAAAGAGCCCTGAGTTAATTTTTGGCTTCAAGGGCTCCCAGGGTTCTGACTGGAAAATCGTGGTCAGTGCCTGGAGGTGTTGGGAGAGTGTGAACTGTCCCATGTTCTGGGATTTGGAAGGAGCAGGTGCCCCCTGTGCAGCCAGGTGGGTGGTGAAGGTCTTTGCTTGGTTGGGTGTTGGTCCTGCCGGTTTTGCAGCAGTTGCAGCCGCAGGAATCTGTGCTGAAGGCAACTCACCATGAACCTTCAGCACGGTCTGCTGTTTGCAATGAGCTTACTGCCAGTGGTTGAACGTTCAAGCAACGTCTGAATTAAAAACTTGGGTCATATTAATGTGAATGATAAAACCCCTAGTGTGGCAGTTTCAGCTCCTCATCTCTGAAATGACCTGATTTTTCCTTTCCTTTCTTATTTTCCGTACATATGAAAACTTAACCTGGTGTATTTGGAGAGCCCAGATTTTGCTGGTGGTATCTGGATGATGCCCTATTTATCAGCTCAGCAGTGGGCATGCTGCTGACAAAGAAGATTTAGAGAAATAGCATGGTAGGGACTGCCTGGGCTCTAATAAAACATCTAATTCATCTGCTCTTTGGGAAGAACAAGCAGCTTGTTCTTGCTGTCCTGTGAATAAACAGGGAAGGGAAGAGCAGGGGGAGCCTCAGGAAAGCAGCTGGAGTTTGGTGCTTCTCTTGGTTTGTATTCCTGTCCTCTCATCTCCCTCAGGCATGACCATCCTTCTCTGGAGTTTGATGGTCCAGATTGAGTCTCTCTGTATGTGTTAAAATCTGAGTGTTGAATGAGCCCTTGATGTCACATTGTCCTTCTCAGATGGATGAGAAGCTTTTCAGTTGCTGCTCTTCCAACACAACAGCCTGCACTCTGCAGGGGCAGGACAAAACAGTCCCCTGGAAACTTTTTGTGGATTAAAAAAATAATTGCAGGGACAGAAGCACTGCAAATAGATTATTCATGGCTGTGACAGAGCTGCCCTTGTTTGGGAGCTGTGGTACATCTGTGCACTGAAGGCATTGTCATCTCCAAGAATGGGGTTGTTTTTCTAACCCCCCAAAATAAACAATTGCTGCAGAACAAATATTACCCACTCAGGCAGTCCAGAAGGCCTTTCTTGGCCATGTAAGCACAGTTGAATTCCAGCAGTAATGTTGTTTCTGTAGGAGCAGCCTCTGGGGTAGGGGTGACCCAGGCTGGGAGGATGTGATGGGATAGGAGTGTGTCCATGTGCAGAGGTGAGTGGGATGTGTGGTGATGGGGTAGATGGGACCACCCCAAAACTTGTGCCACTTGCTCCTAAAGAGCTGCCCTGAATTCAGCTCAGGACTCAAAATCTCTTCCAGCCTGTTTCTCTTTAATTATAAGGAGCTGGGGTTTGTGTTCCAGGCTGGGTCATGGTGGTGATGAGGTTATTCTTTAAAGGGTCCCTTCTCCCAGGTGACTGATAGGATGAGAGGAATTGGCCTCAGGGTTGTGCCAGGGGAGATTTAAGGCACTTGTCAATCATTTTTGTAGCTAAATGTAGATGTCTGTGTGCATTGCTGATGACTGTCACTGTTGCATGGGCTATAAGTCCACACTCAGCAGCAGAGGGTGGTACCTTCATGCTGGACTGACAACAGAATTATTTGTAACCTTCCTCTGGTTCTGTAAGAGAAAGATTTTTCCAGGCTTAGCTGGTAGCTTTGCATCATCTTTTCTGAAATTGAGATCCTCTGTAGTCACAAAATAAGGGAAAGAGTAATTATGAGCAAGTCAGGGGTTTAGTTTTGTTTATCCTTGCGTGAGTTATCAGGCAAGCATTGCTTTGCAGGCAGCTGACCAGCAATAACCCGAAGGAGGATAAAATCTCTTGGGTTATTTTTACAGAACAGAGGATGTAAAGAGCTGGTAAGTGCTTTCCTTCTGTGGCTAAAGCTGAATCCTGTGAGGTGGTTGGTGCTGGGGCCAGGCTGGAGCAGAGCCCTGTGGGCAGGCTGTGGGGTGCCACACTGTGTGTGGTGACCTGGTGTCCTGTGGCTTCCCCAGGAGGCAATTCTGAGGGTTCTCATGGCTGCAGGTTATCCCCAAGATGTTAAATAGGTACTGAGTGTCTGCTGAGGTCAGCACCGCCACTGACCAGGACAAAGGGAATCTCTGCCCTGTCTTGCCCCTCTCATCCATCTGAGAAATAGAAAAATAAGTATGTGAACACGTTGGGCTTCATCTAATTAAACCCCATTTGCTCTGTCAGCCTCAGGAGCTGAATCCAGAGTCTGTTAAAACATGGCAAAGGGATGAGATGTGGTAGGTCCAGGGGGGTGTGCTGTGATCGCTCTATCAAAGGCAACGCCTTAACTTGAAAAATCTGCACCAACCTTGCCTGTGATCCATCAATTTAAATCAATTTCCAGAGGAACATCTGCAAGAATTAAAGGATTATAAAAATGAATGAGTAATTTTTCTCAATCCGTTGTTGGTATGACTGGAAAAGGGGGATGATTTACTCCCCAGCAATCTATAATTCTGCTGGTTAATAGGCTGGGTGAAATCCTTCCCATTTGTGACAAGGGATTACAGGACTCTGCAGTGAATTAGCACAAACCCCAGATGAATCTGTGGCAAGTGGCAGCATAGATGAGGATTTATAAGGATCTGATCAGGGAATTTTCTGTCAAGATTTGCAATGACACACTTAAGTTTGTGCATCTTTCCCTCAACTTACATTAAAACAAAGATTATAGAAGTTAACTGACAACTGTTTTATCATAATCATGTCAAGAGTGTGGAAATACTAATATTATGGAATTAAAACTTCAGAATGGTGCAACACCTTTTAGTAAATTAAGAAGACCAGTGTATTAATTAAGGCCAACTTTACTGTAGTTATTTGTTCAGCAGACTCAAAGGAGGATACAGAAATTTCTCCAGGAGCTGGTTGTCACCAGCGAGTTAATTATGCATGGAGGCAGAAGGAGCACATCTTCCAAGAGTGAGAGATCAGCAAGGGAGGCTTTGATATATGATTAAAAACATGAAAGAGTTTGAGGAAATTAGCAGGTGCCTACGAAGGGAAATAAACAATGATCAAAAAGCAGAGGGTGACAAAACCAGATTGCTCTGGGGAGGTCCACAGGCTTGATGTGCTGCTTGTCCCCAAAACAGGGGAAAAAACAACTAAGAGGTGGAAAAAACATGTTTAGAGAAGTGAATGGGAGACTGTGCAGTAACACTCTCACTGGGGTAGAGTGAAAAATCATCTTAAAATGAAGCATTTGGAGTGAGAGAGAAAATGGTGATGAATGACTAGTTTGTAAGGGCAAAGAGCAGGATGAATTTCTCTGTGTGCAAATGGCCTGTATTGGCTTGTAAGGAAATTGTCCTAACAGTCCCCAGAGTTTCCCTGGAGTCTTGTTAACTGGATTTGTCTGGAGCAAAGCAACGTGGGTGATCTGAAAATACTGACCATGCATCGAGGTGGGTTCCCTTCCTGAAGGGATCTGCTGCCAGAGCTGGATTGGTGAAGCATCCACAGGCACATCCCACTTCCCAGAGATACAAATCCTTGAACGCTTGGGGTTGGAAGGGACATTAAAGCTCATCCCATTCCTATGCCCTGCCATGGGCAGGGACACCTTCCACCAGGCCAGGTTGCTCTAAGCCCTGTCCAGCCTGGCCTTGGACACTCCCAGGGATGGGGCAGCCACAGCTTCTCTGGGCACCCTGTGCCAGGGCCTGCCCACCCTCCCAGAGAAGGATTTCTTCCCAACATCTATTTGGAAATGCAGCTGTGGAAATGTATCCCTTAAAAATGTGGCTGTGGTTCCTGTGCACATCACTTGGAAAGAGGGTAATTTAATTATCCAGCACTAGAACACGTAGGATGGAGAGTCTCTTCATAAAATAACAATGGTTCTGTAAAGCAATTAGAGAATTTGCTGATGTCTTAAGCTGCACAGGCACAATTTAGAGTTTTTATGAGTTGTAGGAAAAAGAAAAACAGATTAAGTTGTACACTGCTCATATTTAATTTGGGACCCTTTAGCTTTAGTTACAATGCACTCAGCATTGTTTTGTATCTTCATTGCTGTCCTTGTCATCAGGGGACAAAGATGAGAAGAATATATGGAGCTTTCAGGGAAAGGAGGAGAACAACAAATGGCTTAGACTTGACTCAGTTTTGCTTAGAAATTGCTTATAATGATTTTCAAGGACAGTATTGCAGTATCTTGAACAGAATTTGCTCCAAAGAAATGTTGCATCTGTGTCTCACACATGCACTTCTCCCCCCACTGTCTGAGGATAAAGAGAGGAGGTGGTGTCATCTGCTCAGGGGTTAAAACACATAGGAATCAACACAGGGAGTATTTAAATACAGGGGAAATTTAGGTTAGATATGTGGAAGAAATTCCTCCCTGTGAGGGTGGGCAGGCCTTGGCACAGGGTGCCCAGAGAAGCCCCATCCATGGGAGTGCTCAAGGCCAGGCTGGATGGGTCTTGGAGCAACCTGGGCTGGTGGAAGGTGTCCCTCCCCATGGCAGGGGGTGGCAGTGGATGATCTTTAATGTCCCTTCCAACCCAAACCATTCTGGGGTTCTAGGAAGGCATTTGCTCTGTCTTACTGATGTACTTTTTGAGCGTGTTGTGCTCAATGAGGAGCAATTCCTCTGATTCTCTTCTGGATGTCTGGAAATTGAGGACTGGCAGGGCACTTTGAAACCTGCTCTGTAACCTCTGCAGAACATGGAATAAGGTTCTTTACCTTGTGCCATGAAGAACCCCTCCTTGTCCCAGGGGCAGGTGGGTGTGAGGCAGAGCAGATGCTTTGTGTGTGTTATTGTGTTTTTGGCTTTACGAGGCAGTGACAAAGGGCTGAGCACTTTGGGGCTCTGTGACACTGAAAGTCCTTTGCAAAGAAATCCCAGTGCTGGCATGGGAATACCTCTGGATGGACCTGTACCCGGTGGTGTGGGCCGGACTCCTCTGGTCTTTATTGCACTTGTTATCCAAATAGCCCTTCTAAGTCCCAGATATGAAGGCAAATTGTTGGAGCAGGACAATATTTGAATTCCAGCTGGTCCCACGTGGCAATCAGACTGGCAATGCAAATTCTGAGTCAGTGGGAACTGTGCAGGACCTGTTGTTACTCCAGGAGTTACAGCTGTGCATTCCAGACCCGTGTGAGGCTTCCCTGCAGTGATGGATATTGATGTAAAACTGTTGTATTAGGCCAAGTGTGAAAAAACAGCTTTCTGGAGGGGAAAAAATCCCATTCAGGTTTCATGTTATTGCTTTTTATGGAAAAAGAAGTCCATAAACCTGGATGTATTCCTGGAGCCAGCAGTGTCTTTATGCTGCTCTTTACTGGGTTTGATGCCAAGTGATGCTGTTTGGCAGGAGAAGAGCTGAGCCTTGTGGGAGTGGAGCTGCACTCCCGGGGTCCTGGCTGAGTCCCAGGGCACAGCAATGGTGGAACAGCCCCAGGGGGACACTGCTGGGGCCAGCCCTTGGGCAGGGCTGTGGCTGGGAACATGGCATGCCTGAGCTTGGAGCATCCCAGGGAAAACTGGGATTCTTACATGGGAAAGGCTGAGCTCGAGGCAGGGAGGGTTTTGCAGAGGGGCATTTCCAGCAGAGCCTGTGTGTCACCAAGGTGGCTTTCCTGGAAAGCATGGAGGTTCTGCCTGTGTGACTCGTTCTGTCACAAGTCTGCTCTGTCCTTCCTAAAACCAAAGCTGCATGTTGGTAGAGTAATGGCATGATGGGTTTTTTTTCTTTTTAGCATTAGTTGGGATTTTCAGGATTGGCAGAGTGGAGCCTCAGCTCACTTTTTTTGTAAGGAAACTCAGATTTCTGAGAGAAGCTGTGGCTGCCCCATCCCTGGGAGTGTCCCAGGCCAGGTTGGACAGGGTTGGAGCAACCTGGGCTAGTGGGAGGTGTCCCTGCCCATGGCAGGGGATGGGACAGGATGGGCTTTGAGGTTCTTCCCAACCCATTTTGTGATTCCATGAGTGCAGACAGAGGGTTGTCAGAGGAATACCAGAAACTGCTTCCACACCCCCAGTTACTCCCCCCAGTAAAACACAGGTGCTCATGCCCTTACTGCTGCTCTTGGTGGGAAAGTGACTTCACTGCTGATTTCCTGTCAGTTACGTTGTCTTTGTTGTGACCCTGATTTGCTTGTCAGCATCTTACGGCTGGAGCATTATGCCCTATGAAGGTTTTCTCTTAACTAAGTATAAGGCATTTCATAACCCTTGTACTCTCCTAAATTGATAGAGCATCACTTTATATCCTAATGAATGGTCCTTTAGGGTTTAAGATGATGTAAAGTGCACTTAATGCTTTCACCACCTTTGGGAGAGATGTGAGGTCCTTAAAGGGAAAAAAAACCCCAACCTGTAGAGATAAAGATGGGGCATCCTGGCAGAATATGGAGTTTAGTAAAAGACAGAAACAAGGGTTTTGCACATCTATTGTGTGAATTGCAATCCATTATAAGAATGGGAGATAATAAAACACCAATGGTAATCACTGTGTGTAAATTCCCTGCTTTAATTTTGTGCATAATGGGCAATACATGGCAGTACCAATTATCCTGTATTCTCCATTTGCAGAGGTAGCACTAAAGATAATGTTCCTCATTTCAGATTCTATTATCTCTAAAAAGAAACAGTTAATTAACCCCATAAAACCATTAGAAGATCATTCTTAGTATTTAAGAGACATCTGGGTTCTGGGAGAGAGACTTTTGCCAGTAGAAGCCAGAGAGATGAGCTTCAGGTTGCTGGAGAAGTTGCTTTTATGTAGGCAAATTGTAAATAACAAGTAAATAATGTGTTAATGATCAACATTAGATGGGAAGGGGACCATGGCCAGAAATCTCAAAAAGTGGAATCCAGCTGACTGGGTGATACTGGGTCTCCTCTGCAATATTGCTATGAAATAGGACATTTTCATGCAAGTTGGTGTCCCTTTGGAATAACACATTCCTTTGGTGGAAGAACATCTGAGTCAACATAAATGATACAAGCACTGAATACAGATTGTTTTTCAACAGTGTGGAGTGGGAAGGCTTAATCACTCACTGAAAGAAACATTTCATGTTTAATGCAACTTTAATGTTATGCAAACAGATGCTTTGTCTCAAGGGTTAATTCACATCAGGCAACCAAAGAAGATTTCAATTATTTTCTTTTGGTGAAGAATTAAACTGTCCCAAAACCATCCATGTCAGAGCAGAGAAAGGCAAACTGTAAAAATACACTGGGCATTGGTGATTTTTGTGAGTAAAACAGATAGTGGCCACTCTCTATTTCATTTAGATTGCACTTGCAGCTCTTCAAAGAGCAATTTAAAGATAATAGAGTTGTCTTGATGTCTGTGTTGCCCACTGGTGCAGGAGCTCCTGGGTTTCTGGGGGAAAGTGCCCCTGGATGCTCAGTAGATGCTCAGTGAGCCTGGTTCCCCCAAAGAAATTGGGGCATCAGCCCCAAAGATTGAACTGGATGATCTGGGAGATCTTTTCCAACCTAAATGATTCTGTGAAAACAACCTGCATCCCCCCAGCCCGTGTTGTGATCCTGTTCCATTTCTCTCCATGGGCAATAAGGCTTCAAAATGTCAATTTGAACTGATTTTCTTTTGTTTCTTCTTATTTTCTAAAGCTGCCATCAGCTATTTATAAATGATTACAGAGATGCTGGAGGAAATTAATCTGCTAACCAGATAAAGAGAGTAATATGTGGCTCATTTACTCTTCTCTTTCCCTGGCTTTCTCCAGAATCAATTGGACTCTGCCTACTGATGGCTGCTTAATTCCCAGCCATTTCTGGGTGGATCAGATATGTCACTCAAAGTTATTACAGTCCATCCAAAAAAAATGCCATTTCTCAAGGTTAGATGATCACTAAAGCCTGACTCAACTCAAACTTTTTGTAGCAGAAAATGATATTTTTCTAAGGGATTTTACAAGTCACTGTTTTTAATGCATTATGGGGAAACAGGATGGATTTCTATAGAATAGATTTTAAATTTTTAAGTGGATCTTCCAACTTGTGTGGGGAGAGTCTGCCCTCCCAAGAATTCTAATTCTGCAGGTTTTTAGAGCAATACATAGAAGAGGTTTGGAGGTTTTTTGTTTGTCAACTACATCCCTTACAGTTTGTGAGGTTTTGCTCTTGGTGCTGTTGTTGCTTCTCTTGTTGTTCCTCCCCTTCCAGGCTCTGCATCTGCCACTAAACCCTTGTCCCTGGGTCGCTCTTGGGTTATTGCTTCTTGATATTGTTGGGCAATTTAATTAAGTTTTAGTGGTAGCAACTTCTCCTTGGGGGTGAGTCTGGACTCAACGTGTTCAGCCCTGACCTCTCCGTGTGGATTCAATCTTTATTTCCATGAATAACCTGCCAGGCTTAACAGAACAAGAACTAAACACCCAAACCCAGCTACTCCAGCAAATCCAGCTGCCTGTCCCCTGCTCAGAGCAATTCAGTGGCCTTTATTTATTTCCTGTTCTATCTTTCCATTGTTTCTTTGATTTCAAGGAGCTTCTCAGTGTAACTGTGACCTATTTTTGGCTCCTTCCAGTTTCCATTTTCTTCCAGTGCCCCATTTAAATGTGTCTGTTCCCTCCAGTTTTTCTGGATTGAGCCAAGCAATGTCAAATCCAAGGAAATGAAGTCAAGATGTTCAAGTTCAGCCAACCACTATCCCAAGTGACTCGTAACTCTCAGGAGCCACCAACAAAAAGAAAAAAAGTAAAAATCAGGTTCTTATGGGTTTAGAGGGAATGGCTCTGACCTGTGAGACAACAGGGTGATGAGAGACCAAGGGGCCCTGATGAGAACATGGGAATATCCTGCAGGTCAATATCTATGTGTTTGCTGAAATATCTGCCTGTTCCCTACCCATGTGAACAGACAAATCTCGGAGTAGGACACGCAGATCCTCCCCATCTGCTCCAAGCCATTATAAAACTGTTCCTCCTACTCAGGGAGAAGGAAAAAATTGATACAGGACTG
The DNA here is from genome assembly GCA_013400415.1 of Scytalopus superciliaris. Classification (NCBI taxonomy): domain Eukaryota; kingdom Metazoa; phylum Chordata; class Aves; order Passeriformes; family Rhinocryptidae; genus Scytalopus; species Scytalopus superciliaris. Next base: position 572,141 of record VXBX01009670.1, on the reverse strand, counting down.
ATGGAGGGGGAAAAAGCCCTGAGTGTGAGTGATCCAAAGGGTTCCAGGGGCAGGTCAGCAGCTTCAGTGCTCTCCCACCTACAGACAGGGCACAGGAGGGAGTTGTTCTCACACTGCTCAGTGCTGAGCCTCTCCAAGGAGAAGGACTAACGCTGGTATGTGAACTGGGACTTTGATTGATGTTTTCAGAGCAAGAAGTGTTTGTGGGGACTCTGAGCTGTAGATACCATCATACTTTTATCAACAATAATAAAACTTACTTATTGAAAACCTGTCTTCTGTAGCTAAACTGGAGATTAGTCCATGATGTTTTGGGGAGAATTTGACTTTATTAGGGCTTTAATCTATTGGCTTTTTATTTGGAATGCTGGCCTGTATATTCTATCCTTTTTAGGTTGAAAGAACTCATTAAAAATCAAAATAATGCTTAAAAATTAGTATCAGAAGTGGTAGAAAAAAAGAATATCCTCCAAAAAGCATAACCATCTGGATATTTCTGCTCTACCACCTGTGTGTGGTTTATATGGCCTGCTCAGTAGAAAAAGACCCTGTTTCTGTCTTTCCCCACTTCAGGATGATGGAAAAAACCTGTTTAAATCCAAGGTCTATTTTACTGCAGAAAGTTTAGAAATAGCTTACTATTTTAGTGTTAAGTAACATGCTCTCTGTGTGATAGTCTGCAAGAAAGAAATATCCATGTAGGGAAAGACTGTGTTGAGCATCTCTGATTTGAAAAGCATTTGGAAATGCACTGGGTTCCAATTAGAGGGGATCTCAAAGCATTTTTTTGCTCCCTTGTAGGCCTTCTCCAAATACTGGATTCCTTTAGGGAGATATTTCTTACTCTGGCTTTAACTTTTCCTCCATCGTGTCATCTGGAAGGTAAAGAATCGTTTGGCTCATGTTTGATCAGCAAACACCTCCCCCGTGTCGTACCTCCCTGATATGTTGTGTTATGGAAGTGTCAGGAAAAATCCTCTTCCTGAGTTGCCCCACAGTGGAGTCCTGTTGGTATCAGTGGGTTTAGCTCAGCCCCAGAAGTGGTTGGAAGGCAAATCAGCTTTGAGCTGGGGGGATGAAGGACATTCCTCTGTGCAGACCCCCCCCCTACCCCCCCCCGGCCCCCCATCTTTTTTAATCAGGATGTCAAATTTGATGGGTCAGGTTTTGGAATGGGGGGGCAGAAGTCATGATTATTATTGCATGCTGCTCTGCAGGCAATTGCACCACTCAACAGAGATTTGCAGCTCGAGCTGGGGATGGCAGCTGGGTTATGTCCCTGTCAAATTAGAGCCCAGAATGCTGATAGGCCATTGAGTCATTCAAGCCCATTTCAAATGGAGTCACTTCAAATGAATGGAAATGGATAATGGAAATCATTGGCTTCAACAGAGATATAATGTGTGTAGTTTACATGTGTCTTAATGGAAATTGATGATCCTCATTTTGGATTTAATGGAATTCCTGCAGTCTTATTGCAATGTAATAGAAAATAATATTCTGTAATTGAAAATCAATTCAGATAATTCCTATTAATAATTAACACTCCTATCTCGGAATTGTCTAACATCTATAATTTAGTGCAAGGGGAAGAAGTACCTCTGACAGCAAGGGGAGGCTCAGTTTTGGGTTACAGGTGTTCAATTTGCTGAGAAAATGAGGAGCTGTGCTGGGAGGGAGCAGCTCCTGGCTGTGCACTGAGCTGCTGGGGCTCCTGGTGCTGGCACTGCCCCTTGGAGATGTTTTCCTGGTTATTCCTGGAGTTTTATTTGTCCTTTTGCCTTCCAATGTTAAGGAATATGGAATGTGTTTGCCAGTGATGTTCGTTTGTCTGCGTTTTGCCTGAAAGGATGGTGTAGATCACCTTTGGTGGGTTGCTTGCTCTTTGGAGGGCACAGGATCCCCCTCAGCCAGACTTTTGCCTCCAACTCACCTCCCTTTTCCTACCAACTCCTGAGGGGAGGTCACTCAGCTCCAGGTGACTATGCCAGACAAACTTAACACCACTCCAGATAAAGCCCATCCCATTCTCTGTCTGCAGTCCTGCCTCTCCCACCAGCTGTTCTAAGTGTTAAAAGCAATTTGCTTTCTCCAGACATGTGGAAGTGCCAACATGAGCTGCAAACCTTCCTGCCCACGATGAGCGTGCAGCCTCACCACCTCTGCAGCCCCGTGGGCTGCCTGCAAGGGCCACTCTGCCTTAAAATAGGATTTCCTTACAGAGCTTCTGGAGGAAAAGCCTTTCTGACTGTGTGCTGAGGGCCACTGTTGTGCTTGGTTCCCGTTCTGAAAACTGGATGTTATGGAAATAACAAAACTCTTCAACTTCCCGCACCCTGTTTATTATTTTCAGATTATATTGGTGGGGCAGAGGATGAATATGATGGTCCAGATTAAAACCCTAGCTCTGCTTGGAGCATTGCACAAAGGCCAGTGAAGCCCTGGGAGTTTGTTCTGGAGGATGAGAAAGCCTAGCACTCCATGGGTCTGGCTCTCAATTTCCCAATTCAGTGAACAATTGTGATCCTGAAGAGAATGGCAGCACAAAATGCATTTCAGCTGATAAGTAATGGCACTATATTGCAAGTATTCTAATTGAGAAGCTTTTTTGTTCAGGAGCCTTGTACATTAGCAACCTTTAACAGCACAAGCACCCATTTTCCCTTTCATTTTCCAACTACCAATTCGAAATAATTAAAAAATAATTCCCCTGAATGCAACTTTTCTGTTTTACAATGAGATTATTAAGCAGTGTCACTTCAACGGTAGCTCCCTTCCTAATTATTCATTCAGGTCCACAGAAATCCTCCTTTCTTTTTAATTACTCTTTGACATTTGCTCTACAGAATTTTATAGCTACCAGTCATTGGTTTGCTTTTTTTCCCATTTCCTCCATTAAGCTGATACACTGAATTGCTTCTCTCAGAAACTTTGTGTTCTTGACTTTTAGAATGGCTACAGAGCAAAATCTCTGCTGTTACACTTGAGCTGGAATTCTAAGGGTAGATCTACTTGAGCAGCCAAGCCTGGTAGCTCTTTGTTCTTCTGAAGATGAAGTTGGTTTGCATCATCTGAGCTGCTCTGCTCAAGGGGAGCATTGTGGAATCCCAGACTGGGTTGGGTTGGAAGGGACCTTAAAGCCCATCCTGTCCCATGCCCTTCCAGGGACAGGGACACCTCCCACCAGCCCAGGCTGCTCCAAGCCTTGTCCAACCTGGCCTTGGACACTCCCAGGCATGGGGCAGCCACAGCTGGAGCTTCTCTGTGGTATTTTAGGTATTTAGGTACTGAAGTTCTGCTTTGTACTTTTAAAGTACTTAAGAATTTAAGTTAAAGGAATTTAAGAAGAGCTTTCTATTGATCTTCATGGTGTCAGGGAATGACTTGTGAATTCCAAGTTAGTATTTTTTCTGCATCCCCAGACAGGTATTTCACATGCACTTTCCTCCCATTTCAAACAGCAAATAGCATTAATTTCATCTTGAAACCTCAATTTCAGCAGATACTACTTAGCAGAGTTGGTTGTTTTCAAATAAATAAGGTGCATTATCTCTTTGATCAGCAGGAAGAAGGATGTGATTTTAATCAATGAGATAATTCAAGGTTTCTTGCCCCAGCTGATATGGATTATTTTGTCAGTGTAAAATGTGTGCCCTGTTTTGGATTGTTTTACCACTTGTTTAATTCAAAGGCACCCAGACATTACAGAGAACATTTATTCATGTGTGAGCTTAATATAGTCCCTGCGTAAGACGTGTGGAGGAGCCTTAAAGTAGGACAGCATCAAACACTGGGGAGAGTGTGATGAGCCTGCTACAGACTAGCAGCTGTATAATATCTCTAAATGCTTATCTGAAACTAGAAAATAAACCATTCTGAGCGGAAAACTGACATTCCCTGCAAAATAGAGGGGAGAAAAGAGAATAATTGAAATGAAAGCATAACGTCTGCTTTGAAATGTTCAGCACAGCAAAAGGAAGAGGGAACTTCAGAGGGAAGTGGTTCAGAACAAAGTTTCAAAGACTCCATTTGATGATGAAGTTACAAACTCTTTGCCTCGAGGATGCTGTTGAGGTGTCAGCCCTGATTGTTTCCCTTTGGAAGCTGTAACTCTCTGTGGTTACACACAAGTCTCTGCACCCACCTGATGTTTTCAGTTGGGCAGTGCAACTCATCTGGGGTAGGTCTCCAATCTGTGTGAATTACATATATTGCACTCTTAAGAATCTCAAAGGTGACTCCTAAAACCGGATGTTCCTGCACTGCCTTTTGTGTCTGGTCATCCCTGGAAGTGGCAAAAACATGAGTAGACCCGGAGCTTCATAATTTGGTTTAGTGGACATGGTGGTTGGTCAAAGGTTGGACTTGGTGATCTTGGGGGTCTTTTCCAATCTTCATGATTCTGTGATCCCTTCCACCAGCAGTGGGGGCAGGCAGGGAATGAGGGTTTCTTATTTTTTAAAACCTGTTTCTCAGTGGTGGAAAGAATAACCAGAGACAGGATCCAATGCACAGCAATGAACCGAAGTCAGGTCCCTTCTTACCCCCTCCCCCACCATGGAACTGCTTCTTTAGTCGGATTAAATCTACAAAAGCAAATAGATTCAAATAGCTCTTCTTAGAGTTTTGCAAGTATCAGCTGACAAGGGACCTCTGTAGGGACTGATTATTGCTCCTGGTGGGAGGCTGGACATGAGCCCTGCAGTGCCAAGTGGCAAAGTGCTGGTTCTCTGTTGGTGTTCAGGCTGTGCCCTCCCTCCCTTATCCCACCTAGAGCTGGGGGATCTGTCAGTGCTGTTTCACCTAGGGAAATCTTGGAGCAGGGGTTGAGCTCAGAGGGATGGAATCTGGAATGTGGATCTGAGAAACCCCCTGGGGGCCTGCACAATGGGAACTGTAAAAGAAGAGAAATCTTTAAAGGCGCCAAGAGGAGTGTTGTGAGCACAGACCTCGTGAGCTGGAGTGTCCCCTGGGACCCAGGGCAGGGCTCTCCTGTTCTGTCGTTTTAGAAACAAACTTGTGCCTTGGGTAAGGACTACAGGAGAAAGCACCTGATTAATTTCAAGTCAGCTTGTTTTTATGGGAGTTTTGGGGTGTACATTTTCTGGCAAAACACTGTTTAGATGAAAAGTGCCATTTTTGATTCTGTTCTTCCTGAAGTGGATTTAGGTAAAGAAAAGCCTTCATTATCATGGGAGTTAGTAATAACATTTCTTCTTCAGGCTGGGCTGAGCTGAAGTGAATAATAATCCTGTGCATCGCAATGGGTGTCCCTAGGTAGGAAAAATCAGTTATTTCCTTATTTATAGTAACATTTTTTTATATGCAAAGTGCAATGAGGGGTCAGTGAGTCCAAATAAACTCATTACTGAGAATGTACTGCCCTGGTTTCTGTAGAATCACAGAGTCATTAAGGTTGAAAAAGACCTCCAGGATCAAGTCCAACTTTTTGGTGCAAGAAAAAAGGAAGGAAGACCAGCATCTCCCCTGCATGGGGCTGCTTTATGCTGGCAGCAGGAGAGGTGGAGAGGGCTTGGAGGGAACAGGACAAGGGGAATGGCTTCCCCCCAGAAGGCAGCATTAGCTGGGATAGTGGATTCTTCCCTGGGAGGGTGGGCAGGCCCTGGCACAGGTTGGGCAGAGAAGCTGTGGCTGCCCCATCCCTGGGAGTGTCCAAGGCCAGGCTGGACGGGGCTTGGAGCAGCCTGGGCTGGTGGGAGGTGTCCCTGCCCATGGCAGGGGGTGGGATGGGCTTTTGAGGGGCCTTCCAATCCAAACCAATCTGTGATTCTGTGAAGGGAGTAACAAACAGTACTGAGTCACAGCTGCTCCCACTGGTGCTGCCTGGGCATCTCATGGGAAGAGAAGGGGAAGAACTGAAGTCTTGGCTGTATTTGCAGCTGGAGCAAAGCTCTGAGGTTAAAATAATGATGGCAGTGGTAATAATAATAATAATCTGATAGAGTGGCAGTAACCACAACCTCCTCTCCATTCTCCCTCCCGTTGTGTCCCTTGTTTCTGAGACTGTCACTGGTGGTTTCCCATCCCAACCACAACAATGCTGGACACCCAGTTAGACAAATTGTTTTTTCTTACTAGAGACTTGCCTTTTCCTTTAACTGTAACGATGGGGCTTTTCCACTCATGATCAGAAATCCAGATGTGATGCACAAGTGACTTGTTGTCTGGAGGCAATGGTGGCTGCTTGGGAGGCACATCTCAGTGCTGACACTGATGAGGCAGAGCATGACAGAAAACCTGCCTGGAAGAGAAATATAAGAGAAAAAGGGTCTTTTGGAGCTGTTTTCTCTGAGGTGTATCCGTTTCCAAAACAGAATCAGCTAGAAGAAACTTATGATCAAAGTGTGTATCTGAGGAAACACTGCAAGTGAAATGGGAGATTAAACATACCGGGCACCGTGTGAGGAGCAGTGATGGAGAGTTTGGAGCTGGAGACCAGCAAAGGGAAGGAATGAGGGTGAAAGGAAAGATGAAACAGGCAGCTACTTGAGGGGGAAATGGGTTCACTGGGGTGTGTTTGGGGCTAAAGCAGGATGGATGATTTTAGCCTTGATAAAATAAAAGCAGCACGTAACAGGGGTGTGTAAACCCTGCAAGTATTCATGTAGAGTGCAGAAGAAAGTAATAACAGCAAACAGGAGAGATAAGATCATGACATAAAGGTGCAGCTGAGGTGCCTTTTCAATTTAATCTTAAAGTGTGTGTTTACGTGTATTTTTTTTATTCCATTAATCAGGTGCCTCATCACTGATGTCTTGCTCTGGTTTTAGGCAGTTCTAGGCAGCCTCACACTGCTGTAACAAAGGGTGGAGGCAGCTGTTGTTAAAAATAGCATAAAACAAATGGAGAATAGGGATTTATGAGGGGATGGGCAAGGGCTCAAGACCCTTCTGGATAGGAGGAAGGTGCCCACAAGGCCTCCCCCAAAGCCTTTCTCTTCTACTGTGTCATATTCAGGCTTTTCTCAGTCCTTCAGACTTCAAGTGATAACACAAATATTCTTCACAGCTATAAAAATGTGATTAAGCAAAGGAAAATCAGAAATACTGAAGTTTTATACTGTATAACTTTTCTGCCATGAGAGTATTTAAATTGCATTTTGTTGCCTATGATGGATCTGTCACCCCAGGAGCAGTAGATCTCCTGAGCTTGGCTCTGGGAATATTAAAAATGCTGTGCCACAGGTTCATATATTTTAATCTTCTGGGACTTGCTGGGCTGGCACTGCCAGGGCTGGCAGCTAAGTGGGTAAAAAATTAGCTATTTATTTATTCCCTCCCCCTGCACGCTCCCAGTAGGAGTATCACAGTCAGAGTGACTGGCACTGAATCGAATAAGAGACCAACTGATTGTATTAACAAACTTTCTCCTTGGAGAAGTGTGAGGGACTGAACTGACAGTCTTATTTGTTAACCTTGATGGCGTCTTCGCCTCCTCCTTGTGCCACAGGGGGACTGGGGATGCACTTCACATTGTTGGAGAGGGCTGGTCCTCTGCTCACCCCTATTCATGGAATGGTCTGGGTTGGAAGGGACCTTAAAACCATCCAGTTCCCCCTGCTGCCATGGGCAGGGACACCTCCCACCAGCCCAGGTTGTTCCAAGCCCCGTCCAGCCTGGCCTTGGGCACTCCCAGGGAGGGGGCAGCCACAGCTTCTCTGCCCAACCTGTGCCAGGGCTTCTACCTCCTTTTCAGGGAACAATTCCTTCCCAATATCCCATCTAACCCTGCCCTCTGGCAGTGAAAAAGCCATTCCCTTGTCCTGTAACTCTATCTGCAGATCCAGCAGTCCTGCCCTTCTCCATGGATTAATCCATAAAGGCATCAATGCAAAATGCTGTCATTTTCTCAGTAATCTGCTTGTTGGTTGCTGTGGGATTGCAACAGGGTTAGAGATCCATGGGTGGGCATGGGAGAGGGGCTGGAATACAGGGATGGCAGCCCATGGACCTTCCTGTGGTGAGGAAAAATGCCCTGCCTCTCATCTCCAGTGGAACTCCCATCTCTGAGATCTCCTCAGAGGTGCATGTGGCTGCATCCTGTGTCTCCAAGTATGTAACCTTGGATTTTCACTTTTAAAATTCAAATTAGTCATTCTTGAACATCTCCAAGTAGACTGATGATTCATCAGCTCTTGAACTGTTTAAAGCTGTCAGAAAAAACTGCACTTGTTGGGGTCTGGTTTTGAAGATGCATTCTCTCCAACACAGTGCTCACAGTGGAGATCTCTTCCCCTTTCTGTGGAAAATGTCCTGCTTTTCTAAACTAATCCACTCTTACTTGAAAACTATAAAATATCATCAAAACAAGTACAAAAACCAGTGGCCAAAAATCTTGTGTGTTCTGTTTTGTAAATCAAAAAGGCTTGGTAGGGATTTATCATCTTCTTCTATTGGCAGAAAGTTATTGTGGGGAATGGAATAAGGAAAGGGTGCAAATTAGAGATAGTTTAGTCAAGTATTTTCATTTTCAAATGTCCTTTTTTTATGGACTGTATTTTCCCTGGTGCTCTGGGTAAGATTCACCCCAGGTGTAAAACTTACATTTGGAACCTTTGTGTATCTCCATTTGTTGGTTTTTTTCCCTTTGCAAGGATAACTATTGATTTTGGACTGAATAACATTTTAGAAAAGGCTTCTAGGGGTATAATAAACCAGGCAGGAGCTTTGCTGTGATATAGCAACCAATAATCTTTAAATCAATGAAAAAAATTATTTAACAGTTTGGGAACAAAATTAATTCAATGTATTTAATGCTACAAGCTGTAAAGGATATTCATGAGAATGAAACTTTAATATGTATTTCCTGAAGGGACGATAAAGCTGCTTCTCTCTTGAACAAAGGTGGCATCTCCTGTTTGTCCCCCAACTCAGATGATTTTTTGGGGGGAAGGAAGAGCAAAGTAGAGACAGTTTCATTAAGAGACTCTGAGTCCAGCTTTTCTCTCCACCTCAGTGTTCTGGTGTTCTTAGGAGAATGGTTTATGCTATTTATATTCTAAACAAGAGATCCTGATCTTTCAGAGGAATATATTGGAATATATGCAGCTGGAGTGATTGTGGGAATGGTTTGGGTTGGAAGGGACCTTAAAGTCCAACCTCCTGCCATGGGCACCTTCCACTAGACCAGGTTGCTCCAAGCACTGTCCAGCCTGACCTTGGTCAGGATTAGCCCATGGTAGAGCAGCCCTGGCCACCTGTCTGGGTTGAGGCTGGAGGGAGATGATGGTCCCCTCAAAGCTGTTCATTTTTCCTGCTTTGTTTGCTCTCCTGCCTGGATTTCTCTTTCAGTCTGACCCTGCTTGTTTGGGGCTTGTGGGGGTTTGTTCAAAACATTTTTTTGATGTTGGAAAATACTCTGATGAATTCCTTCAGTGCTGTGAGGGCTGTAAATGAGGAACATTGCGCAACAGAATTATTTTATTGTCTGAGTTTGCAAGGAAGTTTCATTAGCAAAAAAAAAAAAAAAGCTACATGAGTTGATGTAGTTAAATTTTTACTGTAACATTTGTCAGGAAAAAGCTCCTGATGTTTTAGGCTGAGCTTTTCCTTTTGAGCATCTCTGTTGCAGAGCACAGTAAGGAGGGAAGGGAGGACAGTGGATGGAGAGGACAGTGCCTAGTTCACCTGGCAGCTCCCTGTTTGTCCTCAGCATTGGAGAGCCACAAAGGAAGAGTTGGAAAGCATCAGCAGATTGAGTCTTTCTGGGCAGAGCTGTGGGAATTCCTCTGGACAGTGCAGTGAGTTGCATTGTCCCTACTTCCCAGGGTCTGAGGGCTTGCAGGGGATCAGAGTTGACCAGATAATCCCTGCCTACCCCAAAAGAAATGAAAGGAAGGACTCTAAAATACTGTGAGAGATGCTATTCTGACAACACCAGTCTGTTGTGCACTCATAGAATCATTAAGGTTAGAAAATACCTCCAAGATCATGAAATTCCAGCCTTTGACTGAGTCCTCCCATGCCCATTAAACTGTACCATGGAATGCCACATCTCCTTGGTGTTTGAACAATTCCAGGGACTCCACCACTTTCTGGGCAGCCCCTTCCAATACATGAGTGCTCTTTCAGTGAAGATTTCCTGATGTCCAGCTTGGGGTGGGGCGTTCCAAGGGCTGGGGCAGCCATGGTGCTCTGAGGTGGGCTCCTCTCAGAGCCTTTGAAGCCATCCCTTACCTTCTTTGCAGCCTTCCAGCACCTGAAGAAAGCCTACAAGAAAGATGAAGAGGGACTTTTTCCAAGAGCATGGAGTGACGGGACAAGGGGGAATGGTGTCAAAGTGCCAGAGGGCAGGGGTGTTAGGTAGGATATTAAGGTGTCCCTGCCTGTAGCAGCTCGGGGGAACTGGATGGTCTTTAAGGTCCTTCCAACCCAAACCATTCTGTGATTCATTCTCTGATTCTCTGTGGCTTCAGGCTGAGCTGTGTCTTGCAGCACATGATGCTCCCAAGTCCATGGGTTTATATAATATGCAGCCATAGTGTATTTATAGTTTTGTCACTGTACAGTCAAGCATCTGTTCTCAACTGTGACATAATTTATCCTTCGATGGAGATTTGGGTGGGTTTGTTCTGAATCAGTGAGCAGGGCCAAGACCTCGGTGGTGCTCTGTGCCAGCAGACTGTGTACATCTCCCATTTGGGGGATGGCTGAGCAGCCCAGGTGAGGCCCAGCCTGGCTCTGCTCACACTCTGAGGGCTCAGGTTGGCTGTATTTGCCTGGCACCAGCTGCAGTCCCAACTTGTTGCCTCTACTAATGCAATTCCATTTCACATCTTGAGAGCGCAGTGTGGGAGCCGCTTTACAAATGGCTTCTTGTTCTTTATTAATTTCTGTTTGCTTTTCCTGCCACACGTTGTTCCACACTCGGGTGAGCCACTGTTCCTGTGCTGGAGAAGCTTCCCCTGTTTTCATTTGTCACCACAGGGCAGCAGGAGATCCTTCAGGGTGTTCCTTTGCTTTGGAATACAGCTGGATTAGTTCTCTTAGTTAAGAAAAGTCTGTTGCCTTGCTGGGTCCTGCTGCTGGGTACCTGCACTCAGCAGTTCACCCCTCTCAGGGTATTCCAGTGCCAATTGCCTTGGGAGGTGGAATGACCCTCTTCTTAACACAGAAGGAATAAAAAAGGAACCTTGGATTTTGACTCAATACAGAGACCACCTGCTTTTGGAATCTGGAGGTGAAAACAAATGGAGCAGGGCCAAGTGATACTCTTCATCTCCCATTCCCACATTCAGGGCAAGTGGGTCATCCTGCCTTTGCTTTGGTTAACCATTTCCCATCCCACTGGTAGAAATAGAGGATAAATGCCTGGAAAGACTGTGCATGTAGTGATGTCAAGGGGATGGGAACTGTGCAAGGAGCAGCACCCAAGGGAAAGCCTGTGCATCATTTAAACATAGTCTTCTAATGAGTTTAAAAACCAACTGCTATTGTGTGCTGAAGGACAAGGCACATGAATGTCCCATCCTTTAATACCAATCTCCCAGCTGGTGAGGGTACCTCAACCTGGACGCTGCAGACTTGGGGGATGTGGCACTTTTGAGGGTTAGTGGTGGTTTTAGAAGTGCTGGGGAAACAGCTGGACTTGATCTTGGAGGGCTTTTCCAATCTAAATGATTCTGTGATTCTAAAAATTGCATATACTATTCCTGGAAAACTGTGGCAATGAGATGGGCCTCCCAGATTTATGAATCCATCCAGCCCATTCACTGGTGCCAGGAATTCATAGTTTATATTCCTTCTTTCACTTTTACTGCTGAATCTACCCCTGGCTGTGGCTGCTACAGACTGTGTCTTGGATCCTAAAAGGGAGGTACCATAAATGTTCAGCATTCCCACAACTGGACCCAGGAAAAGCATTACCTTCCTGTGCCTCTTCAATCTATTTTTTGTTTGTTTGTTTGTTTGTTTTTAATTTCTTTTCTGTTTTATCTTTTCATCTTGGTCTGTTTTGAAAACTTATGTGATGAACTGCACTGACCTTCTCACTGAACTTTCTAGGCCTCATACCTTGCCCAGGTCTGTCAGAGCACTGAGCAGCCCCTTCCACTTCAAACACGGAACTGAACCCTTGGAAGTGTTGTCTGAAGGATTCAGGTGGGGGAAAATGTGCAGTTCTTGGCATTTTCTGGAGCTCTCGGAGTTGAATCTCTCATCTGTTATTCACCTTGGGTTGCTTTTGGCTTTTCTTTGAATTTAGCAATTAAATATATATCAAAAGCCTCTTGGTACTCTGACATCTCTGAAAGCTGGTATGTTCAAGCATCCCCTGCTTCCCCTGTGAGGCTGGTGGAGTTCAGCCACTGGTTGTGTGAACTAATTCAGTGCTTTGCTGGACAGTGTAAGTTTGATAACATAATAACTTTTGTCAATTGAAATTACTTTAAAATTTGTACTCTGTTTAAACCTGGGCTGACAATGACTGAAACTGGTGTCTGGTGTTGCTTCTGGGGAGCCTCATACCTCACTGAGCTTGGAGGGAGACTGGAGTGTGAGTTTGTAATAAAAGAGGTTTATCGGCTTATAAAACTTACTGAGCAGAGAGAATTGGTACCAAACGGAGTTTTTTTGGCAAGTCACCTTGTGAACTTTGTGTTGCTTTGTTTGTACAAGAGCAAGTGATGCGTTGGCAAATGCAGCTGATTTCTTACCCTGCAGGAAGAGTGTAGGGGACAGAATGTCCTCAGCCCACAGGGCTGGGGGGGAAAGTGCTGCTGAACTTGTGCGATGTGTTTATTTCCCATGAGCCCCGACGGTGGGGGAAGGTGCAGATCTCGGCCAGGATGCAAAACAAATCAGGCTGTTTGTGGGCAGCAAAAGCTGACTTGCATTTTCTTTATATTGAAACCATAAAGCTTTATGATGAGGTTCAGCTCGTTCCAGTGCTGTTCCCCGAGCATGGGAGATTCCTGGGAGACCCGAGCCTGCTCTGGGATGTCCCAGACCCTGGGGCTGGGTTTGCACAGGGAAAGCAGCAGGAAGGTCCCACTGGGATCTCACACCTTTGGCCAAGGGGTTTTGCTGTGGATTGAATCTGCTTCAAGTGGCCCCTGCGGGTGCCCTCTTGTTTGGTTCAGAAGTGCAGCCACTGCCTTCCCTGTGCTCCCAGTGCTGAGCTCCTGGTGCCCCCTGCCCTCTCTTGGGGCATGGAGAGCCTGGAACACAGCCTGCAAAACAGAGCATCCTGCCTGAAACCTCCTTTCGGTCTGGTTTGTTGTGTCTAACCCAGATTTTATGGTCTTTATATCAAAGATATATTTTGCTTTAAGTGGTGTTTTTGTTTAAAAAATGCAATTTAGCGATAAGCAAATTGTTCTCATTTTCTCCTAATGATAGAGTACAGTAATATTGTTAAATTTGCTTTCTCGCTTATGCACCATCATTTTGAAATCAGATCTGAGAACATCTTTTACCTTGAAACCTTTATTTTTCCCTTCCCTTTGATACTTGGTTTTTATCATCCATATAATTTAATTACACGTACAGTGCTTTTCCGGTAGGACTTTTGTGAAGGAATGTTTTCACAGCAGCTTTGCTTTGTGCTCCAACCCAAATATGATTTTGTCTCCCCAAAGCTTAATCCAGCATTTAAATGCACAAGGCCTTGTTCCCACTCCTGCACAATTACCTGCTGCATGCAGATGCAGGTTTTATAGGATCAGTATCTGTGTGCCTGGGGCTGTGGATGCTGCTCCATGAGGGATGTGCCTTCCCATTTCCTGTGCTCTCCTGGCAGTGCCCACGGTCCCCCTGGCACTGACAGGGTTGTTCCAGGTGCCACATTTTGTTTTATTTGCTGGTCAGAGTCGTGTCAGTGACCAGGACAGATGGCAAATGGGTGGCTCTGGAAGACCAGCAGAAGGCAGAATAAATTCCCACTGTGTTCTTGGACAGGGAGGTTTGGCCCTGCCCTGTGAGGGGGCTCAGCCCCCGACCTTCTGTTGGGTGTGGGGGGCTGGTATCTGCCCAGTGCCACTCATCAGAGTCACAGGGCTCTCTTGAGGACAAGTGTTGGTAGGGCTGGTCTCCAAGGTGGGCTGGCACAATTCCTGCAGCCACTGGTCCTGTGGCCACTAGAACCCCAGGATGAACAGCAATTAACTTAATGAGAATTGCTCCAGTGGCTGTAATGAGATTGTCAGCAACTGTGAGGTGGTCAGGTCTGAGTGGGTGCTGGAGGGAAGGAAGGTTTGACCTCCTGGTGCTCTAGAACCTCCCTCTGGGGAGCTGCAGCTCCTACATCCATCCCAGCAGTGCAGAGGGATGGACCTGGATGTGGATCTGTCCACAGCAGTGCAGGGGAAGGGAATCTCTCTGCATCCGTTGTCTACTGTTGCAAATTTTCCTGCTTATTTTAGCCTCCAGATTTCTTTGTGATCCTTTAAAAAAAGAGAAAATGCTCTTTAATGATTCTAGCAATGCTACTCCCCTTGTTACCTGAGGAGAGTGTGGTCAGAGCCATTGGTATTCCAGGTGGTGTCTGTGCTGGCAGAGCTCCCTACGAGGGCTCCTTGCCATTGGAATCCTCACAGAGGGGCACGTTTATGGAGAGACTTGTAGGGTTCCTAATTGCCTGTGAAATCTCACCCAGCCAGGCCCTTGCTCAGCCTGGGTGTCCCAGTTTGCACCAAAGTGCTCTGAGTGGAAGCAGCCCCAATTCTGAGGATGCTCCAGGGTGGATCGCTTCATCTGAGGGTCACAGTCAGTGCAGCTTGTGTTTAATCTGTAGGGAAATTAAGTAGTTTATATGGGAGTTGAAAACTAGCAACACTTTTGGTCTCATCATAGGATCAGGTTGGCTCTTTAGTGAAAGGTTTCTGTTTAAAGTGGGAAGGATGAAGAGTTTGATTTATGTTTATTACAGCCCATGAGAGGCCAGATCAATGCTGCAGTGCACCCTCATTACACCCAGGAGCCAAGTTTGGAGCTCTGGTTTGAATTACTGATGTAACTTCCTGGGAATGATCGGTAATAATAGGGAAGATGAAAAGAAAACAAAGAAGAAACCAGAGGTAGTTAAGTAAATGTGTGGTGTATCTGCTGAGCAGGCAGTGGGGAGTGTGAAGGCTGTGACTGATGCCTCTGAAAATTAAATATTCTTGGATCTGTGTGACTGTTGCTTTTGATAATTAAATAGTTTGGGGTATGTGTATATATGTGTTGTGCCAGCAGGTGGTTTAGAGGTGGTTAAAGATCCATAAATCCAAGAGCTGTTCAGGATTAAGCAGCATCACTGGGAAGAGTCCAGGCAGGATTGGAGATAAGTGGGTGAGGCTGAGGCTTGGACTGAGCATCCACAGAGGTGGAACCACATTCTCTGAGCTCCCTCTCCCCACTGTGCTGGGGATGGACTCAAGGAGAGCCACAGCCTCACCCCTGCACTTCAGGGACACTTGGAAATCCAGAAGGGCTCCTGAAAAACCCTGTCCCCAGCCCTGTCTGCAGCACCCAGAGGCTGCTCAGGGATGGGGACCCGCCTGCTGGGTGGCACCTGAGCCATTTGGCAATGGATGTGGTGAAGAAGCAGACAACAGAGGCGGAAAGAGATGGTGACAGCAGAGAACAGGTGGGATTTTGTTTGCAGAGAGGTGAGGATGTAGCCTGGATTGGGAATGAGAATGCATAGGGAAATGAGGAGCTGCTCAGGACCACTTGGTGCCTGTGCCCAGGGCCACCTTGACAGCTGGAATTCCACTGCTGTGTCCTCCAGCAGAGCTGGGAGTGAGGAGCTCTGCTGTGCAGAGGAAGGGGGCAGGAGGGTCTGGCATCTCCCTCCTTCTTCATCAGTGCAGAAGGTGGAAGAGCCATTGTTTAAAGCATCTGCTTCAGTATTTCTGAAGCTGTTGCTGGATTCCTTCCAGATGAATCTAAATTGGAAGGTGTCGCAAGTGCCAGATGGAGCAGGGATATGTAACAGAGAAGTATGAAAGGCTTGGAAACACAGGCAATGTCTTTAAAGATAAAGCCACAAAAAGAAAAGCTTAACAGGCCTTGAGGGGAAGAAACCACAGACCTGGTCCTTGGTGAGAAAGAGGGACATGAAAGGAGCCGTGACAAAGGATACAGGCAGTTATAACGCAGGTGGGAACATTTTCATCACTGTTCTTTGGTCTAAATGTGGCTAGTTTATTGTTGTTGGGCACTTTTGTTTAATTTTAGCCTATTAGCTCTGCTGCAGCCCTGATGAATGCAAAAAGTGAGAAACAAATTCGCTTTTCTGCCTTGGCCCTGGCCTGGGAAGCTCTGCTCCTCATCCTCCCCCCTTCCTGCACTGTGAGCTGCTCCTCACTGCTTGTCCCAAATAATGGAATTATGTAAGCTGTAAAAGTCCTCTGAGAGAGTCCAACCATTCCCCAGCACTGCCAAGGCCACCACTAACCCACATTCACGTGCCTTTTAAATCCCTCCAGGAGTTGGGATTCTCCCAGTGCCCTGGGCAGCTGTGCCAGGGCTGGACAGCTCTTTCCATGAAGAAATTTTCCTTAATATCCAATCTAAATCTCCCCTGGCACAACATGAGGCTGTTTGCTCTTGTCCTGTTTGATCAGTTTAGGGCCTTGAGCATCCATGCAGTGCTTAACCTGCAGTTCCATCACTGCTCCCACTGCTGGGCTGGAAGTGTCTGTTTGACAACTGGTACCTGGATATAATTCCTCAGGAGAAGGTGCAAATGATGTTGTGTTGCTGGATAACAAGAAAATGTCAGTTTCTGTGAAAACCATCATGGTCCTTTACACGAGTGACAGTAAAGGGGATCTGCAGATACACCTCAGAGTGGGGGGTGCAAACACTGCACCCCAAGACAGCACAGCTGGTACTGTGCCTATAAATAGCTGCATCTTGGGCATCCACTTCTTTCACTGGGTTTGCCAAAGGCACAGAAATTCAGGCTCCAGCTCATCCTTATCCTTGGCTACCACTGATGCCGCCTCCACAATGCTCCCACACGGTGCCAGTTCTGCTGGAAATGATGTCCTTTGGATCTGGGTGACATAAACAGTGTTTGTGAGAGGCACTTTATTTTAAAAAAGGAAATAAAAAGCAGGGCTCAAATGAAAGCTCCTTCTTGAAGGGTACAGCAGCTCGTGTGGTGCCACATTTGTTTTGTTTGAAATAGCCCTTTGCAGTGTTTTTGCTCCATTTTCACTGTGTATCATGCCACGATGTCATTGAATTATTAACGCAGAGGCTGAGAGGGCCCATGTGAGCAGCTGAAGTGCATCACTCCCTGGGCTTTGATGCTGTCCAGTCTCACACAGAAGCACATTTGGCACGGGACCCGTGTCAGAGCTCCCCTCTCTCCGTGGTGTGGAGGGCTGAGCAGAGCCAAGTGCCTGCAGGGCTGGAGGGGCCTGGCTGCCCCAGCTGGGACACAGCTCCCTTCTCCAGCCACAGCAAAGGGACTTCCATCCTCACCTGGCCAGGAACATCTCTGTTGTGGTGATGGTTCAGGTGATGGTGCTGAACCTCACCAGGTCTGAGGCTGTGCTGGATACAGAGCTCCAGGAAGAGGGAAGGGCTGGGATATACATGGATTTGTGATGTGTTCAGCCTCACAGTGCACCTCGGTGTGGGCTGGTGACTGCCTGCAGCAGGTGGTTCAGGGAGTGGAAGGATATGGTGGCTGCTCCATCCCTGGGAGTGTTCAAGGCCAGGCTTGGAGCAGTCTGGTCTGGTGGAAGGTGTCCCTGCCTATGGCAGGACTGTGCAACTGAATTACCTATAAGGTCTCTTCAAACCCAAACCATTCCAGGGTTCTATGTTCTGATTTTCAGGAATTTTGAACTTGTGTGAGAAATGAAAAAGTGGCTGCACAGATGCACCAGAAGGAGTTGCCGTGTGCAGGGGCTTTTATTTCAGATTTTTTTTTTAGGATATTATCTATTTTGTGAATAGAGCAAATGCCATTTGAAAGGGTGCTGTACACTCCAAAAATAAGTCTTGTAGTTACTTGACATGAACAAGGTGGTCTCATTCCATGCCCACACTTTGGGCAGCATCTCCAGGGTTTGTTATCCAGGAGCAGAAGGACAGAAATGATTCCTGCAGGGGTTACTGCAATAGATAAAGCTGATTTCTAGCAAGTGCAGTAGATCTACATCAAAAATCTGATTTAGGTACTTGAGTGCACATCACAACAGAATTTGGTTCTAATTCGATATTCTTCCTGGATGAAAGTCATTAATAGTAATTATTTCAAGGAACAATTTTAATGACTCTCTTCCAATTTTCAGTCAGTGACCCTCCTGGAAAAGAAAAATCTCCTTCTGAAACATATTGAGACTGTTTTTCACCCCAAAAATTATTTGTGAACTAATTCTTTATTGGCATTTCCATAGAAATGATGGTGCTGTGATGAGGCTGCATTTCATTTTCATTTTCTGTTTGTGTCCACTATTTGCATATGAATTTGTCAACACCACCAAAGAAATGAATGTGTTGTGATTCAGAAAATAATTGTAAAACATGATACTGTGGCTGCATTTACAGAAAGTAAAGAGCTACTGGATGTGCCGTTGTGCTGCTCTGGGAATGTCCCAAAGCTCCAGTGCAGCTTTGGTTGTGACCATGATGGGATATTCCCAACCCCCACCCCTCGTAATTCCCACGAGTTTTAAGTCCTCTGCAGGGCTCATTTCCAGTGAAAATGGTGATGTTCTGACCAGCAGGTGGAAGCAGAGAAAAAAAACCTCTCCAAGGCTCCTGTGTGTTTCCAGGCTGCTCACAGAGAAGCTGTGCTTTAAAACTGCAGACCACTGGGACATGTAAAATCCTGTCTCGCTTCCTGGCTCTTGCATCTGGTCCATCACAGCCCGATGTGGGTGATGTTGAACAGCTTCCTCTGGTGTTGGTTGCTGCCAGTGGGTGATGTTGCTTTGTTTAATTCTTCCCTACTTTTCTACACCATAAGCACTAGGAAAGCAAATTCGCACTTAGACCCTGTGTTAGTGCTGCTGTTTATTCTGTCATGTTGCTATTTCCCTGAAATATAAAAGATCTTGGTGAAGCATCTGGCACAAGGTCAGTACAGACACTCAATCTTTAGTCAAGTCCACAGTGCTAAGACAAGTTGGCACTATCAAGATCAGATTTGGTTGTTGTAGGAGCCTGTGATATCTCTCTAAACGCTGTTTTTCAGTAGACACTTGTCTGCTGTGAAGTGCTGTTGCCTTGTCCTGCCCACTGCTCTCCATCTTTCCCTGTAAATAAAGAAAAGAGATGATATTTGCATCAGTGGGAGGGTGTGGGGTGAGGGCTTGCAGAGCTTGTGGTCTCTGGGGTTGAGGTGGTCTTTGTCATGGTTGTGGTGTCTGGTCAGTCAGATCTGGGAGTTCATTTCTATAACCATCACACATGCCTGTTTTCTTTGGGGAGAGTTAAGTTCTTGCTGCTCTGATTAGTATGTCAGGTGTCTGACAGTGCTGGGAGCTGATAAATTATGCATATCCATAGGTGCTAGTTAATTAAATTGTGGTGGGCATCAAGCAGTGGTCTTCAGTTGGGAAGGAGAAGTGATGTCTCACCCTTGTTCTGAATCAGTGTAACTTGATCATGTAATATAAATGTATCTCCTGGTTCTTTCCTCAGGAAATGGCTTAATTTCTTTGTAATTGCAGTAGTTTTTAGCTTTATCTTTTTCCAAGTATTGGCAGTGTTTGCAGAGGGGTAAAAAAGCATTGCAAAAGGAAATAAATACAAAGATGTAATGCTTTATGCATAATAAAAGTGCATTTAAGCTCTAACATGTCATATAATCGTTCAGCCGTTTCATAAACTGATGAATTCCTGAGCTCACCCACTTCAGAGGGGGAGTAGCAATGTGAAACCTGGAATAAAGATCCCAAACCAGGAAGCAGCTCATTGGTTTAATGGGTCTTTCTGTCTTTCTCAGTGCTCAATGCTCTGTGCTTGAGAGTTTAGGAGCAGGAGATGACAAACCTCCTGTTCTTGGTCCGTGATGAAGGAGCCCTGTGTGTTCATAACAATCTTTATAAAAGCAGGTGGCACCAATGCTTGAGGGGCAGAGCCAGCTGTGCCAGAGCAGGAGGGGAATGCCCCTCACTGTTTGAGCTGGAGTGAAATACCAGCCCATAGATTGGAGTGGTCTGATTAATGGCTGGAAAAGCACCTCTGAAAACGTGATGGGATGTTTTTGTTTGAGTAAATTATGAAAGCGTCTTTTATCCTTAAAATATTTACAGATTTTTATTATTTCATGCAGGGGAAAAAAATTACCCTTGTTAGTGTTAGCTGAGGCATGATGGAGCTCTAGGAGCAGTTGTTCTCACTCTTATTAGAGAGATCTTCATATCAATCCTTGCTTTATGGATTGTAATAGAGCTGCTGTAACAGCAGTAATTGAGGAAATTAGTTTGGACGGTTGCATTAATATTCATGCATTCCTGCAACAGCTCTGTGCTAATTAGTGTCTCTTCCTGCTCGATTATGGTGGCAAAATGGGATGGAATAAATCTCCAGGGTTAACTTGTGCACTGAACGTGGTCACCAGGCTGAGATGGAAATGTTTGGGATGGCTCATGTTGGAGCCACTTTGTTCCTGGGAAGGAGCTTTGCTGCTGCATCTCAGCCTGGGTCAGGTTCTATGGGAGCCCTGAAGTTCATGGACATGAGAAAGATATGGAAGTTGCTTCTGAGGAAACAGCCACGTTGTTGGCTGTGATTATTCTGCAATAAGCAGGAGAGATCTGGGATCTGGGGAATACTCCTCTGCATTGGCCCAGAAATAGAGAGGTGGTTGGAGAGAGTTTTTCCATCTCTAATTTCCTTAGTCCTCAAAGGTACCAATGGGAGAACTGAGATCTTCATCTTCCTTTTGGATTTAATGAGTTTTGCTGTCATAATTTTTTCCCCCTTCTCAATGAGAGCTCTAAAATGAACACAGTGAGGTTGGTGCCCTCAATCTGGGGACAGCAAAGGGGACAGTCCTCCCTCACTGCATGACCTGGGATGTTGTTCCTTTGGCTGTGTTTTCAATAGATCTGTAGGTGTGGAGCTCTGACGTAGGATTTGGGAACACACTGCTTGTACCCAAAGTCTGTAGTCCCTGTGGGGTTCAAATGATCCCTGCTCTTGAGGAATAGTGTCTCACCTCACAGCACTGAGCCCCAAAGCTGTGCTCTGTTCCCCTGGCAGGAGTTGTGGAGTTCTCTGAGGAATAGAACAGTCTCACCATCCCTGTGGCACAGCACAGAACATTCTCCCATCGGTCACCTCCCTCTCCAGGGGTGTTGGGGTTGTGTCTGGGGCACCTTCAGGAGGCTGTAGGGATGGAGAGAACCTTGTCAGATCTGCAGGGCTCTTGCCATCTAATTAAGCAAAACCAACCCAAACACTGCTGAGAGGGATGGTAAAGGAGCAAATATAGATAATTCCAATACTCCATAATACCCCAGTCTGTTTCTTCAACCTGGGAAAAATGGAAGGTAGCAGACAGGTGGGAAAAGGAGGGATCCAAAGACCATTTGTCTCTTCTGTGATGTGCTGTGCCCAGCACCTTCAGTAGGTTTGCCCTTTCCCTGTGGTTGGATAGCTGGGGCAGCAGGGGCTGTCCCCTGTCCCGGTGTGCTGTGGCAGCCTTACCCTCCTGAGCGTGCAGGTGATTACTCAAATGCAGTGGCATTGCAGTGACTGTTTCCTCGAGCTTGGATCTCTGCACTAATTAATCCAGGCTCTCTATAGGATTGCTCTCAATTACACAGTGCTCCTTCCTCTCTGTCTCCTCCTTTCCCATCCCACCTGGCATATGGTGCTGCAGTCTGGACTGCCACTGGAGCTGGATCAGCCTGGAAAAACAGTCCCCATGGATGTATGAGCACCCACAGGTGCTGCGACTTGTACAGCAACATAGATAATACTTTTAAATTCTGTCTTTCACTCTTTTTCTTTCCTTTTCCTTGACAGGAAAGGGATGTAATGTGCTTCACTCAGCCACTCTCACAAACAAATGAATAAATAAAATAAAACTGTAAATGATTCGAGCATTTCTCTTGAAAGCTTGAAAGGAAGAAATAAGGAGAAAATGCTATTAGTTCTATATTTAAAGACTGGAGAGCTCTGGGATGCCATGGTGACAGAATTGGTGTAAGCACCTCGATAGATACAGATCTCCTGCATGTCTGGAATAATGGAGATGGACCAGGACAGTGTGCAAGTGCAGAGGATTCCTGTTTTTCTAGTTTCCCTGTCAGCTTTCTGTTATTAAACATGGTGATTTCCAAGCTGTCAGAAGGGATGTTAAAATCTTCTGGCATTTCTGGCTATGAAACGTCTGCAGGAAGACAAAGCCCACAAATGCTGCGGCTCCGCACGTGAGTTCCCCCAGTACAGTGAGCGCTGAGCACTCCCAGGGCGTGGGGGGCACTGGGCAGGGGGGTGGGGGCACCCCCCCCAGCTGCCAACAGGGCTTTGTGGCACCTGTGCCCACGGGTGCAATAGCAGGAGTATCCGTGTAGTAGGTGCTGTGTTAGCGGAGTGGCTGACAACCATTTCGCGGAGCTCCTCAGCAGCCCCAGAAAAGCCCTGTAAGCCCCTCCGTGAGGGATGTTTGGGGGGCTCACCGCAGTGTTGGAGCCCAGGGACGGGGAGCAGCATCCTTGGCAAGAGCGGGGTGGCTGCTGGGGCTGCCCGGGCTCATGCAGAGCTGCTGCGCCCCCTCAGTGACAGCTGTCACTCCCCAGCCAGGGACAATGATGCTCCTGCTCTTTAGCGCTGCCAGGGAGCTGGCAGCTGGCAGCAATGCATAACTAACGAAGGATACTCCCAGAGCACTGGTATTTAGGAGAGGGGGGGAAGCAGAAGAAAAGAAAGAGGCTTGAGTCACTCGGTTGTGACCATATAATGACTCTGTATACAAATTAGATGGATTCACATGGTGCTTATCTAAATGAGGTTGCCATTTTACAATGCTAATTTTCCTGTTGGTTGCTTGTGATACCAGAACACAGCATTTAAAAAAAAAATTCCAGTGCTTCTGGGCTCGGAAAACGCGGTGTGATGCAGTGCCTGGGTAAAGTGCAGGGTTAGCACAACCTGCCTGGCCCATCCTTGGGAGCTTGCGTGTCAGGATGATAACTGTGACTGCAGTAATTAGCAGCAAGTCTGCAGATCTTGATGAAGTGTGCACAAGGGGCTTGTTGCTCTGTGCTGTGCTTTTACCCTCCAGAGGAATAAATAACTGCAGGGAAGGGAATTGGAAAAATAAGTAATGAAGGAGAAGGAATAAACGCCTGTGCTCATTTCTAAAGCTGACACCGAGGGATCTGATAGACACTTGTAAGATCCAAGTGTAGTAAGGAGGTAGCATTTCAAAAGCCACCAGCATCTTGATAAAATGCTGCTGTGCCACAGAGTCGGAGCAGGAGGCGCAACAAAGGAACAGGAGTCATGTGCCGAGCGTTTGGAAAAATACCTGTGCTTTTATTTGTCACTCATGTTTGATTAGGGCTTATCACAGGGAGATGAGACAGTCCCAGTTTGCTTCTTGCCTGAGAAAGCTCCCACTGACGTTTAGCATTTGTGTAGGTACTTGTTCAAAATTGTCAATGTATTTTCAAGGGAAGAATACAGATCCTTTCTGCCTCTCCATCCTCCCTCTTCCCCTTGCTCTTGCCTTCTCTCTCGTCTCCTGGGTTTGTGGAATTGGGGCTGGAAGGGCCAGGCTGTTCCTGCAGTGAGCTCAATCCCTGTGATGGCTCTGGACTTCTATAAACATGGGTCATGGAGCCTGTGTAATAATCCCTGTCAGCCAGGCTGATGTGCTGAGCCTGGCCCTGCTGGGCAGGACCTGATGGGGAAATCACAGCTATCACCACCCTCCAAAGGAGCTCCTCTTCCCACGGACCTGCCGGCACTGCTGCATTTGTTCAGCTGAGAACCTGTTCCAGGCAGTTGTTCAAAATGATCTGACACCCGACATTCTGCATAAACCTTCTTTCAGAAATAGCTATTCAGTGAGAAGTAAAAAATCTGCAGTGATTTAGGGTATAAACTGGACATGCATAAACATGAGGTGATCTCCGGAGTCATGGTGCTCATTTTAATGTGATAAATACAGATGCACAAGTGTTTGCAGAGCACCATTCATGGCTGTGTTAATTTTGTGCATCATATCTTCCAGCTGTGGGATGTTGTGGAGCTCCATTGAGGCCAATGGCAGTTTTCACCAGCTGTGGATGTGATGCTCTGTGTACAATTTCACTTCATAAAAGGGAGAATACATGATACCGTGTCATTCCTTCCTGCCTGCAGCTGTTCCTCAGCTCTGCCTCCGCTGCTCCCTCAGTGCCTGTGGTTCCTGACAGTAAACAGGTTGCTCTGCTGGCTCAGTGCTTTGGTGCCTTGCAGGATCAGCCCTTCAGTAGTGCTGAGCACAAGGAACTCCCAGCATTAGCAGCCTTTCCACAGAGCAGGGATCTTGAAATATTTAGTGCCTTTCCAGAAATGGGTTCTGTTCCTTTTATCTTCAGAGCTTTCCAGGGTCAGAGCCATCTCTTTCATCTTGACAAACCTCCCTTGCCCTGTGTGTGGGTCAGCTGGAAAACCTTACACAGAGTTGCAAGTCAGAACTGCTAGCGAAATCCCCAGGACTGAGAGAGTCAAACATGGAAAGAAAGGTTAGGAAAATACAAGGCTGCCCTGGGAGCCCATTAGTTTGATCTCTCAGAGCTCAAGCCAAGTTGCAGGTGCTGCGATGAACTGGCCAAGAAGCCCATCCAGTGCCAGAGAGGCCAAGTTGTCAGGTTGTGGAAGGAAAAGCTGTTCCAAATTTTGATATGTGGGTCCTCCAGGTGCCATTCACGTTTCCAGAGTACCTGTATTTTTCCTGCTAAAGGAATTGCAAGAAGGAAACTATCAAGTTTGTTTAGAAAGTGTATTTTAGAATCCGAGTGAAAGTGGGTTTATTTGCACTTGATTTTCTTTTCCTTTCCTTTCAAGCTATAAATAAGCCCAGCTCTAGGCACCCATGGCAGGTATAACAGGTCAAGTCTACTGTAACAGTTCTGCTATAAAGAGAGAAAGCAAATTACACCTGACTTTAGGGGTAAATGTACTTTAGGCTGTATGTTCATGTTTTCTTTGATTCTCAGCTGCATCTAATATCACATCTACTGAACACCAACAGCAATTTACACCAAATGTGCACATGTAAAACTTCCGAAGGACTCTTGGTGTAGAGAATTGAGATCCTTTTTTAATGGCTCAAAATTAAGCTAGTGCTGAACTAACATTGACCAGTTCAGCAAAGGTAAAAGCAAGGCAGGTGAGGACTAGGAAAGGGTGTTTCAGTCCCTGGAACTGGCACCAGCAGCTTTGCCCCAACAGGGACTTAGATTAAATGACCTCAAAGGAGGGCAGAGCTGGGTGGGGTTTGTCTCTTCTCCCAGGTAACAAGTGACAGGACAAGAGGCAACAGCCTCAGTTGTGCCAGGGGAGGATTAGGTTGAACGTGGGAACGATTTCTTCATGGAAGTTGTTGTCCGACCCCGGCACAGCTGCCAGGGCAGTGGTGGAGTCCCCATCCCTGGAGCAATTTAGAAGGCATGTGGATGTGGCACCTGGGGATGTGTGTTAGTGGTGGCCTTGGCAGTGCTGGGGGGGGGCTTTTCCAGCCTCAACAGTTCTAAGATTCAAACTGATCCTCCCCTCTCTCTGTTTTGGCCATGGTTATATTTTTTAAAAGAAGACCCTGGTTTAAGCTGTGCAACTTCTTGTGCAGGTTTCCTGTTGCACAGAGTTCACGGTGGGCTACTCTCCCTTGCTGGAGGCGAGGGAAGGAGCTGCTGCTGCTCTGGGGTGTTCATCAGGGTGGTGAAAGACTGAGCTGGTAGAGACCTTTAAAAAAATAAAAATATTTCTATATCTGCTTGCTCCTGCATGAGTCTAATAACATGGCCCTTAGAAAGTAATTTGGATTAATTAGAATGTCCGGGCACTTTTGCGATAAAGACATGCTGAGTAATTATCCAGTGTCCAGAATAATCTATTGAGCTTGTGAAGTTTAAGTCTGAAAATTATTCTCCCCTAAGTATTCGTCTTTCTAGCTGTATTTCTGTTATTAAATTTGTTTTCCCACAAGTTAGATAAGAAGAAATGTAATTATTTAGCTGGCAAGCTTAATGTTGAGGTGAAGAAAACCAGTGAAGGTAGAAGTGTGATTGCCTTGTGTTTTCCTGTAATAATGCATAAATATTTATATATATGTAAAATTACATGCCAATGATGCACATTGTAAAAGGCCAGAGATGAAATATAAGGAAATAAAAGGTATAGATAGTCACTGAAACTTCGTTATGCCCTATAACTCTTGTATATATGGTTGAAGAAATGTGAAATGCAGATTTCTCCCAGAATTACAATCCACTCTCCCTCCCCTCTCTCCTCGCCGCATTTCCTCACTCTCCTTTCTGCCTCAAGTCCACGTCCTGAAGGACCTTGCTCGGTGTCTGATGCTCAGAAGACACAACAGACACTTTACTCTTGATAATGTTTATTTTGGATTAAAGAAAATATGAAATCAAAGCAGTCTAAATATAATCCCTCTGTGTCCCTGGTGGAACCATCCCCATGCCCTGGGTCAGCACAGGACCCTGGGGCGGGGCCTCCTCCTCTGAAGGAATGTTGAATGACTGTGATCCAAAGGAGGATGTTCTTGACCTTGTAGGCAATGGAGGGAAATGGAATGTTTTGTCCTGAGCTCATCCTAGAGGTCCCTGCCTCTCCTTCATGACAAGGACATTGAGGAGCTGGAGCAGCAGGAATAGCTGAGGGAGCTGGGGGGGCTCAGCCTGGAGAAAAGGAGGCTCAGGGGGGACTGCAACTCCCTGATGGATCCAGGTGAGGATGGGGCTATGCTCCCAGGGAACAGGGATAGGAGGAGAGGGAAGGGTCTCAGACTGTGCCAGGGCAGGGGTAGGGGGGACATCAGGAACAGTTTCTTCCCCAAAAGGTTGTCCAGCCCTGGTACAGCTGCCCAGGGCAGTGGTGGGGTCTCCATCCCCATGTCCAGCCCTGGTACAGCTGCCCAGGGCAGTGGTGGGGTCTCCATCCCCAAAGGATTTAAAAGCTGTGTGGATGTGGCACTTGGGGACTTTGGTTAGGGGTGGCCTTGGCTATGCTGGGGGATGGTTGGACTTGACTGATCTTGGAGGGCTTTTCCAACCTAAACAATTGTGTGATTCTCTGCTTCCCTCTGACTCCAGCACAGTGCCAATCCGCAGGAGACAGGCCAGTGATGCTTTGGGTGTAGAGGCAAAAGAAAAAGGGTGCAGGTGCCAGTCTGGCAGAGGGAGAGGGAATTGCTGTGAGGGATCATGAGGACTCGCAGCAGGCAGGAACTGTTGAGAGAAGGCAGTGGCTGTGAAGGGCTATGTGTTGGTTGTCCCTTGCTGGGAAGGTGCATGTCAGATGTTTATGTAAAGTTAAGTTTCTCTTGCTGTGGCTTAGCCAGATTTTTCTCTGGTGGTTTCCCTTGCTGCAGCAGTGGTAACTTTTCATACAGAGGCACAAACAGTTTGTCAAGGATTTGGTTACAGAGGCAAACTCCAACAAAGGGCTTGAAAGGGCTGTGTTAACTTGGAGCAAAATCTCCTTTTATCTGACACTGAGAACACATCTATATCATATATTTACTAAAACACCATATAGGAGTTCCTTGTTGTCTGCAATGTTTGTAGGGGTTATGAGATACCCCATGGTTGTGCTTCTCCCCATGGACCCTGGCTGTAGGAAAGGGCTCTGTGCTGTGTGTACTGCCTGCTACCAAATCTGAAATGATCTTCTGGATTTCATAATGTGAAAGTAGATAATTTGTGCTGATTGAAAAAGAAAAAGGAAAGAATGGATAACTTGGATTTTACCCTTGAGTTCATTTGGGCTGTGCCTTGTTTCTGGCTGTTGTTGGAAGTGCGTTACAACAGGAAGGGAAACTCACCTGTACACACAGACCTGGGACAATCAACTCTCTGCATTGAGCCTCATGCTGGTTGTGAGAGCATCAGACAGCAGTGTGATGTTCAGGATGTCAGTGGGTAGCTGTGGCAGGTTTCCTGACTCCCCTTATCTCCCCACACAGGGCTGTGCGGGTCCTCAGACGCCCTGACAGCGTGTGGAGCGTCACGGGCTCGTCAGGAGACCTTGGGCTTACAGGGAATTTATGTCCTTGACGTCACTGGGAGCGCTCAAGGAGCGATGCTGTTCTCAGAAGGACAGGCTGATGTTTCAGTGCGGGGAGGTTTGTTGCTCTGCTCATAAATGAGGATTAGTTTTACAGCTCTGGATTCACCATCTCTGCTGTAGTGACGACACCCTGGACGTTGGCTGCTGTCAGTGCAGGGAGACTACGGGGGGAAGGAAAAGGTGAAACAGCCTGTTGGGGTCTGGGGGGGTGAGTGACCAGAACCAAGTAGAGGCTTACACATTCTTTTTAATCCACAGTTTTCCTCCTGCCTCAACCTTTTAACAAGGTGCCAATCCAAACCAAGGCAGTTGGAGCTCAAGCAGAACAATTCAGTCAGGCACAGTGTGCGAGCAGGTTAAAAATGCAGATTTTTGTATGATTTGCACATTTTTAATTTCAAAAATACTTCCAATATTACATGGAAGGAAATAAGGAAAGGTATGAGCTCCAAAAACTCTGTTTTAACATCATTTTACTGCAGCTGATCTCCTTGAGGGTGTTTGTAGGGGATCCAGGGAGGGCAGCTGGGGGAGATCACGCTCTGCAGGACTCTCCTTAAATGTGAACACTTGGAGACATTTTAATGAGAACAAACTCTTACTTTTGCGGTATCTGATCAGTGAGAGTCATTCACAGGAACTCAGTTTTGTTTCTTGTGGAGTTCAGCTGCTTGCCCAAAGTTTAACTGTGCAATGAAGTTAGAAATAACCACTCGTAGAGATAAATGTGCATTGCCAAACTTTGGGTGTGTTACCCTGCAAGGGCAAGGCCACAGGCTTGGTTCTCCTTGACTATCAGACACTTGGCTATATTGAAAATTTAAGAATAAATATTCAAATCACAGCCTTATTTTCCACAACATAAACAAGGGTGCTCTCCTAGAAATGCAATGATGAGATATGCCCCAACCTGAACTCAGCAGCTTTCACTCAGCCTGGTGGCTCGGCTCTGAGGCTGATTGTCCCCTTGTACCACACTGCAGTTTGTTTCCACTGGCGTGGGTTTCTGTGTCTGTTCATGTATTACTTTCATAAAACTGTGCTCTGCTACTGAGCTCTTCTGTCTTTCAGCCTGTCTGCTGAATAAGCCGTTACTGGTGTTGTCTTTATCGGGCTACTTTCAAAATCAATGAGATTTATACTTGCAGATTAAAAACCTTTTAAAATATGCATAGACAATATAAGGTTCAATTATGTGTTTGGGATGAATGGAGCAGTGTGTACACATAAATAAAACATAAAAGCTGCTTCACTCTGTTTATCTTCTAGTTCTGATTTATTTTCAAAAGAATTAGAATTGGTGAGTCCGTATTTGGATGTGGGAGCTCCAATCACTGCAAACATGTTTGTGCTTGTATTTGTGCTTGGTGTCCATCCATCACTGCTCTGCCTGTGCACAGGGACTGGCCCCTCAGGTTTGGGGAATGCAGACAGGGGATGGGGATGGGAATGGGAATGGTACATGTAAAAAGATATGCAAACACCTTTCTACAGCTGTTGACTCCTTGAATGAGCATAGGGCATGGACATGCTGGTTCTCTGATCAGCACTTTGAATGGCTGAAATCACCTGTTTGAGAATGTCCTGCTTGTTGGAAATCTGAATGCCATAGGAATGGGAATATTTTTTGGTATTTAGAAGATCATGACTGTATTCACATTCTGTCTCCTTCTGCTTCTTTGTGCATAGAATTGTTGTAGAATCCCAGACTAGTTTGAGCTGGAAAGGAACTTAAGGACCATCTTTTTTCACCCCCTGCCATAAGCAGGAACACCTTCTACTAAGCCCAGGTTGCTCCAAGCCCTGTCCAACCTGGTCTTGGACACTTCCAGGGACGGGGCAGCCACAGCTTCTCTGGGCAACCTGTGCCAGGGCCTGCCCACCCTCAGGGAACAATCCCTTCCCAATTTCCCATCTAAATCCAGCAGCTTTCAGCTAAAAGACATTCCCCTTGTCCTATCAAGCACAGAGCTGTAGCATTTAAGGGACAGACTTTGGTTTCTTCTCTTTGAAATACTGTTGCCTGTTTTATCTGTTGGATATGTCTCTAGTGCTTACTTAGGCTGTGGTAGAAGTAAACAGTCCCAAAGCTAGTTCCAGACTTAGTACACACTCAGTGAGCACACAACAAGTCTCTTCTGAACTTGTTCATTCTCTCTCTTTCATACAGTATCTTTGTAATTATGTCTTAGACATTGGGGTGTGCCATGGGACTGAAGTGTGACAGAATATCCATGTATGTTATTTGTAGCCTGAATTTGAATCCCAGCATGAGGCTGAACAGACTATTGCTGCATAAGCAGCTTTGTTGTACCATCTGATTACAGAAATGTGGCCATTAGAAGGACTGTAGGGTCCCTGTGCTCCCATCACCCGACGTGAGTTCAGCTAAAAATTGCCTTGAAGTATCAGCTCTTAATAGACCAGATCCTTTGAAGCTTTGTTAAGATTTCAAACTGCCTCTGGCAAAGCACCATCTATTAGTTTAATATCACTCTCAGGCTCTCAGTCTAGCAGGGCTGGAGTTAAAATACGAAGAGCTGTGCATTCTTGCCTTGCGATGGATGGGCCATCACCACTGATGTTCTAACTGATGTATCCTAGGAGGAATATTCTAGTTAGTGCTGTAAAATCCAATGTGCTGTGCTGGTCAGAGCTCATCCACAAGATCTGCAAAGCAGAAGAGCTCTCTCTTTCTAGTTTGTGGGCAAGCCAGATAAAATACTTAAAAAGGTACATATTTCAGTGTAAAATATTCAATGTGGAAATTTCATCCTTGTAACATGCTCTTGCCTTCAGTATCAATAATCTCTGGTGCAGTCAGTAAATATTCCTGTTTGGGGATGGGAGATGTGAGAAGTTCCCTTACCTGGATGTGTTTGTTGTGTCACACAGGGAGATTTTTGGTTTCTGTGCGTCAGGGAGGATGGACCCATCCTGCTTGAGTGAAGGACTCTGGGCCTCCTCCTGCCCGGTCAGGGCTGAGCAGAGGAATCTCTGCCCCATGCAAAGCAATGGGGGAGGTTGGAGTTCCCAGCCCTCAGCCTCGGCACCACTGTCCCTGTCCATGGTACTGCGAGGGATCTGGAGCCTTCCAGGCAGCCTTTCCTCAAAATACAGAAGGATCTTGCATATCAAGGGTTTGAAAATAGTAATTGAAACCTATGAATTAGATTTTGACTTTAATATTATTGACCCCAAATATAGATAAACCAAGGGAAATTAAAATGTGAGTAATATAAATACGACTTAATTTTACTTCTGAGGAGTGATCACTCAGAAAGGATCTTCTTCATGATTGCATAAACACAGCTTTATTCCCAAAGAGAATTTGCACACACAAATCAGACAAGTGTGTATCTTAAAATCTTTTTCCATTTCGGTATAAGTTCAAATACTGATTGCTGGTCTTTTTTTTCCCCAAGGAGTAGTTTCAAACAAAAGTCCCAAGGTATGAAAATTTACTGGAGAAATTAGCAATTCGGATGATGAGGGTTGGTCCTGCAAACACAAATAATACCTGCAAACAAGAGGAACCTATTTTTGATGGTGCTGTGGGTGTGCTGGAACACAACAGCGAAGGGATGGGAAAGAACACGACGTCTTTTGCTGCACAGAGGAACATATTTTTGTCTCTTAAGGGAGGAGGATTCAATATGTATGAAGCTTTTGTGTCCAAGCTGCAGCAGAGACGGAGGTTTTTATTTAAGTAATTCTCTGAAGGCCACAAAGTGAGAGAACAGCTCAATTCCACTTGGGCCTCACCTATTTCTAAGACAATGTTCTGTATTGACAGTGGTGCTGAAACCCTGCTCTGCCTCCCTCAAAGGGCTTCTATTTCTGTGCCGGCAGTGCCGTGGGAGCTTCCTGGCACAGCTCGGTCTAAAGAGTTCAGTGAATTATTTTTAAGTATCAGAAACATTTTGCATTGGTTCATAGACCCAGGTCTGATTGTAAAGAGTGCTTTTTGCCGCTGAAAAAGAATGCCAGAATGGTCTGGGTCGGAAGGGACCTCAAAGCCCATCCAGTGCCACCCCTGCCATGGGCAGGGACACCTCCCAGTATCCCAGGTTGCTCCGAGCCCTGTCCAGCCTGGCCTTGGACACTTCCAGGGATGGAAAGTAAAGGATTCCAGTAAAAACTTTACTCCTAATAAAATGTAAATGGCCAACTCTTAACTCGCAGTGTATAAACAGGTGTTATGTCCTTGTTTATTACAAGGACAATATTATTTACAGCTCTGCAAGATGCCTATTTTTGTGCTGTGACTAATTTACATTAAAATTGTGGGTCCTGATTCCCAGTCATCTCTCTAAGGATCTTTTAGCACTTAAAAGCTGTGAGATCACCTCCTGTTTTTCATAAATAACAACCCAAGCTATGCCAGAAGCTCATCGTTGTCACAGGCAGACCTTGTTCTAGGCACAGGTCACCCAGATGAAGTACAGGGCTATCCCATATTTATGGACAACTCTCATGTTACTGGTGTTTATGATTTTTTTTTCCCCTGCTTTCTGTCTGAGCTGATAAAGTGCTCCCATGAGCCATGTGGACAGTACTAATTGCTATAATTATTGTTTCCTTAATTACTACAATTATTTTTTCTGTAATACTTTCTCCCTCTAGAAAAGGAAGAAGGAGAGACCTTGTAGATGTGGAAAATACTCCCAGCTTGCCAATATCATTCAGGATGTTTTTCCATTTAGCACTGTGACAGTTTTGGTGGGGATGAAGTTTGATTTATGTGCCTGGAAATGGGCTTTTTCATGTGCTCTTCTCAGATTTGAAATTATTTTTTTTTTTAAAAAAAAGTGTTCAATTAGAAGGCCAGTTGTTTGAGAAAACCAATGTGGCATTGGATGTGTTTGTTTCAGTAGTGGATTCCATCCATTCCAGTAATGGTGAGGAGGAGCTGTGGATTCTAAAGGGCCTGGTTAAGCAGCCCTGTGGCTCTGGAAGCTCTGCAGTTGGGCTGTTTCCAGGGATTTGCAGTCTGTGTGGCCTGACCCAGCACGTTGGGTTCGAGAGGCTCTGTCAAACCAGGGAGGGGCTTTTCCTGTTGTCAGGAAATCATATCAATAAAACTTAATAGGAAATGGAAAGTAAGAATGCAGCAAACTGTGAATTTAATGCTGCCCTGGTGGAAACTCATTAATATCTCAATAGGTGCACTCCTGCATTATCTTAATTGCACAAGGTCCTCAGGGAAATTGGCTCTTCTGAAGTTCTCTGACTGCTGTCACTTGGTGGGTTGGGTTCAGGTGCACCATTTTATTAACTTTTTAATAAGTTACTGAGGAGATGGAGCCGATCACAATCCCATTTGAAGCAGCACAGTAGCAATAATTATTTCTCTGTTTTCGGTGCTTTGTAAGGTCCTTGGCCATGGAAATGACTCTGCAGCAGAGGTGGGGAGGGGGGTGGGCAGGAAGCCCGGGGCTTCTGGCAGCTCTTGAAGGTTCAGGGAGAGCTGGTTTGTCTTCTGGCACTTTGGCTCTTGTGTATTCCCAGCTGAGACACTTGGCTGTTAACGAGGAACTCGCCAAGTCTCATTTTGCTTGAAAAGGATGGTCTGTTGAGCAGGGAGAGGAGGAGAACGATATGGGATGAGGAGATAACACAAAATAAGTTTGAAATGAAAAACTGGAACAGCAAACTTGTATTTCAGCTGGGTTTTGCTCCGAAATACCCTGTCCCAAACCTGTTGTTGGGAGATGTTTGATGTTGGAAGGAATGATGTAGGAGACCATCAGAGATGAGTAGATCCTTGGTGCATTTCTGCTGTGGCTCTTGGTGCAGCTGCTCACAAACAGGACCTGCTTTTCAAGCAAAACAACAAGTGGGATCCAGAGACAGCTCTTCATTAGCAGAATAAAATGAAAT
This sequence comes from Scytalopus superciliaris, assembly GCA_013400415.1. Taxonomy (NCBI): domain Eukaryota; kingdom Metazoa; phylum Chordata; class Aves; order Passeriformes; family Rhinocryptidae; genus Scytalopus; species Scytalopus superciliaris. The sequence continues at coordinate 538,041 of VXBX01009670.1, read as the reverse complement.
AAATGAAGAATAATGTTCAATGTTAGAAATAAATTAACATTAATTAATCACTGACTAATGCATTGTTCCCACCATTAATCATTCACCCTCACTGTAATCAGAACATCAGCCAGGCAAACTACATGTACAACTTCTGAGTGTGATGTTTGCCATGGTCCTGAACATGGAGATGAGGAAAATCTGGCTCCCCCATCAGTGATCTGCTCCCTCCTCTGCCAGCCCTGGGTGTCCCTGAGAGAGCTCCAGCTCACTGTGGGGATGGAGGCCAAGGTGGAGCTCTGAGGACATGGAGGAGCACAGGCTTTCCTCACTCAGCCATGCTGTGGAAGGGTGGGGGGGATTGGGGTTCCCTGGGCTTTGTGGATCACAACTCTTCTGCCAAGATGCTGGAGCTGTTTGGAAAGCAGGCTGTGATTCCTTGGAGCTTTTGGATGTTTCAAACATGTTTTAGAACAGAAAATAGAAAAACTGCGATGAAAGAAAATGCTGCCTTCTTTAAACTCCAGTTTTAAATGTGAGATATTGGTAACAAAGAGCATATTTTATCAAAAGTGAAAGAAAAATCAGCAAAGAGAAAATATTTTTCTGGTTAATTAAAAAAACCCATAAACCAAAACAAGCTCATTTAAAATCCTCCAGTTCTCCCTGGAATGGTGACATTGGCCAGCCTGGGGGTTGGGTTTTGATGAATTGGGTCAACCCATTTTTATTTTCAAGGGCACTTCAGCTTTGGCAGGAGCTGAAGGAGCATGTCTGGGAGCTCCCCTGGTGAGCAGTGACATTGGATGACTTTTGGCTGTTGGTCTGATGGGTGCAAGCCCTGTGAAGAGATCTCAGAGAGGGGAGGGTGTCTGGCCATTGAGGTTTGACTGGAGTGAACTGCATGTTGTGTTTTTCCAACTACAGTCACCCTCAGCAAAAAGACAGTAACGTGGAGGATCCTGAAACACAGGAGAAAGGTTCCAGCTGATCTGAGGGAGGTTTGTCCACATCCAACTGGATGTGAACATCAAGAAAAGAAAGGGAAGAAATGCTGAACTGTTGGATTTTGGCTGATGCAAATGGATGTTCATTTTGGACTTCTGGGATGTTGTTTGGTGCATGGGAAGGTGGGCAGGAAGGGAAAATGTCTTTTGTAGGTGTCTGCAATATGCTCTGACATACTGAGCAAAGTGGAGTTGTGATGGCTCCAGTCCATAGCGTATCCATTGAAAGATTTTCTCCCTGCATTCACCCAAAATGTTACAGAAATTTTACTCCTCAAACATATAAGTTTGTATTGCTTTTAGATATCCTGTAAGAAACATTGGTAAAAGCCCCAATATATGCTTTTTATACTCCAAGTGATTGAAACAGCCAGAAGTAGTTAATATTTTATGAACAGAGGAAAAAGGATTAAAATCCAAAGAGTCTCCAAAGGAATATGAGCAATGCAGCAAATTCTGTAGCAGCTTTGGTTTTAGTAAAAGTGCAGAATATGTTCCCTTTGATTTTCAGTTGAATAACAGTTGTTGGCAAGTTGGAACACAAAGAGTTGCCACAGAAAAAAATTGATATTTCAGCCTTCCTGTTATTTATAGCTGAAAAAAGCAGCACTTGGTTATATCAGTACAGCTCGGGGGGGGAGTGACTGTAGGTGTGCACTGGTTGCTTGTCTAATTAATAGTGTGTTAAACAGGTCAAGTGTTCCACCTAAATGTCACCAGTTATTTCTTACAACAGCCGTCGTAGGCATGGACAAATTAGGAATTTAACTCATTTTTGATGCCCAGGGTGCCCAGTGTTTTCTGTGCATCCAGAGCAGTTGGTGTGAGCTGAATCCCTCAGGTAAATTAAAAATGAAGAACCCTGATCACAGAATCCCAGATGGTTTGGGTTGGAAGGGACCTCAAAGCCCATCCAGGGACACCTCCCACCAGCCCAGGTTGCTCCAAGCCCTGTCCAACCTGGCCTTGGACACTCCCAGGGATGGGGCAGCCACAGCTTCTCTGGGCACCCTGTGCCAGGGCCTCGGGGCTGATAAACTGGTGTCATCACTCTGTTTGCCTCGGAGAGCTGCTCCAGGCTTTGCTGGCCCTGGACAAAGTGCTGAGCGAGTAAATCACATCCCCATGGTCAGCACTCTCTGGGCTCTTCCCAGCAGCCTCAGTTTTAACTTCTTTAATCTTCTGTGACTGCAGCACTCTAAAGTCTTGCTGGCAATGTGCTGTCCACAAGCCCCAGATGTAAAATAAATCTGGCAAGGCCTTATAGACAGCTCCTGTCTCTACAAACCTAAAGCAGCCCCGCTTTGAGCCTGATTAGCCCCCTCTGTGGCTGCAGCACCAGTGACGTGTGGAGTGGGGACATGGAACGAGTGAGGGGAATTCACATCTCCAACATCAGTGCCCTGGCAGCCAGGAGGGACATCCCTGTCCTGGGGAGCACCATGGCCAGCATCACTGGGCAAGGGAGGGGATTGTCCCGCTCTGCTCTGCACTGGGGCAGCCTCATCTACAGTACTGGGGCATGTTGCGGGGACACAATATCAGACAGATCTAAAGCTGTTAGAAAGTGTCCAAAGGGGGGACATGGACACAGGGAAGGGTCTGGAGGGGCTGTACAAGGAGCAGCTGAGGGCACTTGGCTTGACCCCATCAAGGTCTACAGCTCCACCCTCTGCTCTGTGTGAGCAGGGAGAGGACCCAGGAATGGCTGGAGCTGTGTCAGGGCAGGGTTGGGCTGGAGATCAGGGAAAGGTCCTTCCCCCAGAGGGTGGTGGGCACTGACCAGGCTCCCCAGGGCAGTGGGCACAGCCCCGAGGCTGCCAGAGCTCCAGGAGGGTTTGGACAATGGGACAATGGGACAGGGTGGGTTTGCTGGGGTGTCTATTCAGGGCCAGGAGCTGGACTGGATGATCCTTGTGGGTCCCTTCCAGCTCAGGATATTCTGTGGTTCTGTGTAAGTTTACATGTTTAGGTTCAATACCCCCAAGTGTTGGGGTAGTTAATAATTGTGAACGGTTTCATGCAAAGTGCTCTCTCTGTTCACTCTGCTGGGTCTGCAGCACCAATTTTGCTGCTGTTTCTCTGCTGTAGGAGCTGCAAATGTCCATGTAGCTGTACAGATATAATGTGTATCCTGGGGAAATTTGTTCTCCTCTGGTCCCAATCTCTGTGGAATCAAAGGTGCTGATCCCTTTGCAGTGTTGATCCTGGGGAAATACAGTGTTTATTTTTCTGAGAAGGCAGGAGATCTAATAAATACTTACAGAGTGCTCTGCAGAGACAAAATATGAGAATGTAGAAGCTTCTTGTGCTAAGGCATGAAGTGCTGACCTTTCTCAGGCTGTAAGCCTCAGATCATTATATATGATCATGTTTGTGTATATTGCAAATGCTTTTTTTTTCCCTCTGTGCCATCTCAAGTGAGAGTTGTGGCAGGTTCCTTAATTTAAGGAGCAGTCCCAGACTGTTAGTCAAACAATTGCATAATGGGTTTGGGGATTAACGTACTGTCAGCTCAATAACTGCTCAGGGACTTGGTTCTCAAGGAGAAAATAGTCCTGAATGATATTTTGGTCTCTGTGCTACTAAAAGTCACTGTCAGGCTCCTTCACACTCTGCTGGGAGGAGGAAAAGTGGTGGCTGCTTTGTTGGGACAAAGCTGGATCGTGACCAGGGTGTGCCAGCGGGACAGAGATGTCCATGCTCACAAACCTCCATGACTGTTCTTCATCAGAAAGAACAAAAAAATGAACATACTTTCAATTAAATCTGGACACTTCAACCTCCAAAAGCTGATGAAGGGTCTTCCTGGCTTTCAGGTGGAGATTTAACCTTGGTTCCATTCAGGATCCCAAGTCACCTGATGCTGGTAAAACCAGAACACCAACAAAAGGACATAGTGATTAAAATGGTTTGTGTGCTGTATTTGATTTAGATTGCCTGAAAGAAAGAAATTATGGATGTGCACATATACAGTTGTCTTCAATTGATTAACAAGCTTATTTGTGTAATTTGAAGTCAATGAAAATACTGTTTCTTTGGCTTGTGCTTGTACTTGTACTTGGTGGAGAACTAGAGACGGACACAGCGAAGGCAAAGCTCAGCTGGAGCCAGCAGCTTTAGCTGATTACTGCAAGAAGTGCCACCAGTGTATGAATATGTATATTTATCAGAAATTATTTTTTTCTACAGATCCCACAAATCAGTTATGCCTCAACTGCACCAGAGTTGAGTGATGACAGGCGCTATGATTTCTTCTCACGTGTGGTTCCTCCAGATTCCTTCCAAGCACAAGCAATGGTGGACATTGTGAAAGCTTTGGGATGGAATTATGTATCCACTTTGGCATCTGAAGGGAATTATGGAGAAAAAGGAGTCGAGTCCTTCATGCAAATTTCCAGAGAGGCAGGTAGGCACCACCCATCCTCCCTCCAGAAAATGCTGTGGAAGTGATGAATGTTATTTTGTACCAAATGTGATATTATTTTTCTGGATCTTACATTTGATTCTAAGGTTGCTCCAGTTCTTTGCAATGCTCTGCAATGGCTCCTAGACACTCTCCTTCCTAAATTGCTTATGGAGTTTGTTTGAAACCTCAGTGGTTTCCAATCATTTCTGGGCAAAGTAGAAAACCTGAGTCTTGCCAAGCTCCAGCTGTTGGAATGGTTGGCCTCATGTTGTGTTGAGTAGAAGAGAGATCAGAAACCAGTGAGCGTTTGTCTCTCCACAGCTCGGGGTTCTGCTCATAGCAGACATGGGATGGTGTCACACGTTCTGTTCAGCGTTCAGACCTCTGGCTGACTTGGGTTGCTTTGCTTTAGCATTCCTCTGCACCAGTTCAGTTGAGACAATTCCTAAGCTTTGCCTTGAAGGCTCCAAGATTACTGGTGTGGGAAATGGAGCCAACAGGCTCGGTGGGGTGCTGTGAGCATGTCAGACCTTTGGTGGGATTCATTGGATTTTACCTGTTACTCTGTTCATTAAGTGGCCTTCCAAGAAGGCCAGACTGTGTTGGGCAATGTTGCATGGCAGTGAGAGGTGTTCCAAGAAGACAGAAAAATACCCTATTCTCCCCTAGAATGGTTTGGGCTGTTTTGACCTCAAAGCCCACCCAGCCCCACCCCTGCCATGGGCAGGGACACCTTCCACCACCCCAGGTTGCTCCAAGCCCCATCCAACCTGGCCTTGGACACTTCCAGGAATGGGAAGTTCCCAACCCTCACAGTAAATAATTTCTTCCTGATATCCTAACCCTCCATTCTCTCAGTCAGGTGGATGGTATCAAGCTGAACCTTTATAATTTTGTTGGCAGAAATCTCTGATTTTGCAGCTTGTTTTCCTCTTCTGCTACAAAACCTACAGGAGGCCTGTCCTGAAGGTGTGACTTCTGTGTGCTCATACCCTGTCCCTGTAACTTATTCTTCTGGGTAAATATTTCTAAATTTCCCCAGAGACGTTAGAACGTAGGAGGACTTTAAATGGCTCTTCAGGGAATAGAGGTATAAATCCTTGGTAAGCTGATTTGCAATCCAGAATCATAAGGGTTTGGAAACTGAAATGTTTCGAGTTGAATCCTGTACTGGGAAGGAAAACAAGCAGATGATGTAATTGATTACTGGTGGTATGTGCAAGGCTCCAGAAGACTTCAGTGATAGAGCCTTGTTGGGAACCCAGCGTTAATTGTCCAAGGATAAGCTCTGTTGTATTCCCAGAATGAACTCACAGATTTCCCACCCTGTACCTGCCCTGGCACTGGCTTAAATCAAACCAGCACAACACGCTCCCCAGTCAGGGTAGGGCAGGAATTGCTCTGGAGCAGCTGTTGAAGGTTCCCATCCCTGTGGCTGCTCAGGGCTGGATCAGCAGCAGCTCTGTCTGCAGGAGGAACACCAGCTCACTCCCAAACTGTCCCAGGAGCTGATGGATCCCCCTTGGCAGTGTCATCCCAGGAGCCAGTGGAAAGGTGCCTGTGCTTAAGAGAAAGGGGCTTTGGAGAGGGGGATCTGGAATAGTTTCCTTGTGTTGATATCACAGGAGGAACCTGCATTTGCATAAATGTGTCTGTTCATATGAATGCATATTTATGTGGTATTAAAGAAAATGGGTCTGGATTTAATACAGCAGGAAGTGACAAATGCCAGAGTTCATTATAATTTAAAATTGACTTTATTTGCAAATATCTATTGTTGCCAAATCATACCCAAAATGTGTTCTCTGTGTCAAGACCAAACACTAGTGAAGAATATTGTCCCATTTTAAAGCCCCTCTGGAGAGTTAAATTTATTATACGAGCTGTTCATGTAGTCAACATGTAATTCAGCATCCTTCATAAAAAATAAAGCATAAACCCAAACCAAGACTCTGCTTAAAGCAGCTCTGCATGCAGGGTGATGTAGGTCATGCCTACAGGATTAAGGAGCTAACAGGGATAGTGCATAAACTTCCACAGACACTGGAATGGGAATAATCCAATCCCCGGCGCTGCTGCTGCTTCTTAGGGCTGTGCTGAACTTCTTGTGTCACACAGATAAAGCTCAGGTGAAGTTCTGAGGGGATTTAATATCTGTCAACAAGTTCCCTGGAGTTGTAAAATCCTGGGCATTTAAGAAGATCCTGTTGCCTAGAGGTTAAATGGAGCAGTGCTGCCTGGAGATACAGGTCCTGGCCTTAATCCTGATGGAAAAACGGCACCTTGTTCCCTGACTTTGGGGATTGGGTGTGACCCTCTCCCAGGTGCTGCCTCAGGGGGTCGTGTTGCAATGTCCATTCTTGGGGGAGATGGTGTTGAGGGTTGTTTTCCCAGTGCTGTGTCTCCTTGGAGACGTTTTATGCCAAGAAAGGGTTCAACAGGCTGCCAGGTGAGTGCTGCAGTATCAGGTCTGGAAGGAGCCTGCTGAAGGAGCAATGAGCAGCACCCATTTCCCTGGCTCATGCCTTTGGGCTCCTTGGCAGCTCCTTGATCTGTCCATTTGAAAACATTTGAGTGGTTAAGAGCTGCCTGTGAATGTGTGAAGTGACCAGTCCTGTCTACTGGGAGCAGATGGGACAGGAGCTTGCATAGGATGGAGAAGTATCACCGAAATCATTTACACTTCAGATATCAAATATGCTTAAAGGGGTCCAAATGTACGAGGCCAGAGGTGTGTAACTGTGCAGTATCTTTCCAGAGCAGGGTGACATGTGCTATGCTCTTGTAACAGTGCCAGGATGGGAGGAAAGGATGGGACACACTTGTGATCCTGCTGCTGCCATGAGAGTGGATTAATGTGGTGTTTGGGGGTACCAATCAGAACTCTCACTAGTTAGAAAACTTGTGCCAGAAACAACAGAAATGCAACAGCAGGATGACGTTTTTTTCCTTAGAGAATCCAGTTCTGGGAATGGTGGGGCTAGGGGTTTACCTGCCTCTTCTTCCCAGTTTGGAGGGTGTATTCAGCATGCCCTGAAGGGACAGGGGGAGGATGGAGGAGCAGGAGAGGGGGTTAGATGGTGCTTTGCCTCATTTTCCAGTGACCGAAAGCTTGTGATGCTCATCAGGAGGAGCTGTGCTATTGCTCCCCACAACTCCCTGACAGGTGGGGGGAGCCGGGGTGGGTCAGGCTCTGCTCCTAGGGAACAGGGATAGTAGGAGAGGGAATGGCCTCAGGCTGTGCCAGGGGAGGGACAGGTTGGATATTTGTGAAAATTTCTTCACAGAAAGTGTTGTCCAGCCTGACACAGGCTGCCCAGGGCAGTGTGGAGTCACCAGCCCTGGGGAGCAGAGGTCCTTGCACTGGTTCTCCCTGCCTGGCCCCTCAGGACCGGGTGCATCTGCCAGGGGCAGCCCCAGGGTGGAGGTGTTTGCTCCCAGATCTGAGCCACACCGCAGAGCACAGTTGTCAGCAGCTGCCAGACAATTCTCTCATATCTCATAATCAGTTTCTCTGGGCAGAAAGGAAGATTTAGTCCATAGGTGCCAGCACATTTATTATCACTGGCCCCAAGTCTCTAGTGAGCTAATTATCCTAAATTCGGTGTTTTATCCCAACTTGTTTCTGATCAGCCAAGGATCTTAGAAAATCTGAGGATGAGTAGGAAGTGCTACTGCAGCTTAGCTTTCAAATATGCTTTAGCATATAAAGACTTTGCTTGATCCTCCAAGTTAATAATTCTTCACAAAGTGACTTTTATTATGAGCACTTCAAGTGAGTTTGAATATGTCATTGTGGCAGGAGATGAAGATTTGAAACATACTCTGCAGTCTGTGGGATTAATAAATTAGGGGAATAGTCTAATTATGGAAAATCTAAAGGACAATTTCAGATTATTAATGAAACTACTGAATACTTGAATTTCAAAGATTAATTCATCTTTGATTTTTTAAAAAAGATTAATCCGTACCAGAAGGTTAATTGCTATCTGTAAGAAATATATATATTGAAGTCGTTAGCAAAAGACCACTTGAATGCCTCCTAACAGATAAATGAAAGATCTGGAGTGCATTTATTAATGTTCTTCTCTCCCCAGAGGGCCCATTTTCACACACGAGCGCACTGGTGGGGTTCTCATGGAGCCTTTGATGCTCACTCACCCCACGGGCTACAGCACACGAGGGAAGGAGGGGGATGCCCAGAGCTGCAGGACCTGTGTCTGCCACATTCACCTCTTCCCTCTGCCTTCCCACATCTCCCCAGCCAGCCTGATCTCAGCACTCGGTATTCCTGCCCAGCAGGGCTGGTTTTGAGCACAGTTCTGGGTGGCTGCACAAACCAGAGCTGGTGTTTGTGCAGGGTGGGGTGAGGGAGTATCTTAATCTCCAAATTGAGATGGCAATGTTCTCAGCCATTTGGAAAGACTGGAGAAGAAAGATTCTGGAAAAGCTTGCAGCCTTCCTCTGAGTACTAAATACGTGATAAAAGGGGATTACAGCTCTTGTGCCACTGTGCTGATGTGAGTCTGTGGACTGAAGTTTCTTCTGAAGACTTAGTTGCGGTGCTGTTTGTTAAAAGCCTTGGCAGAGCAGAAAGGAGAATCAGCTCTAAGCCACTTTAGCACAGAAAGCACAACACTTGCAACAGTCTCTTTATCTTCTTTTTCTCCTTCTTTCACCGATGACTTTGGTGAAATATTAATTTCTGTAATTCCTTGGTGTCTGAGATCCTGCAGGCATCTCTTATGTAAGGGCAGAACATCTGTGTGAGCAGGGGCAGCATCACTGCAGGGGCTGGGTGTGCTCAGAGACACCAACCCAGAGCTGGGTGTGCCCAGAGACATCAACCCCCGGAGCTGAGTGTGCTCAAACTTCAAAACCCAGTCACTGGCAGAGCAGAGGAGGGGGTTTTCACATGGTTCCCTGCAGGGGCTTGGAAATGGATGATCCAAAAGGTCTTTCCAACCTAAACCATTCTTTGTTTCTATGATTGTCAATCCTTCTTGCCCTCATAAGTAGATTTTTTTTTCCTAGCAGTGCTGCTGAACAGTATTTCTTTACTATTTCTGAAAATTAATTTCTTGATCTTGTTTTTCCCAGCTTTACACTTGGTACTAAAACCCACATTTATACACCCAGGTACCTGCCTGTGTGAGGCACGTTGTCCTTCTGGCTGACAAGTGGAGCTGCGTCAGGGGAGGTTTTCCAGGGGAGAGTCGGGTTGGATCTCAGGAAAGGCTCTTTCCCCAGAGCATGGTGGGCACTGCCCAGGCTCCCCAGGGCAGTGGGCACAGCCCCGAGGCTGCCAGAGCTCCAGGAGGGTTTGGGCAATGGGACAGGGACAGGGGGAATTGGTGGGGTGTCTGTGCAGGGCCAGGAGTTGGACTGATGATCCATGTGGGTCCCTTCCAGCTCAGGAGATTTATGATTCTGTGTGGCACTCCACCAGCATCAGATGAACCACTGTTTTGCAATGCATTCTAATGTGTGCATTAAATATTAACCTCTCCAAATTAATTGGTTTCTTTACAAATTAATGACATACAATTAAGAAGCTCCTATAGAAATTATTTTCTATGGGTTTGTTATCTGTAGTAAAGATTGTTTTAAGCCCATTTACTGACCAAAAATTGGAAATAGGACAGCCTTTCCTAGAGCCTTGATATTTGTTTTCTACATTGACTTATGTTTCTCAAAAGATCTGAGTCCTTTGATGCGGGTTTTTGGTGATGTGAGTCATCTCCTGGTGCTTTCTGTGACACCCTCAGTGTGGAGTATCATCATACTCTGCTCTAATTCAGTTCCTCTCGCTGATGGGAGCTGACACTGGTAAAAGCCGAGAGCTGCTCTGTCATCCCTCAGTGATTCACAGAGCGTTCTCGTAGGCTCCTGTAGGTCTGCTCAGCTGCCTGCTCTGATCCTGAATCTGCATTTTTGTAATAGAACTTAATTTTTATGCTGTCTGTTGGGAATTCCATTAGCACAAATTAGTGCTGGGTAACATGAGAGAGTGGAATCACTGTACGAGGGAGTTGTACAACTGTCTCAGTTTCAGGAGGGAGAGGAGACTCCTCTGTCTGTACATCTCCAATGGAGAACTGATTCCTGGTGCCAGCTGGAAAATCCTGATCTATTTTGTTTTTGTCTTACATTCTGATGCTAATGGAACAACTCTTGTTTTTCTCTTGATCCCCTAAAGCCCTGCTCAAAGGGTTTAGAACACTCAGTACAAGGAGCAGTCACTTCATAGCATAATCCAGGGTTTTAACCCAAAAATGAGAAGGGAAGTTGAAACAAGTTAATGAATCACCGTGGTGGGCAGACATTGTGTTTGCCATGCTAATAAGCAACAAATAGGATCTTTTAGTGAAGCTTCAGCATGAGATGCTGGCAATGGGTGATGCCCATCATCCAGTGATGCCCCAAACTGCTGCTCTCTGTTCCTCGTGGCAACTCACAGAACGCAGCTGTTACCAGAGCCACTGTTCAAATATTCATTGGGATGAGTCATTGCTTGGAAGATGATGGGATAAGGTGTTGTGCTGTCCACTTGATGGCTTTATTTAGCAGAAAGAACAGCGATTGCAGACTGTGTTCCCTGGATCTGCCTCTGCCAGAACCCAAGGGGCAAGAAATCTCCTCCAGCACCTCAGCCAGAGCAGGCAGCTGAGCCCGTGTCTGGTCTATAAATACAGGTTTGAAGTGCAGCCTAAGGAAACCACACATGCTGATGTGGTGTTTAACATGTGTTGGATCTTTGGAGGGTCATAGACCCCAGGGCATTTCTGAAGTTTGAGGATAGAGGATGGTTTGAGGCTTAGGGAGTTTTCCCAGTGAGTTATTGGTCCTGCAGACCCCTCTTGTGTGGGATCAGTGTTGGCAGGAGGGGATGGAGGGGCTGCAGTGCTGGGCTGGCCCTTTGTCATGGTTGTGTTCAATGACTCCATCTTCTGATGAGAATGGCCTTTTATTCATTCACCAGAGAGCCTGTTTTCTGGATCAAATACAGCAAAACCAAATATATAAGCCACTCATAAAATCAAGTCATTTATATCCCAACATTTCAAGTGTTTTCCATTTTTCTACTTTTCACAAATATTCATGCCTGTGCCCTTTTGGTGTGCAGTGAAGATATGTTAAATAACAACTTTATGAAATCTATTATTCTCTTTCCTATTGTCAAATAATAAATGTTTTGTCATTTCAGAAAAAAAAATCAGGAAAAATTGCTGTGTCAAATTGTAGCAGCTTTGTTGTGTGTTGCGGTCTGTCGGGGCTATTAGGATTTCCTTTTAATCATAGCTCATCTGGTGGAAGATGCACTGGCCTTGATCCTCGAGGGTGGTTTGGGTTGCACTGAGAGTCTGATGGCCCTTCTGAGAGTGGAAGAGCAAAGTGGATGTGTCACTGTGTGCGTGGCCAGTGCTGCTGTCGCTTAGAGCTGCTGTTGGGGGATGTCCTTAAGGTGATGACTGGACTTTTGACTTGATATTGGGTAAAACTCATTATCTGCCTGGCTTAGGTGTTGAAAAACCCTCAAGGCACCAGGCTGTGTTTAGATTATCCAAACACTGAGAATGCAATCTCCATCTCCTTAGCAAGGCAACTTCCTACCTAAGACATAACAGATGTCCTGGGCTGGCTGGCTCTGTTCCCTGTGCAGTAAAGAAGAGTGATGAGATCTGAGCTGCCCTTTGGAAACATCTATTTCTCTCTCTTGCCTCCACAGGGAGTGCTGGCACCAAATATAGGTGTGTTGTTAAAGAATTTGAATTTTAAAAAAATACAATTGTTGGTGTCTGTGTGATATATGTTTTCTTCTTATCTCTTGTCACTGTTGGAAGATAAATAGCTGGTGTAGGTTTATAGGGTGCTTATGATCTCCTTGAGGACAGCAATGAAGCTGCTGGGCATTGGGAACTCTGGGTTTGGCTATGCCCCTGGTGGCACTGCAGCATCAGGAGCCTCTGCCCTGTGTGGTAATTCTGGGATGGGACCAGCCAGGGTTTGAATGATTCCTCCCTCTCCAATAGACTCAGGAAAAATCAATCCAATAATGTTGGGGAGAAGGAAAGAGGTAAAAATCTGAAGGGATGATTGCCTTTGTGTCTGCCCATGTGGAACCTTGAGCCCAGCCCCATCCTGGTGCTGAGAGTCCACTCTGTCCTCCCAATTATCTCACCCAGCTGCTTTTGGAGAGCTGTAGCAGGCTGCTGTTCACGTTACAGCATCAGCCACTTTAATGATAAATATCTGCCTTTTTATGGCATTTATTGACCGTGTGGAGATTGCATCTCAAGGACAGAATAAAATTGAAATAGGCAATTCTTGTTGCTGAACAAATAACCATCAGTGTGCTTTAAAAATATACCCCCAGATTTAATAAAACATTGCCTTTGTGGTTACATGAAATGTGTCATGTGGATCAGCTGGAATGAAGTGATTGGTGAAGTCCCTGTTAATTCAAAGCAGAAAATGCATTGTTGAGCCTTTATTTGTCCCAGTGAAGTTGGGCACCCCCAGGGGATGCTCCTGTGTTTGGCCATGCACATGTCCCAGAATGCAGAAGGGAAGGTGTTGTTTGATGCAGGTTCAGTAAGTTTTTCATCCCAATCCAGGTGTTCTCATTTATTCTTTGGCAGGATTGCTGCATCTCAAGGGTAATGGTTCCTCCTGGGAAGGACAGCAGGATGGTGCAGTTAAAGGAGCAGGAGTGTTGGTGTTTGTTCAGCAGCCAAGTTCTGCTGGGAAGGATAGAAACTGGCAAAGAAATGGTGGAAATAATAGGGCATGGACAAAATGTTTGTTAATGGGCATTAGGAAGCTTGAGGAGAAGGTGCCTTTGAAGTGCAGAAGGTGGTGTTTTGGGGAGGACCAGGGAAAAGGAAAGAGTTGGGATTCAGTGAACAATAAAAGGACCAAGTCTGTGACAAACGCAAGAGAGGTTTGAGGATGAGGAGAAGGAGAGATGAAAAGCCATAAAATGAAGGTGGATAGAAGGGATTGGAGTTGCAAAGACTGAGCCATGGCAGGGGAGAAAGTATCCCTGAGTAAGGAAGATTTGCCAAGAGAGTGGGTTGGAAACACACCAAAAAAACTACCAATTTCAGGAACAGAATTGTCTTTGATTGTGAAACCCTAAAATTTCTGGAAGATAGAAATTCTTCCCCAACTCCCTTTTTTCTGCCAGTGGCAGGGAAACCAGGCTTCCTAGAGGTTTCCCTCTGGGTGCCTTTGCTCTCACTACACTCTTCCCCTGCCTCCCAGCCTTCCCCAGGGGGCACATGGAGCCTGTGAATCCTGGCTCCCATCCTGTCTCCAGTGTGTGGTGCAAAGCATCCTGTCAGCTTTCCTGAAGGAATAAATGAATTTCATAGAACCTTGTGCAGAGGAAGCCCCTGCTGTCGTTTTGACTTTCCCCATGGAACATAGAAATATTGTGAATAGGCTGAGATTTTCCCATGGGATACGTCTGTTGTGCAAAGCAGGATGAATTTGTTGGGACTTCGCTTGGGACCGGCTCTAAATGTGTCTCTGCATCTGAAGGGTAATATATAACGGGATGCAGTAAGTTATTCCAGTTTCTGTCACTGAAATCCTGTATCCCAGGAGGAAACACAAAATATTGCCTTATCTTGTACCTTCCATACTTCACAGTCCCTTTTCACTTTGTGCTAATGCAAAGAACAGCTTTCACAGCCATGGGGGAGTAGCAGCACATAAATAATTCGGAGATGCCTCTTCCATCACGCGCCCTCCCCTGCCTCCTTCATTCCTTATCCTTCCTCAGACAACTGAGGATGACAAACGCCCTGAACCCTTCACACTCCTGGAAGATGGTTTTCATGATGATCTGGGCATGCCAGAAACACTCCCTGGTCTGTCCCCAAAGAATCTGAGCCTTCTTCAGTCCGGCTTCCTTGTGTAGGAAGGAAAGGTCAATGAGAGGAGAAAATCCCTCTAATGGTGTGCCTGTTCCCTGCCTTGCAGAGTCACAGCGGGGAGGGAATGATGATCAATGGAGTTTACAGCCCTTCCTACACGTTCTTAGGAAAGCTATTTATCAAGGCAGTGCTCGAAATACTATTTGCTGTAGTGTATCCAACAAGGTACCTGAGCTGAAAAGATGAGCTGCAATACGGCATTTTAAGTGCTTTACATGTATAGGCAGGATATTGGGAAGATGTATAGAGATGTATACAGGCAGTTTATAGCTCAGGCTGTTCTGTTCCTTTTCCCTTTGGTGTTTCAAGATTTATATATTTGCGATCTAAAATGAATCTTATAGTGGAGACTACAAGCATTATTTCAACACATTACCAGTGGCCCTTATTTAAACAAAACCCTCATGTTGATGGTACCCCTCTCTCTTTCCAGGCAGGTCCCTTGGCTGGTCCTGTGTTGTGTGATGGTGAAATATGGTGTTTTCCAGTAGTCCCTGCTCACAGCATTTTTGGGGTGTTAATACCAAAAAGTTGGTAAAAAGGCAAATTAATTGTTAATTGTTATCAGAAAAGGACTTTGCCTTTATTTCATTGTGTAAACATGGAGATGAAACAGGTTAAACTTCGGGTAATGGAAATGCAGCTCAAACATTTGTGTTCAAAATATGAGCAGATGTTGCACTTGGCAATGTGGTTTAGTGGGCATGGGATGTTCAGTCAGAGGCTGCACTTGATGATACTGGAGGTCTTTTCTAACCTTAGTGATTCTGTGCAGGTGTTGGAGATTTGACTTGGGTTTGTGCTGGCTCTGGGCATGCTTTGAGTTGGGTTTGTGCTGGCTCTGGGTGCTTTGAGTGGGATTTGTGTGGCTCTGGGTGCAGCCACAGGCACTGAAGACATTTCCTTGCAAGAAATGGCAACACTTTTCTCAGTGCTGCTTGTTCAGAGAGGCCAAGGATGATGAGGAGAGCTGGCATCCCTGGTCTAGATTAGTGTTTAAAGTCATGTGTTCTTCTTAAGGCTGGAGAAGGGAGCAGCAGTTCGGGTCCCTCAGGGTTATGTCCCCACCCTGGTGGCTCCCTGGGAGCCTTGGGACACCCCCAGCCTGATGTAGGGTTTGGCAGAGCTGAGGAAGAGCATCTCAGAGCTCCCCACACTGCTCTGCTCCCCCACCCAAGGCTGGAGCTGTTGGATCAGCCGCTCCCGACGGTGCCGAGCTCCAGTGCCACGTCCTGGTGCTGATGGGCAAGCTGGTCCTCTGGGCACCAGCACATTCCTGCTGATGGCCCCGCTCTGGGATCAGGGAAAGTGGCTTCCTAGTCAAAATAGAAAGCAGAAATATTTCAGGGAGTTGCCTTACCATGGAAGACTTGATCCAGATGCAAGAAGCCTGGAAGGGGCTATCTCAGGCTGCGATCAAGAGAATACTCTTTAAGCTTTGATTAAAGATACACTATAATTTAATTCCCTGGATGTATTTTGTTTCTCCCCTTAATTCACTAATCCACAACATCTAATCAACCCTTTCATTGTCTCTCAGTTTATCTTATATCTATATTTTGTTTCTTTTCTAGTCTGATATTTTTTCCCCTCAAATGACTTGGTTCTCTTTGTTCCAGCTCTTTCTTGACAAGTGTGCTGTCCGTTGGTCCCATGCCTGTTCTGCTGATTTGCAGCAAGCAGGGCCAAGCCCAGTTGCTCTCTAGACATGGCTGTGCTCAATTATCTTTATTTATAATTACCCAGTTTCCTGAAGACAAAGGCCTGTGTTGAGCTGTGTGATCAGAGCTTTCTAGGAGAGATGTCCTCGGGTTAACTTCTGTACCAGCCAGTCATGAAGCTGACTGGGAGCTTGTAGTGCAGCAATCCCAAATACAGAAGCTTTTTCACTTAAAAAATGAAAGGTTTCACTTAAATGCCCATGTTTTAAGAAGAGCAGGGTGCAGATGCAGACCAGCAGGGAGCTTTTTTTGACAGTTCTTCATTGACTTTTCATTGCTGTTTATATATTTCTTTTAAAGCCAATTTTATATCCAGGCAAAAGCAAGTCTAGACAGATTGTCTAAAAACTTTTATTGGCTAATTAAGATTATACTGCTAGCATAGCACTGCTGGAGAGCATGGACTCTGCTTAAGAAATGGCCTTTATTTTTCTGTAGCATGTTCCTTTTGCCAAGTTGTCTTCTGTTATTGCTTTGGAGGGCTTTTTTCATATCTATTTCAATGTCAAAACCAAATGCCACTTGGAGTCTGATGTTTGGACATCTGAGTCTATACAAAGGACCTGGAGCACCTTGATTTTTTTCCCAAAGTACTGACTGTGGTTTCTCTTCAGATTGATTGGAGATGCAATTGCTCTGCATGCACAGAAATCAATTCAGCCTTAAATAGTTGTGTCTCAGGGTTGTGGCCTCAGCATTTGTGGAAGGTGGGAGATGACAGCCCTGGAAAACACAGCTCTGGTGCTGTTGTGCAGTGACGTGGGATGTGTTTGACCAGAGGAAAAGTCCCAGAGGAGCTGTGCTCCCAGGGCTGATGCTGTTTGCTTTGTGATTTAACTCATCTCTGATCCAAGCTGGCTGGTTTATCCGAAGAGTAGAGTGTTTATTTGGAGATTGGGGTGAGGCAAGTGGCTTTGGACACTTGGGTATCAAAATTAGTTCTATTTTGCTAATTCAGTGGAATGGTTTGGGTTGGAAGGGACCTTAAAGCTCATCCTGTTCCATCCCCTGCCATGGGCAGGGACACTTTCCAATAACACAGGTTGCTCCAAGCCCTGTCCAACCTGGCCTTGGACACTTCCAGGGATGGGGCAGCCACAGCTGCTCTGGGCAACCTGTGCCAGGGCAGACTCAAACTGTGTGATAAGAACAGCTTGGATATTCCCACTCTGGAATTTTTACTTCTTAATAATCCCTGAACCAGTTCATTTCTTGTGTTGTTCGTTCTCATGAAAGCATAGCACATTCATTACAGCCCAAACTGATCTCAAACCTCCAAGTGC
Source organism: Scytalopus superciliaris (assembly GCA_013400415.1). NCBI lineage: Eukaryota > Metazoa > Chordata > Aves > Passeriformes > Rhinocryptidae > Scytalopus > Scytalopus superciliaris. The sequence continues at coordinate 520,698 of VXBX01009670.1, read as the reverse complement.
TGTAATCCAATAACTTTTATTTATTAACATCAGGAGGGAGGGCAGAGAAGCAGCCTCACAAAATGCAGGCTAAGTCTGTAGTGCCCAAGCTGTTCCTTGAAAGGAACATTTCCTTCTGAAAAATCTCTGGAGAAGCTCTGAGGAACCCCAGCCCCTCTGCAGGTCCTTCACGCTCAGATGCCCTACAGTGCCCCTGCTCTGTGTGATGCACTAAAAAAGCAATTAACACTTTTGAGGGCTTTGCAAAATTTTATTAGTTTGTGCCTGTTGAGGCTCTGACCAATAATGCTGCTTCACTCAAGGTTCCTTTGATGCAGTGTTTTCCCTCAGACTTTTCCAAGAACAAATGAAAGATCTGGAGTTCCTGTGCAACCAATCCAGCAAATTACAGCCTTACTTCTTGAGAATGTCCCAACTCATTAAAAGCACCATCTCTTTTTATAGCCACACAGTCTCCTCTCTCTGTTTCCTTCCTCTTCCTTTCCTGGAGGCGTGGCTGAGTAACACCACAACTGAATCCAAAGGTAATCATCTTCCCCATTCTTTGTGGAATATATTTGATTATATTTTATTAATCTCTGGCTTCTGAGCATGTCCAAGCTCTGCAGTGAGCACGGAGCTGCTTCACAGTGACATACCCAACTCTTCTCCCTATCCAGCCCTGCACTGCGTGTCAGCAGAGTGAGATAATGTCATGTTTGGAGCTGTGTTTGATTTCCCAAAGATTTTCAACAGCCTCCTCAGCATGAAAAGGGAAGCACGTTGTTTCCATCATTTTTCAAATGGAAGCAGGTTTCAAAGCAAAACCTGTGTAGTTTTGTCAGCCTCAGAAGGCCTTTCTCAGAGCAGAATGCTATTGATTAGGCTCCAGCAACAGCTCTTACTTAGAAAGGAGCCAAGAATCATAAACATTGAGGATAGGAAAGATATCATTTGGATGTCATTAGTACTTAAGCTGCTTTTCTCTTTAGTATGTGAATGTGCACAGGTGGATTAGCAGCTGGCTTTGGATATAGGAGTTTTTCTATATCAAAAATGGGTGAAAATATCTGGCATTTAGAGCTGATTTGCTGTCTTTGCTTATCCAAGCAGTTGTGTTATGAATTGATCTCATCCAAGAGGAGCTCTCTCTTTCTTTGTTTTAACCAGCCAGTCTATAGATACCGTGTCACTTGCAATGGCAAATCCATACATGAAAATCCTTTCTTGGCCCAGGTCTCCTTTCCAGTATCAACAGTGTCCAGGGCCGTGGTTGGTGGTGTGACCAGACCATCTGAGATCAGGGGGCAGCCTGGGAACCCCCAACACAGATTTGGCACTGCCCAGGCACCAAAGGGTTTAAATCCCTGTTCTCCGCTCCTCCTGCCCCAGTAGGTCAGGGACTGGCTTGATGATACTGGCTGTGGTCTTCAGAGACTCCTTAAGGGATTTGCCTCCAACCCACCACTAAATTTTCAGTAGAAAGCATGCAATTATCCAGGTTTAAAACTTCCCTTCCTCTCTGCTCCAGAGGTAAAGATTTATCTTTGGGAATGGATGATGTTATCCTGTGCTTGAGGAGCATCTCTGCAGGGTAATACGGGTTGGAGATGTCTTGGTGCTCCCTCACGAGCCCCCAAAATATGCTTATGTGGGACAGCTGACATTCACATAGGATGCATTTCTCAGCCTTGGTGTGGAATAGATGGAAAAAGGAATAAAAAGCCTCCCATTTTTCTCTAGGAATGTGGAGCACAGCTGGTTTGAAGGTGAACAGGTGTGTTTCATCTGGAGGTGTGTCTGCTGTGGTGCAGAATTCCATTGCGTGTTGAATTACAGGAAAGAGCATTACTGGGGAATCAATCCCACAAAAGTGATTGACAGCTCCAAATATGCAAAGAAAAAGTCATATAAAGGAAACCAAAGCTTTGCAGACAGGATCAGAAAAGTGCAAAATCTGAAATATTCAAAGGCAAAGTATATGACAATGACATGATGAGACAAAGAGTCACATTATTTTAACTAAGAGCCAGATTTAGAACAACCTGGGAGAACGTTTTCTGGATAGTGAAGTCTTCCTAAGTGAGAAAAATGAATTATCCTTTCAACTTCTGCTCTTCATGATTCAATGTATGGACTTGAAAATGGTTTAGAACAAAGATCAGCCCTGTCATTCCATCAATATGACTTACTATGAGTGTTGGACACTGTGGCTCAGGACAGAAAGGTTGCCAGGCTAAATTAATTACAGGAAAAGCATGAGGAGTAATTGGCAAAAAGTGCTGTGGTCACTGGCACTGTGGCACAGGAGGAACTGTCAAAGTGCCTGTGATACTTGGGAAAAACACCTCTCAGTTCTGTGAGTAACCTTTGAACTTGGGTACAGACACTTTCCTGAGTAAAGGGGGCCGTGGCTCTTGGCAATAATGGGCTTTCATGTGCAGGTTCACACTGACCTGAGTCAATGCTGTGTTTCTGTTTGCTTGTCTCAAAGAGCCCCCTGAGCTGTGGCGTCCTTGCCACTCACAGGAAGTTATTTTCTAAATGGCTCTTACACACCTGAGTAACCATGGAAATTGAACCCACTTTCTCTTCCTCTTGGTCTGGGGGCATTTCTTCTTTTGTTCAGGGCAAAATTCCAGCTCTTGGAGCCCTGTGAGAGATTTCTAATCCTATTAGAGTTGAATGGTGAAACTTTCCTTGGTGAGTCTTTAAACATCCTTATCAAATATAAATGTCTCTTTGCTCTGGCAGCTGATGTTTTTCTTGAAAAATTAACTCTTCTCTAAAAATTACACCCTTGCAGTGAGATAAGCCATTGGATTCCATCCATTCATTCTCTCAACTCCCAGCCCCAAATCAAAGGTCATCAGTTAAGTTACTATTCTTTATTCATTTCCACATTGGTTAAAATTATGCCGTTCTCCTTTGCATTGATACAAACACTTAAGGAGTCCTGTTTTTTGTGAAGATAAACCAAGGAAACAGGCTGGCAGCAAAATGCACCTTGGCCAGGAGGGCACAGGAAAAGGAACAAGACTAAAATCTGAAGTTTGAGGCTTTCATGTCCCCTTAGGTATTTCCCCAAAGTCTCCAAAGGAAGCCTCTTTTTATTTATAACTGCATCTTCTCTGTCCTTTGGTCAAAATCTTCAGGTTGGAAGGGATTTTGGGCAAGCTGGTCTAGTAGAAGGTGTCTTTACCCATAGCAGGGGGATGGAACTGGATCATCTTTGAAGTCCCTGTGTTTGTCTTGTCCTGTCACATCACATGGTTCATAAAAGTGTTTCTTAAGAGGCTGAAGAATGGGGAAATTGATAGAAATAGTGATATTTATTTCCTGTGTCTGGGATCATATGCTCATGACGGGAACGAGCCTGGCCAGGGAGGGAGGGAGACAATGTTTTTTACTCAACACAGGACAAACCCTGAGGTTGCTTGCAGAGACACAGTCCTTCCCAGAGAGGTACGAGTGTGTTGAGAGAGCACATTGCAGTTAAACTTGATTAGAGAGAGCAGCTCAGTGTTTCTGATAAAATTATTAATCTAATTTTGGTCTAATTTTTTTGTCCTTTGTTCACTATTACAACCATCCCACATTACTTCCAGGCTGGTGTTGGAGCTGTGGAGGCTGATTAAATTCGAAAGCAGACTTTTAAATGAAAGGATCCATATCTAGCTGCACTCATTATCAGCTCCAAGAAATTAAATCTCCCATCAGTGATTTACTCTAAACCAAATCAAATAGGCACTGGAAAAACAAGGGGCAGAGTGGCCACAGAGGCTGCAGCTGCACGGAAGGGAGCAGTGAGGGAAAAGGAGCCAGATAAACCCCAGACCAGCCAGGAGGGCACCAGCAGCTTTCAGCTTTGCCCGGCGAGTCTGTGGCCGTGAATCCTTGTGGTGCCTGCAACGTTGTGCAGGAGAGTCGTGCGCTCGTGTGTGACATTCATCTCAAGGAATAGAAGATGTTTTTCTGTGAGCTTTTATTCCTGCTGGTTACATAAGGTGCTCTCACACTTAGGTTAGGCTGTACAGATTGCTGCTCCCCTCTGCAGGTTGATGTGTTCATTATTCCATCGAGGATATGATTAAAAAAAGCTTTAGAAACTCACCTTTGCTCTGACTGAGCCCAGCCATAAACAGCCCTGTCAGGAGGGCTGAGGCACAAACCTGGGTGAAGCACTGTGCCTGCCTCAGTGGGGCCTCAGAGGGTGTCTGTGTGTGTGTACATGGGAGGGAGAACCTCTCTCTAAACATGCATTTATTTATAGTTTTATATCTCTTTATAGTCATATGATGTAAGTTAAAGATCAGCACCTCAGCAACCTGGTCTAGTGGAAGGTGTCCCTGCCCATGGCAGGGGGTTGAAACAAGATGATCTTTCAGGTCCCTTCCAGCCCAACTCATCCTATGATTCCATGATCTTCAGCCTGATCCATGTTCATCCATGTCTCTTAAACCTCCTGGCTTAATGGCTTTATTGTACTGGGTTTCTGCCTGGCTCAGCAGGCAGTGCAAGGATGAGGGTGATCCTTTCTGCCTGTGGGAGAGGCACAGTGGCTGCCCTGTGCTGGGAAATCCTGTGCCATGCCTGGCCCCTGTTATGTTTCTCCTTTGGAAGGAGGATGGCAGGGACAAGGAGTGGTGGCTGTCACAATCCTGCAGTTGCATTTAGAAAAGCCCCAAACCCAGTGTTTTTCTGTGGGAATAATCAGAATCATTTAAGTTGGAAAAGCCCTCCAAGACAGTCGAGGCCAACCATTCTCCCAGTACTGCCAAGGCCACCACTACTCCATGTCTCCATGTGCCACGTCCACACGGCTTTTGCAGCCCTCCAGGGGTGGGGACTCCCCCAGTGCCCCCAGCAGCCCATTGAGTAGATGTGTGTTGTTCTGCTGCCATCACTGATTTATTCAGATTATCAAATCTTTAGAAAAGAGCTGCTGAGTCAGGATGTCCGTGAGCAGCAAGAATATGCTGTTACTCTATCAAAATTATATGCCCAGTGGCCTCAGTTGTGTGCTGACCACCCAGCCTGGCAGGCTGCCTGGAGCAGATGTTACCCTTATGTTTGAAATAATCATTTAAAATGTTTAAACTAAAGGGCAACTCCGCCAACTTCCACTTGACTATATTTAAAATGACGTGATGGGTGTTGTTCTGAACATCTCTGGGTTTGCTCCAGCCCCCCAGTGACAGACATGTGTGGTCAGACATGCAGGGCGGGGAGAGACAGAGGCTGCAGTTCTGCCCTCATTTGGTCTGATTTAGGCCTTTGGTTTTTGTGGAATGTTCTGAGGCTGGTTGAGGTCAGAATTCATCGATGAGATTTTTCACCACAGTGTTTCACCTTCCTGAGGACAACAGCAGAGTGATGTAAGTTTGCTGCAGGTTTAGGCTTCTAAATGTTCTCAGTTAACGGCCTTGAGATCCTCCTGGCAGAGCAGTCAAGGTGTTGTTGTTCCATGGGACCCCATTAGACCTGAGATGTGGTGGTCAAACTGAGCAGGTCTGCACTGTCAGATGTGCTGGTCCTTGCCTTGTACTTCAGGACCTACCCAGATGGCTGCTCAACTGACATTTTATTCTGGGTTTTAAGCTTTAGTTAGCCCTAATTCACACCTTTATAAAAAGTACATCATTTTTAGTCTAGGTTCATTTTTCAGGCAAAAACTACATGAATGTGGAACTTCATCTTATCTCGGTGTGTGTTAATGGAAAAAGTTCAGCTTTGCTCCAGCTGATCTGGAATTTCAAATGAGCCTGCTGAAAAACTCAAGGCAGAAAAGTTTTAGGCTTTTTACAGGAATAAAAAGATGATACTTCTGAAAATTTTTCATATTCTTAGACCTATCCAGCCAGGAAAGTCATGCTGCCTCTGGTGCCCAATTTGTCACGATGGGTTCTGGTTCTGGAACAAACCCGGCCAGATCAGCCATCCTGGCTGACTCCAGAAGTCACATTCATTTCGTTTCAATTCACATTGTCCACTTTCAATTCATGTCCAAATGGCCAAAGGATTTCTTTGGTTGGCTGGCTGGGCTTTTTAACCTTTGTTTTTTGAGTCCTAGAAAAAAAAAAAAAAACAAACCATGAAAGTGTTTTCAGGCTCATAGTTGGCTTAATTGTGCTCTGGGTTTGTGAAGTCTTAAGAAAAGTCTTTCAAGGGCGGTTCTGAATTCTCTCCTTGCATGGCTGATCCCACAGGACAAGCTTTCCACTTCCTTGGTTTTCTAGTGGTTTTTTCCCATGAGTTTTAGGAAGAGTTTGAAATAGTACAGAGGGAAAAAGAAGGGTAAAGAGGGCTTTGGCATGTGTATGGTCACTGGTGGACTAAAACAACTCTGCCATAACAGCTAATAACCATTTGAACAAAGAAAAGGTAATTAAAAGATCATGATTCTAACATTTTATTTTCATGTACATCTGCAAGGTTGAAAGCATGTCCCAGAGTCAAACTGGCAATAGAAATGACAGAGCAGGGAAATGTAAGTAGTATTCCCATGAGACATGGAATTCATCAACCTAAACAAATCAAGCATTTAAGCACCAAATAATGCAATTAATCTGGGGGGAGGCAGCTTAGGGTAAGGGGCAGGATTTGGGTTTTGCCCCCTTGGGGCCTTATTATTGGAACCTTCCTCTATAAAGTACCATCTGCACCCCAGGAGGATCCACCAGAGGGGGCTCTGTTTTCCAAAGCCATGCTCTATGCAGGACATGTTCTGTACTTGCTACAGAATTTTTGACCCAAACAGATCTGCAGATAAAATGTAAAAATTAAGGTGTAATTACCTTCATCACTACATTGAACTCCTGTAATGTTTCCCATCACAAGTGCTTATTTGCTCCCCTTCCCTGCTGTACATCCCTGCCCCCAGTTCCTGCTGGTGGAGCTGTGGTGGGTCATGTTCCTGATGGAAGCTCCTGTGTTTGGGTTGGCAGCTGCAGCTTGAGCAAAAACATTGACTTTTTCTTTAGGTGAAGGTGTACCTGAGGAGTGTGTGTGTCTTGGGTTTCATGAAAATTTGATGTATCTGGAAAAGATCTCTGGGCACAGTCAGGCTTTTATACCAATAATTGAAATAGAAATACAAACCATAGAGGTCTTACCTGCAATTCCTTAACAAGTAACTTTTATTTATTCTATGCATATATAGATGTATAACTTCATAGCTTTACATAATCTTCTGGCTGGTGTTAATTGAATTAGTCACGCTTTTGGAATACTAAAAAGATTTGCCTGTGGGAATTTCTCTTCAGTTGTGAGTCAACAGTCGATTCTCAGGATTTTGTTTTAGTCAGTGATTCTTTATTAGAATAAACAAGATTATTGACGGGGAGAAATGTTTCCTCTGTTGTATTAAAAGGAGGGATGGGAAATGCCAAGGTGAGGGGATGGAGCTGAGCAGGGATGGATTAAAGTTTCGGCACTGTAACAGATAGACATGTTATCTTGGCAGGCGTAGCCTCTTGCCAGGTTTGTTTCTGGATGGTTTTATCCTCTTTGGCTGCTCTCCTCCTGAGCAGCAGAGTGGTTGGGTGATGGCAGGGGGCAGTTTTCTCCTGTTCTCCTAATCCTTTGACTCTGCTCACCCACAGTTTGGTGTCTGGCACCATTTCCTGCTCGCCCAGTGATGGAAATTATTTATTTATGCAGCCCTCAAGATCTTGTAGCAAGTCAGAAGATGTGCACAATGCCAGGTGTAAGCTAATCAGTAATTTGTTTTTTAAGATTCCTTTTGCTGTTGTGTCTTACCTCTCTGGTAATTAGTTTTTAGGGTTTGGTTTGCTTAGAACAGCCTCTTCCTTAATGCCTAGATCCACATGAGCCTCTGAACTCTGAAATGTCCACCAATTTGTGAGCTGAATATCAATAACCTGGGCAGAGGCAGAGTGCTGGAATCCAGGGGTGAGCTCCTGGCTCGCCATTCCCATCTTGTGTTTGTAACTCTGGAGTATTATCTCCTGTGACATTTTTTAATCTCTTCCACTCTTGGAACGTGGACAGTGAAAGGAATGGATGACTGGAGCAGCTTTGGGGGATACCCCATGGCTCATTCACAGGGAGATGACCTTCCTTATGATGTGTCTTGCTATTTCAAGCGGCTCCTGCTCCACAGGGAAGCCCTTGGAGCCCCACACTGCCCCTCTGCCCTGGTGTCCTGCTGCAGCTTTCCACATTCTCCACTCTTAAAAGAGAGGATTGTGCCAGGGCTGGGCTCACCTTCAGACCTGTGGGTGGGCAGAGAGTGGCTCCTTTAGGCAATGCTGAGCTGGTGGGAGGAGGTGGTGCTGGGAGATGATGCAGGTGGGGAACAGTTGCAAGGCTTAAAATGGGACCAGACAATGAGTGTGGGCAGTGCAGCAGAGGCTCCTTGCCAGGCTCTCACTGCCCATCCACCTGCACTTTGGAATAATTTCTCAGGAGTACTTTGCTCTCCCACAGGGCTGCACAATCCCACTTTGCAAAGCCCAGCTCTGCAGGGACAGGCTCCAGCTGTCAGGCCGGAGAGGGACTTCACCTTGCTGTGTCCTGCCCAAGGTGTCACTGTGGGGAGGCTTGGGGTCTGTGGGAAGGCTGTTACCAGATGAAGCTGTGGAAATGGCAGTGTGGAAACAGCCTGTGCTGGCACTGCCAGCAGGGCTGCATGTGCACCTTTGGGACCTGGGTTAAATCTGATGGGATTCAGCCAAATAACCCAGGCTTGGCTTCTGTTTCTGACCCGCTGGGTGGAAGGCTGGCCCTGCAGCCAGTGGCTGTTTGCTGCTTGGGGAATGGCACGAAGGTGAGGCTGCTGTTAAATCTCACAGAGAGACAGAGAGAGAGAGAGAGCCAGAAAGGAAAACGAGGTCTGTCCTGTGGCAGGGCTAATTTAGCACAATTAGAGGGTCACAGAATAATAGGAAAAAGGCTGGAAATTCTTTTGATGCATCTGACATCCTTTCTCACCATGCTGGCTGCTTCTGCTAAACTGACAAACACTGACAGGGAGAGGAGGAGAAGTCCCCTCTCCTCCTCCCCATAGGCCAGCGATGGCTGACCCTGTAACTGAGGTTCTTCAGTGTCATGTGAGAGTAAAGCAGTAAGGTCTATGCCTCCATATGACTTAATAGGTCTGTTTTTCATTGTTGTGTCCTTCTGTTGTAAAAACAATTGGTCTGTGAATTTAGCTGGTGAATTGGACAGGTCTGGGACATTTGTTCCACTGTGTTTTTACAGCTCCAGAGGGACACAATAACTAAGCAAACCATATGCATTTCCATGTATGTTCTCCAGAAATACTGAAAAGCAGTTGTGCTTTCTGCGCTACAAGGATTATTATGTAGGTCAGCCTGGACACACAGACCTGTTATCATAAGTGACACTGCTGAAGAAAAATCAACAGAAAATCCGAGAAGCTTTGAGTAAGAACATTACAGGTACTGACTCCACGTTTAATCCAAAAGTGATTCCTAAAGCACTGTTCAGCACTGTGCTTTCCTCACCCCTCTTCCAGACTGTCTGCCAAATAATGGTTGTAAATTGCCAATTGTAGTTCACCTGAAACAAATAGATGTGTAAAAGTAGCATAAAAATAGATAACTGCCATAATGCTGATAATTTAGGAGAAATTCCGGGTGATTTTTGTAGATTGTCTCTCATTTTCCTGAGTGGTTGGGCTCGGGAGACCTTTGCAGCCTTTGGAAAATGATCTACCTCTTCTGAAACCAGCCAAGAAATTGGAGACATAACTGAGCTCTGAAAGGACCTGTTCCCTGGAAGGGCAAAGCCAGGGATCTGCAGCCTGAGGAGTGATGTGAGGGCACTGTGGGTGTCACAGGGAAGGATGGAGCAGCTCTGCTGCCGTGTAAGATGCCAACTAATAAAAGGAGCTACTTGAAGAAACCCTAGCTAAGGACATGGTTGAAACGCTAAAGGAATTGTCAAAAGTTCCTAATTTTTTCTCTCTATCATGTTTTGAACCTCATGAGTGCTCACATGCCACACTGGGCTTGTCTGCAGAGCCTGGAAAAAATGGCCTGTCTAGTCCTGTCCTTCAGTGTTGGGATTTGGGGGCTTGGGGAGCTGCTTAGCTGGTGCTGCCTCAGGTAGATTTAGAGACAGCAATAACATGTTTCTAGAGCTGAATTTCACGTGTGAATATGTTAACTTTTTAACCTTGCTGGGAAGCAAACTGGTTCTGTTGGTTCCCATTCCACACTGATGCCTGGTTTTGGCTTCTGGAAAGGCACAAGCAGAGCCCCCTTGATATTTGTCATTTCAGACCATTTCTGAGTGGTTTTCTAGGGTTTCCCCAACATGCCAGATGCTCCAGCTGCAGTCAGCCACCACTTCCAGAAGTCTGGCATGCAGATCTCTCATGAAGCCACAAAAATGCCTGAATCCATGTTTCTGTTGTGCATGGTCTAATTCTTTTCCTTTTGGGGACTGTAGTGTTGGGACACCTACAGTAAATTCTCAATAAACAGCTTTTGCCTTAATGGACAGATGAAATCCTTTTGGATTTAACCACATTTGAAAGCCACCTGTGGCCTCCTCATCCCGTGTCCTGATTATTGTTTCTTATGTTTTCTTTAGAAATTCAGAAAAACAGTTCTTGGAGTAGACTAAAGCTCCCATCAAATGGCCTTTTGTGAAGTATTATCCATTCCATACGTCATAAATGTGGGTCTGTATTCCTTGTGCAGGCCTGGCAGTCAGTGCTACCTGAAGGGCTTTGAAACTCTTTCTCAAGGACTAGAGCACTCCTTTACAGGCTCCTCATTTTGAACTTTTAGAAGTTTTCCTCTGTGTCATCGTTATGCAGTGAGACTTGAGGGAGAGGTTTCTAATGAGCACCAGGTTCCTGTGGAGTGGTGTAAACCTTTTATTTGCCTTCTGTGGGCTGTGCTGGTGCCAGCAAAGCTGTAAAGCTGAAGTGCTGAGCTGCTGCTCCGTGACCGTGGGTGGGCGCAGTGCTGCGGCACGTGGTGCTCCAGGTGCTGAGGTGACTCATGGTGTGATGGGAGCCTGGCTGGGAAACCCAGCTAATTGACTTTTTAGGATGACTGGTAATTATAAAATTTATCCTAAATGTGATGACAGCCTCAGTGTTTGCAGTATCTGACTTAAACTGGCCCCTCTTGAGTTTTAACGTGTGTTGCAAAGCCTTTGTGGTGTGCAAGATGCTCCGGGGACCATTCCCTCAGGGAGCAGCCCAGAACACTCACCTGCCTCCAGTCTGCTTTGGCTCCACTGACCACAGCTCTAAATACTTACTTGTGGGGCAGATGTGCTGACCAGAGCCAGATTACTGTAATCTCATAAATGTATCTCTAGTGAAGACAGTTTCTGTCAAGGCAACAGAAGAACTGTCTAAAAAAGTGACGGGATGAAGGAATTGATCATGGCCTGGACTGTGAAAGTTTTCTTTCCTTCCCCTCCATGTGTGACAGACTTCTCATGAGTTGGCTGAGATGCAGGAGGCTCCTACTTGAAAACTGAGCTTGAACCTGAATAGAATCATAGAGTCATTAAGGTTTGAAAGACCTCTAAGATCAAGTCCAACCGTCAACCAAACCCCCCATGCCCACTAAAGCATATCATGTATGATCAGCAAAACTCTTCCATATGGTCCCTCTCTGATCTCAGCTAATTTTCTTCCGAAGGTGAGTCCTCTGGCCAAAAGACCAGTTAGAGGATGAGTCTGAGGCATGAGGAAGTTTGGAGTTGTAACAATTCGGTGATTTATAAGATAATGAGGAGCACTGTTGGTATTCTGAGCTCCCCAGGGGACACAAGTGCTGTGTCAGCAGCTCCTGCAGGTACCCAGAAGGGGTGGGAGCAGCCAGAGATTTGATTATTGTTATCCACATTCATGGCTTAATGAGCCTCATTCTGTGCAGTTCCTGTTCATTTTGCCATAATGTTTTTTTTCCATAGATTTAACTCTCTTGACTGCCTGTTGTTCATCCTGATTTGCCACAGGAACAGGAGATCCCTGAATTATATTTCTAGCACATCTTCTGTCCACACTGTCTGACAGAGTTTGCACTGGCTGGATCAACCACCACTTTTAAGATGACAGGAGAACCTTGATACAAAATTGTGGGGACTTGGTTATTTAAGTTTGAGTTTTCTTTCTGCCAAATAAAGGAAGAAAAGGCCAGAGAGAAAATCTGTCTGCAGCAAATGCACAGCAGTGAAGCTGAAATCCTCACCTGGACTGTAACTAGGCACGAGTGGCCATGGGCAGTAAAACCTTGGTGAAGTTACCCCATGAAACCACTCCTAGAGCACGAGGCTGGCTCCTGGGAGTCATTCTGAGCTGTTAGAAGGAGGGCTGTGATTTCATTTTGGCTTCTATTCCAGCTGGCAGGCAAAAATCCAAATGCATCCACTAGAATTTCAAAGTTACGGTCAGTGCCACTGATTTAACCTTTTCACCTTTGACAGTCTCATGATAAATTGAATGTGGTTCACGGCTATTCAGGCATTGAGCCTGGAGCCTCAGAGCTGCAGGAGCTGGGGCTTTGGATTTAATTTATCTTGATGAATTTATCATTTTTTTTAAAAAGCTTCTATGGTTTTATCTAATCCAAGGAAATTATTTCTGCAGGATGCAGGAATGTGGGAAACACTGTGTAGCAGTGAATTTGAAATTACAAGAAGAAGCAACCCCTGACAGCATTAATTGTCCTTCCTGATGTTTCCCTCTGGAACAGGAGTTGTAGAAGTGACTTTGTGAGAGCTGAGCTCTCCTCTGTGTGCCCAGCTTTCCTTTTCCCACAGCAGCTGACTGCAGCTGGTTCCTCGAAGCACTTCCAGACAGCTCATCCCGTTGAGTTACAGCAAAGAGAACAAAGATTGATGCAGGCAGGTTTAATGCAGCTCTTCCCAACGATGTGCGGAGATTAGGAGGTGGTTTTGTCGGACATCTATCACGGGAAGCTTGGGAACTGCTTTCTGGAGTGGTTCTGAACTGGCAAGTAACAGATAGCTTTGTGTGATGGCTCTTTTATGTGCAGGTACAGCTGAGTGAGGCTCAGCCACAGCAGGGAGGGCTCTGGTTGGGGTTACTTCTGAGCTCCTTTAGTGTTGTGTTTCACTGCTCCCATGGCAGAGCAGAGCCAGAGGTGTCCATGAGCTGGGAACAGGGACCCCCAGGGCTCCTGGAACCACAAGGCTGATGGAGAGAGCCCCGTTTTGCTGCAGTCTGCAGCAGCACTTCATTGCATCTGGTTTTACCCAAATCCTTTGGGCATTATTCTTCCTGAAGGTAGATCTCATTTGCAAAGGCTTGTGAGTTGTTGGGAGGAACACTATAAAAAGGCAGCAAATGAACCAGAAGATCCTAATGAGATGTAATCTGTCTCCAAAAGTATTGATCAGTATGTGGTGTTGCCTGACCAACTTCAGAGCAGAGTTACAGCCTCAGACTAGTCTTGGTTGTGCTTTTTTCCCCCTGGATGTCACTGTCTCCCTCAGTTTGTTTCCCAATCTAGTGTATTTTTTTCTATCTAGTTTAGTTTCTTTCCTTACCCAGTTTTAGTAGAAATTGCAAGCTATTCTGAGTGTCCGCTTGGGAAAAAAAAAAAAAACAACAAAAAAACCCACCACCTCAAACAAGGTGTTGTTTTAAAGCAGATCCTGTATCATCTGCTTTGGAAATGTGATTATATGAACGAATCTCAAACCCACTCAGAAGGTCGAGCTGATAAAGGGAGTGTGTGAAGCACCCACAGGAGCTGCGATGGGTTTGCTCAGTGGGGTTGCAAAGAGGCAGCACTTCAGCAGCGACGCTGCTGTTCTCTGGGCACCTGCAGCTGCCAGGGCAGGAGCTGATCCGGGCTGAAAGAGATGGTTTCTTGCTTTGTTCCTCCCACTGCTGCATTTCTCCTTGTTTGTTTTGGTTCCTGCATATCTTTTCTTTTGGCTTGTTCCAGAATAGTCTCTGAGATATATGAAGAATCTCCTGTAGACTTTGACTGGGTGCTGTGACTGGTGTGGAGTATAAGATGCTGGAGCCCCCACAGCCCCTCTGCGACACAGGGAATCAGTGCTCAGTCTGTGGGGGTCACTGACCCGGTCTGGGGGAGCTCAGTGCTCAGGTCTGTGGGCTGGTGGCTTCTTTGGAACCAGGCACCTTCCTGTTCCATGGAGCATTGCTCAGGAGCTGGGTGTGGGACAGGGGAGGATGTGCTGCAGCCCCTTCTCCACCTCAGAAGTCACAGGCTCTCCCACTGGTTTTATAGACAGTCAGAGTTCAACTGGTGTTGAACAGCTTTAATTTTGGTTTTGGGGTAAAAATGCTGGGGAAATGTGAATTTCTGGCAGAGGGAATTGCTGCAGGATGTTGGTGTCCTCTGTGGTGCAGTCACCAGGGGTGTCAATGGGCTGTCATCTGCCCATTAGAATCCCAGAATGGCTTGGGTTGGAAGGGACCTTAAAGACTGTTCAGTTCCAACTCATGCCATTCCACTAGCCCAGGTTGCTCCAACCTGGCCTTGGACACTTCCAGGGATGGGGCAGCCACAGCTTCTCTGGGCAACCTGTGCCAGAGCCTGTCACCCTCACAGGGAAGGATTCCTTCCCAATATCCCATCTGGCAGTGGGAAGCCATTCCCCTTGTCCAAAGTCCCTCTCCAGTGCCTGAGCTGTGGCAGTGGGAGGGTTCATTCCCAAGGGGATACTGGCAGAGCCCAGAGGTCTTTGGCCCCCAACACTGAGCCCCTGTTTCCCTTGTCCCTAATAAACATTTGCCCCACACTTATTTATTTGGTAGGGAAAAAATTTTCCTTCGGTTGAAGTTTTGTACTTGCTTTGGAATACGTTTTGTGGAGAGGTGATAAAACGTGCACTGATTTCTGCACCTTGTCTTTAGACATTTAATATGCAAGTGCAGCTCTTTGCTCTGTTTTAGGTGTTAGTGATGTCTTCAGCTGTGGCAGGGGAATCACAGAACAATGAACTCCAGGTTTTGGTAGGCAAAAAGTGTTTTCATTTCTCTTTCAACCATTGGGGAAATGCTTTTATTTCAATTTAAAAGAGAATCCCATCACGTTCACCTGCTGTGGCTCAAATCAGGTGGCAGCTTACGGTGCATTTCTGTCTGGAGGTTGGAGTGCTGGCTGCTCTGAGGCATTTCCCTTCCCTCTAAATGAGTATGAATTTTTACATTTTTAAAAAAATCTCCTATTTTAGTGATGGATGAATTGGCTGCTTGATGAATTTAGTCAGAGGCCTCTGGACTCTCTCATGTTTCTCCTGCAGGTCTGATATCAAGTGCCATGGAAATGTTCTTGTTTGCTGTTGATTGCTTTTATCTCATGTCAGTGGTCAGGCAGCTCCTCTGCAGAGGAGGAGCTTTTCTGGCAGGGGCTGGGGAGATGCAGGTGGTGTCTGCCCTGGCACCAGGGTGCAGGTACCTCACCAGGACCTCTTGGGATCAGAGTAGATCAGGAGTGTTGTGTAGAGCAGATGCACAGGAGCCAGGGAGAAAGACTGTGGGGTCAATGGGCGCTTCACATCCCTAAATGCAGAGAGAAATAGGGATGGAGCAGGAGAGCCTGGCTGGATCCCGGGCCTGGATGCCCAGACAGTCCCCCAAAGGTGCTGAAGTGCAACTGGGACTTTTCTGCAGAGGAGGTCATGCCACACGAGGTCTAATTATGAGGACTAATTCTTTAATTCTACTCTGTTGATGCAATGGACAGTTGTAACTTTGGAATTGCACTGCTGGAAATTAGAATGAAGTGTGTTGGCTTATTCTAGAATAGCTGGGAACAAATTTGCCCCAGCACTGGGACTGAGTACTCCCCTCACGGCAGCATTCCAGCTGTTCACAGCTGCCTGTGGAGGCTTTGAACTGAAGGAAGGGAGGCTCAAATGGGATGTCAGTAGGGAATTCTTCTTCATGGCATCCCATGTGAAATCTTGAGCCATGAGGTTGTTCTGTGAAATGTAACATGACCTGAGCCATGTCTGTGCTCCTGCTCTCCCCCCCCCAGCCCTTGTTCTCCTCTGTGGGTTCTGCTTCCAGAGAGGGACGGAAGGAAAGTACCACCAAACTGTGTTTTGAGCTGATCTCATGTTATCTGGCATTGAATCCTTCCTGGATTTCTGAAATCCATGTGGACACTGTGCTGTGAGGCCCTGCACCAGCTGCATTGTGCATGTCCCTCTCACTATTATCCCAGGATTTTACAGACAGAGTTGGGAAGTTGTAATAGCAGAGAATCTCCAATTTTTATTTTCATCTGATTTTTTTTATACCCAAGCTTACAAAAGTGACCAGTAAAGTCAGTATCTGTTACATTGCTAGACAAAATGGTCATGGGTTTGTGCAATAATCACTTTATTGAATCCCTTCCATTCAGGTTGTGTGTTCCCACACCAACACGTTTGCTATTAAACCATAAAATCCTCCCACTGTTCTGCTTTTTTATCCTTCAATTAGAAGGAAAAATAAGCCAAAAGAAGCTCCTGCCATCTAAAATATTCTACCAGATGTAAAGTGCTGGTAGCTGAGATGTAAAGTTTGTGTGGCCATAGCTATAGTGTTGCCAATTAGGATATAAATAGTGAATGAACACACATTTGTTTATCTTCTCCAAGTGCATTTCCCACCCTGGCAGTGGCCAGGTAAGAGCCTTTATGTAGCTTCTGTTCTCCTGAATGGAAACACTATCATAAACTGCAGTACCTTTTTAATGAACTTGAATGAAATTATTGAGGACATCTGATACGTGAGATTTGATGAAGCTTTAAAAGCTGTTTTTATCAGGAGATAGTAAGAAATACGACACTGAGTGTTGTGACATAATGTCCTTTTTTTGTGCTCCATTTGACTGACTTACAGAGAGTCCTTTGAACCACCATTCTGAGAATTCCAGTTATTTATTTAAAGAGAAAGAAGTAAACATTTGAAGCACGTTCCTCCCACGGGGTGGAGGGGAATTGGTACTTCAGCAGGTTCTCTCTCTAATGACAAAGCAGAATGGGACATAAACCCGTGTAAAGGATCAAACCTGTCCTGGCACTACATCAAATTAATGGGAGTATCTCCCACTTTACAGTGTGATGGGGAGATAACGATGTGCAGGTTCAGAAATGCTATTGGCAACGTTAGTTTTTCTCCTGGTTTCAGCAGCATCCATGTGTTGTTTTAGGAAGGAAAACGTATTTTGAAAAGATTTCATGCTGTGTCCCCACTCATGAGCTTTCACTTAACAGAAAGTTCTTAGACTTGGTTAAAAAATGGTGGGAACCTTTATTATATAGTAGAAAGGTGGCAAAAGAAAATATTTTTCTCCACATCTCTGCTAAACAAGCTCAGTGCCTTGAAACAGATATTGCATTTGCATTTCCCTGACCCCAGCCAGAGAATCCTTGAACTCCATGTTTGCTGGAGAAAGCAAACAGTACATTGTGTTTGTAAACTACTGAACATGGTGGAAATAATGATCAGAGAGTAAAACAACCTCATTTCTAGGAGTCTGTGGGAAGGGAAAGGCTTGAATGTCAATGATCTTGAGAGTTCATAAAGCATATTATAAAAATTGTGTGTTTGGGAGTTATTTCCTTGACTTTGTCAAGGAGATGATCATGTGCTGGATGGTGATGACCATCTTCTGATGTCCCTGGGGTGGGACCATCTGCCTTTCATTTGAATGTCCTTTCATCCCTCAGTTTCCCTACTGTCCTGGCATCCCTCTGGGGAAGGTCTTTGGGGACATGGACGTGGTGGGGCCACCTGACCAGCCCCTGGCTTTGGGCTTTGTCAGGCTCATATCAGGGGCAGGCAGAGCAGGTGGGGTTTGCAATGGGTGCAGTAATTAGCACTCACCTCAGACCTGTGGCTCCTGCACCTCATTAGTGACCATGTGGTTGTTAAAGGATGAGCAGAGGGATTACTTTCCATATGCCAAATCAGCAGCAGTTGGAGATCCGTGGGGGAGATGGAGTGATGGAATGGTGCAATGTTTGCTGTGGGAAGGCACCTGAAAGCCCATGGCCAGGGACACCTTCCACTAGACCAGCTTGCTCCAAGGTTGAATTTTTTCTTGTAGGAAATGACTATGGAATTTTTAATGAAGGAGCTGAGAATTAGGTGTTACTGTTGTGATATTGGAAAGACAAAGGTGTCCAGTGGCAGTGACCTCAACCCTAATAAAACACATGCAATTCAGCCAGTGCTGCTAATTAAAAAGGATCAACAAGAAAAAAAGAAAAGTATCCTTGGCAGCATAACATTTTAAAGAAAAATAAAAGATATTGCATGAGAGGCTGAAGGAACTGTTCCTGATTTGCTTCCAAAATATGTAAATCAGGCAGAGGATTTACCATTCTGCTGTTTCAGCTGGAATTCTCTTTCTCCATCAGATTATTTTAGTATTTTGGGGATATTACTAATTAAAATTTATCGTCAGGGTAATTTTGATTTTAAAAGTACTCTTTTTCTAGTGCAACAGGAATCAAGTTTGCATTTACAATACCCACAGCAGCATCCTCTGGGCAGGGTTTGGGACCAGGAGCTGCCAGCACAGCCCTGGAGCCCCGGGGTGACAGCAGCACTCAGCCCTCACTTGAGGGGGTTGGGAATCACCATCCAAGGGGCATTTCACTGAAACTAAAGCAGACAAATACCTCTGTGGGAAATATTTTCCAAGGACTTTTAGCAAGTGCCTGGATTTCTGTGGGGCAGCTGCTGCTGGAAGGTTTGGTGTTGTACACTGTGTGTGCCAAGGGCTCTCCAAGCAAGGGAGACCAACAGTTTGGTGGTTATTTTTGAGTTCTGTGTTCCCAAAATGGAGGAATTTGAGGACCTTTCGTGTCCACCTGTGAGAGCAGAGCTCCTTCCCTGCTCCCTGGCTCTGAGAAGTGGTGTTTTTCCAGATCCTTATCTGACACTTGCCAACTGCTGCCTTGCCTTCAGTGCTCTTTTATCCTTAGGCTTGTTTCTCCCCAGGTTTCATTTGACATCCCATCTCCACACAATAATCACCTGGCCTTGAACTTCCTGGTCTCCAGTAGCAGCTTCTTCATTAATATTTGAAGTGTGTGATTTTTGCTTGTTATCAGCAATATCCCGGGAGACAGCAAGAAAGACTGTGTAGGAGGGCGTTTTAAAAGCTTATCTTTAAAGCCATGATGTTTTGTGATTTAAAAATTAAATATGGATTAACAAATGGAGAACTGACACTGTCTGGGGAATCAAGATTGGATAGAGGGAAAAAGAGCATGACTCAACAAACTGCTTTATCACAATAAACTGGAGCTGTCGGTGCGGATATGCAGCGTGGGGAAGTGGAGCTGCTCAAAATATTTGACAGTCAGCTCTTGCATAAGGGGCTATGCAGGCAACTTAATTAAAAGCATTTATTTCCCCAAAATAAGGAGTTTGTAGAACAAATGAAACCAAGTGGATTAAACAAGGCTCGCTGGAATTATGTGGATATGCCTCTTTTATCGTTTTTTTTAAGCAGAGAACATTGCCTTGTTCTCAGAAAGGCACAAGCAAGTACAAAATTCACAGTAATGACTTTTAAAAGGAGCTACTTTTTCACCTGCAGGGTCTGTTCCTGGCCTGTTCCATGCCAGGCATGGCCATTTCTCCGAGTCTATATGGGGTTGTATGTTCCTGCATGAAAAATGTGTCTGGGGAAGGGGCTGGAGCAGCTGGGGGGGCTCAGCCTGGAGAAAAGGAGGCTCAGGGGGGACCTTCTGGCTCTGCAACTCCCTGACAGGAGGGGGGAGCCCAGGAGAGCCTCGAGTTTCTCCAGGGAAGGTTCAGGTTGGATATGGGGAAAATTGCTTTACTGAAGAGGTTGCCCAGCCCTGGCACAGCTGCCCAGGGCAGGGGTGGAGTCCCCACCCTGGAGGGGTTTCAAAGCCGTGTGGATGTGGCACTTGGGGACATGAGTTAGAGGTGGCCTTGGCTGTGCTGACTTCATGGTTGGGCTCGATGATCTCAGAGGGCTTTTCCAACCCACACAGTTCCAGCATTCTGTGACAGAGTCACCAACCAGCCATGGTGCCTTAGCATTTGCAAAAGCCCTGTGAGCGTTCCAGCCCAGAGATATGAGCCATGAAATGAAGTGCCGTGTCTCAGCTCCCAGAAAGGGAATCTGAACCAGAAAATTCCGTGCTCTGCTGGAAGGGATGTGCTGGTGAAGCAGCTCCTCTGCAGCGCTGCCGGGAGCGTGCCGAGAGTAGGAAGGCGTGAAATGCCAGAGAAGTCTAATCACAGTGGTGGGGAGCTGTCTCTCCAGTCATTGTTTGGAATCAAGTTAATCAAGCTCTCTCAATATGCCATAATATTGGGAGGAATGATTAATATAAACCTTTGAAAAATGAGAGGAAGATTGAAAATTAATTTCAAATATGAAAAGTGTTAATCAAAGTGTTAATTTCTCCCACACACGTTGCAGCGGTTTTTGCCAGGGAAAGATAACTTTGGTCATCTTTCTGGCCACAAAATGAATTAAAAATAAAGAAAGTGGATGTCTTATGGGAAGTAACAGTTAACATCTCTTTTCTTGGAAGTTACATCGATTTAATGATTTTTAATTTATGTAATGCTCAGAACATCATTTAAATTCCTTCATACAAGTCAAACTAATTTTAAGAGAAAATTTATTGGTCCTTATCGCTTGTTCCAGATTGAAAGAGCTGAAACTTCCAAGGCCAGGCCTCTGGCAGGATGAGGCCACGTGGAACTGGTGTGGTTTGGGAGAATTCAGTGGTGGAGTCACATCCTGAAGCACCAGGGTTGACAGTGCACTCAAAAATTCCTCATGGTGCGAATTAGTTCCACGTGTGGGTTTGCAGCTCTCAGGGGGCTCTGTCTCCCTCAGCTCCCCTGAGACACAATAAAAGCCAGCTGGAATAATGGGTGTACAGAGCTGGAGCTGCAGGGGCATGTCAGGAGGGGCAGGTGGGAGAGCGTGAAATTTGATCTGCAAATCATGTAAGGACACTTAATTAAATTTAGACTAATAGGACGAGTGCTCCACAGCAAGGGAAAGGGGCATATTCAGCTTATTAATTCTTCCTTATCCTTTTTTTGGCATCTCTCTTTGGTCTTCTGAATCCCCAGGTTTCCTAGTATTGCCTTGCCATGTCAAGATTCCACCAAAAAAAACCCCAAAAAAACAGTGATAAACCCTTTTTTTCAGTATAAAAATGGTTTAAATATTTATTTATCTATTAATTTCAGGCTGTGACCTTGTTTTTTGCCACCTTAATATTTTGACTCTCCAAAGTTCTTGCTGTAAATTCCTTTGGTTTTATTCTTTCTTAGTGTAGCACAGTGAACTGGTGCAACTTGTCCTATGCTGTCAGAGGTCTGGGTACCAAGTTCCTAAAATCAGGACTGAAGGATAAACTACATAAAGTCTACCTCAGAAAAACTTGGTCTCAGATAAACCTGGCACTCAATCCTTCTCCTGCTCCCACAGTGAAAAGGTTATGTTGCAGTCTGTAGTTTGCATCGGTGCAAAGCCAATCTCCCTAAGAACATACAGGCTTTTAATGTTAATAACATTACTAATAAAAGAAACATTAGGTGCCTTGTGCAGTGCCCCTGCCCTTCTTATGGGGGATATCCACTATTAGTGAATTTTTTGAGATTTATTTCATTTTTGAATTAGTGAGATATTCACTATGTATTTGTTTATATATGTTGGAAAAATTAGACCCTAAGGTGCTTCAAAATGCACAGGATGAGTGAATCTTGGTGGTGGATATTCCCCATACTCATTCCACTCAGGAAAACAAAAGCTTTTTTCTGTTGCTCACCACTGGTGCTTAAATATTCTCTGGGAATTAAGTGTTACCCCAAAAGCCCCAAAATTTTGGCTTATGTGTTTGCTGCTGTTTTGTGACCATTTTTGGCCCAGTTTTGGGCAGCAAGTAACGAGTCATCAGAAGACTCAGACCCCCCTCCGCTGGGCCCCTGGGCTGGCACTTGCAGCATCTCTCAAGATCCCTCCCCTGCAGGCTGAGAGGGTTTGATTTGTGTGTTTAATTCCCAAAAGTCCCAACGCTTGGGTTTGGGCTTTCTTGTAGGCAGCAAAAGGGAAAACAAAAGTCTGTTTATCCTTTGTTCTTCCTTCTGTGAGGGAAAGGATGTTTTCCTGAGAATTGTCTTGCCAGAGGTCCAGATGTCCTATTGCCATAACTCCAGTTGTTGAAAGGAAAGTGGAGGCTTGAAAGATTGAGAGTGCTTTTGGAAGCTTTGCAGGACAGTGTGGGCTGTGCTGGAGGGATGATTTCTGCAGCAGTGCCTTTGTGTTCAGCTAAACATGTTGGGCACTCTGAATATTGGCAAATATTTCATGGGCCTCTCCAATTCAGCATCAAATTAAGAGAATCGCTTTGTCTTTAATGGGCTGTTCATTGAAAAGCCTCTTTAGAAAACAGTCAATGAAGAGCTTAGTGCTGGAGATAACTCAGGTATAACCATATTGCATCTGTTTTCCACGGTTCCTGGGTGAAGGGACTGCACAAGGCTGGGGTGTGGGAGTGGTTCCAGGGGCTGGGGCAAGTACATTTTTGCTTATTCAGCCTTTCTTTCTTCTTGACCTGCCTGTCTGTGGCTCACCTGGCTGGGATTGCAGGTGAGCTGCTGAGGCCAGGGCTGGAGTCTGTGCCAAACCATGTCGAGGTCACTGACTTGACTGGATCATCCCCAGGCAGTGCAGGGGGTGGTTTTTGCAAGGCTGCAATAGTGGTTTTATTGAACTATATTGCATTTTTAGTACTCATTTGAGAGAGAGTCATTAAGGCTCAGTCTAGTACATTAAGAACATTACTCCAGTGTGAAGGAGATGAGGATTATGAGAAAGACAAGAAAAGACCAAGGAATTACAGAGTTTTGCTTGTTTTATCTTTCCCCATCGAAGAGCTGGGAACAAAACCTATTGAGTAATTCCTGGTTTTGCTGAATGTACATGTTTGCAGTCCCAGAGGGCAGTGCAGGGGCTCCCACCAACGACCAGGGCTGTGAATCTTTGGGGAGAAAATGTGCTGCAGCAGGTGAGGACTAGTCACAGACCCTGGTGGCACTTGACAGAAAAACTGTGTTTTGGTATCTCAGTCATCCCAGCTGCCACCTGCAAATTTGATCTAGGGGTGGTTTGGAGAGAATGGTAGGGATGTGTTTCTTTCAGTCTGTTTCTAGAAGCTTCCTCTGGGTTCGAAGCTATCCCCAAGAGCCATGAGGTCATGGAAGCCACCTCCTTTTCCTTCAGCTCTTCTTGTCTCCCAGCCTGACATGCTGTTTTCTCTCGTTTTCCTACCAGAATGTTAGTGGACATGAGGGGATTTGGTTGAAGGTCAGACTTGGCCTTGAAAGTATTTTCCAACTTTAATGATTCAATGATCTTTCTAAGATAAGTGAATTCCCAACCCCCATTTTCTTACGGGTGCTTCCCTTGGAGTCCTGTGCTCTGGCCCAGGGTCACTTTGTGTCCTCACTAACCCAAATCCCAGGGGTCCCTCTGAGCCCCCCTTCCATGCACCTTCTCTATTGGAGGGCTTGTGCAAGCCTGACACTGCATTCAGGAAAGAATTTTTTCATGCTGTAAATGCTGGCCTTTTCTTGGGTGGAAAAATTAGGAAACAGGTTTCCTTCCAAAATTACACTTCAAAGGTTTCTTCTCCTCCCTCCTTTCCCACTGAGATTTCTCATTGTGTCGTTGCCACTCTCTGAATTTCTCATTCTTTGAAGAATTGACAAGTCTTTACTTGCCCTCACAGATACATAACAGCCTCAAAAATACCATTAACTGAGAGCAGGCTAAAATGCCATGTTACCTCTCTAAGAAAAATTGAATTAGGAACAAGGGAACATTCCAAATTGTAGTTAGAAAAGCTGCATCATTAGAGATCATTTTGTGCTTGCAGTTTATAATGATTCACTAGCCAGAGGTGGCATTGTTACCGCTGGGGGGGACATGCCCCTGCAAGAACAGCACAGTCCCTCAATTACAGATGGAGCTCCCACAAACAGCCCCACGGCTCGGGATCCGCTGTGTGTGGAGGTGGCAGGGAATTGCTTCCTGCAAGGCAGCCAAAGCAGCCTCAGAGTGCTCTGCTTGGGAGCAGCCCTGCAGCCAGGCATTTTGGGGAGCAAACAGATGAGTGGAGAGGGAAGGGGGTGTGAGCCGGGGTGCCCTCTGCCCAAGGAGGTGTATGGGGGGGCTGATCAGCTGCCCGGAAGGTTCCGTGGCAGGACACAGGTCTGGTTTGCAGAGCCACAGCTGAGGAGACTCAAGTTGGACTGTACTGGAGAGTGTCCAGGGAAGGGGCTGGAGCTCCAGGAGCGGCTGAGGGAACTGGGGGGGCTCAGCCTGGAGAAAGGAGGCTCAGGGGGGACCTTCTCGCTCTCTGCAACTCCCTGATGGATCAGGGACAGGAGAGGGAACGGCCTCAGGCTGTGCCAGGGCAGGGCAGGTGGGATATTGGGAAAATTACTTCATGTAAGGTGTTGTCCAGCCCTGGCACAGCTGCCCAGGGCAGGAGTGGAGTCCCCACCCCTGGAGGGTTTTAAAAGCCATGTGGATGTGGCACTTGGTGGGTGAACAGTTGGATGGTTGAACTTGAGGATCCCAAAGGGCTTTTCCAGCCCAAGCAACAATGATTCCATGATTCTGTCTTAATCATAGCACTTATTTACAGGAAAACAGGGAATATTTTACCAGTTTTGTTTCTTTCTTGGTGCCCTGGAATCCAATCTCATTCCAAAATATTCATGTTTCACATCAGGACCAGCCTCTCTGTGCTTCCCTTTCTTGGGGTTTGGGCATCAGGTGCCACTGGTGATGCCCAAGGAAACCTGGATTGTCACCAAGGTGATGGGTTGGGCCAGGGGCTCCTCCATGGTATCCCAAGGGCTTCCAGCAGGGGCTGCTCCCTGTGCGTCTCCTTTGGAATTTCTGAGCCAGCTGCAGGACTGAGACACTAGCTGGTGTGTTGTGTGGAGCAGAGCCTTAATTTGGATCCTGGCTTGGCTGAAGGCTTTGCTTTGAAACATGGTATTTTTGGTGCTTTGTTTCTGTCTCCCGCAGCCGGAGCTTTCACCGCCCACAGTTGTTCCTAAAGCAAATGTGTTTTAGAAAGTGTTCTGACACCATTTCTGAGAACTTTGCCTTTGCTATTTTTACATATGATGCTGCAGAGCTGGGCTTAGGCTGAGTCTGGCTCAGAAAGGACGGGGAGGATTGAGGACATGGCTTAGTGGTGAGCACGGTGGAGGTGCTGGCTGATGGTTGGACTCAACGATCTCCAAGGTCTTTTCCAAACACAACAGTTCTGTGGTTCTGTTCTCTGTTCCCATTATCTTGGGATTTGTGCCATGTGAGATCATACAAAACATTTTGCACTCCTGGTGTGATTCATCCCACGGATCAGCAGATGCACCCAGGACTTTCTTACAGACCTCAAATTACATTCCTTTCACCTTAACTCAGGTGTCTGAATTTGCAGTGTCTCTGTTCCTTTTGCCAGCAGCACTTGCTGTTGGAAACAGGTGAATGATTCAAAGCAACAATAAGGTTATTTAGCTGAGAATCTGCTTGTTCTGGGTCTTTACAGGAAAACAGGGAATAGTTTATCAGTTTGGTTTCTTCTTTCTTGATTCCCTGGAATCCAATCTCCTTTCAGGTGGGCAGTATTTCCTTTTTAGGTGTGTCTCAGACTCGCTCTGAGCAGAGTTTATCCTGTTTTGAGGGCTTTGCAGGGCTCAGCTCCAGACTGAGTCGTTGGAGCACTCCTGGCATGAAGTTGTAACAACAAAAGTGTTTTAGATGTTTGAAGCAGAATTTTATTTTAGATTGGTTTTTTTCTACATGGCTGCACTGTATGGCTCCAATGTACCTTTTGTAGCAGAGATTTTAGGAAGCCAATAAATCCCAAGTTCTTTCTGCTGCAAAGACCTCTCCTGTTCCCACACACATTCCCAAACTCCAGCAGCTCTTTGTCTAACAGGGTATCTTCATTTTCTTTATTTTCTCTCTAGCAAACAGGGTTTTTCTAAGTCTTTCAAAATGATCCCATAACATTCTTATAATTTAATTTGCTGTTCCAGAGAGAGTCTTAATTTTTTGTATATTGCTGGAGTGTAACTGACATAATAAAGGACAATTTGGAGGTGATAAAACACACCAGGAATGTCATTAAACACGCAGCAAAGGTCTGACACGATGGAATTAAGCATTAATGAATAACATACTAGAAATATTAGTCTTCTGTATCAGTTTAGGTGTTCTGGTGTTGGGTTATGATGAGGGCTAATGTGAAAAAATGAAACAATAAACAAGATTAGCGGAAATAAAATTCAAAAATGATTCCATGGATTCTTCATGTGTAGAAAGTTTCTGAGTTAAAGCTTTTTGGTATCCACAGGGATCCTTTTCCTTGGATAAGCTGCTGTAGTTTCATGTTTTAATGTAATTTTATTAGTGGTATACTTTTCATTTTTACAATTGAATTATGATACTATGGAGACACAACTTAAATGTGAGCCCATCTGCAGATCAGGGCACTTGTAAACTTCTTTTACTGGCGTAAGCAGAAACTTTGTAGCTCTTGGTAAGTAGGAGATTAACTGTTCGTAGTAATGAAACAACAGTCCAGAGTGCTGTTAGAACTTCGATTTTGGAGAGAAGGACCCAGCTGTCATTTCTGGATCTCTCTATGAGCCATTTTTTTTTTTAACTTTGAAGGTGTTTTTTCCTGAGGATTCTGAATATTCTGTGCTGATTTGGCCCAGTAAATACAGGCAGAATGAAGTCCAGCCAGTTTTCTCTGAGTATGCCTTAGTGTGCTTTAATTTTGGGGGGTCAGAATAAATGCATTTATTTCCATGTCTGTCTCCATGGAAAGGCAGGAACTTCTGATTTCCATGGGTTAAAATTCCTTTGTAGTGCCTCAGGCAGAGCTGGTGCTGAAGAGGATCATCCTGGGCTCTGCTTGCCAGTTCTCATGGGGAGATGGAGCAGGACTGGAGCTGTTGGATGAACGCTTGGGGTCTTGTGTTGGGAATGTTCTGGTAACCTCAGACCAGCCCCTGCAGAACTTCCATACTGGTGGCACCTTGTCCCTTAATGGGACAGGGGAATATTAGAGGTTCAGGTTCACTGTGAATCTGCAAATCTGTGAATCGGACTGGAAAGTTTCCTCTATTAGTTTAGCTTGCAAGAAATGATCAGATTTTGAGTAAGAGCCTGGTGACCAGCCCTGAAACATGAACATTGAGGGGTTTATCCTGGGTTTTACTTATGTGTGAATTCCCTCATATCACAAAAAACCACCTCAACCCCCTCCCTGACACACAGGCTCTGCTCTGCAGCAAACATGTGAGTCATGTATTGACTTCCCAGTGACTGTTCTGTGAAGATTTGGTGGCTTTTGTGTCAGCTGTTTGAACAACTCTCTCTCACTGCTGAGGAGTTTGACGCCAAACAAGCTGCCAGCCCCGGCTGCATTTCAAGAATATAAAATAATCTGTGCGGTTCCAGTTCCTTTAGGATGTGATTCTGCTTTATCAGGGAAATATCCTCAATTGTGGTGTGGGAGTTTTCACAGGGGGAGAATACTGACTCCTTTAAACTCAGTCTTCAGTGTTACTGCCACTGGTTTCTTGTCTACAGAATATATGTGAGGTTTACAAGCAAAATTCATTGCAGCTCATAAATTGTATATGCAGGGCATATAAGGATATGGCAGAGCCCAGCAGTGACATAAAAAACGTACATTGAAATGAAAAAAAACTACTATGTGCCTTTAAGGTTTATTTAGTTTCTTCCTCAATTAATTCCTCTCCTTCACTTCCCCAAGCTGAGGTTAAACTCTGTTTCCTCTTGTGCTTGTTGGGTAGTTATGGGACCACATCAGCTCCCTGGCAGGGTTTTTCCAAGTGATCTGAGCTCCTCTTGAAGGCTTTTTATTGTTTAGATTAAAAAGTCTGGGTACCATCTGTACTTGACCTGAGCTTTTCTCACCCTTCCCAATAAACCCTCATTAAAATCCTAATTTTAGGGTGTTTTCTGTGCTAATGACTAGAGAGAGAGGTCCTCAAATCCCTGCCAGTGGAGGATGAGCCGTGCTGAGCTGTGCAATGCCAAAGGCTTTGTCTGTTGTTTCCATAATTTTAATAAACATCCAGGAGGCAGCTCTTGGCAGCTGCTAATTTTAAAGTAATGTATTAATCAAATTAATTGAGAGTTCCTTTTAATAATCAGCAGCACCAACACAACTTTGTGATGTTTTCAGTGTTGCTAAAAGTGATTTCCCCCAAAAGAGGATCTCTGCAGATAAATCAGCTGAAAAAGTGTTAAATTGTCTCTTTTGCTACCTGATAATCCAATTAGGTGGTGATAAGAAAAATAGCTCCTGGAGAATTTCAGGGAAGCAGAATAATGTACTTAGTGTTGTACCAGAATCCAAATACCACATAATCATGGGTATCCATGGATACTGAAGCAACACTTTGATTACCAGATACATCCATTACCCTTAAATACCAGCGTTGGGGGTTTAATGCCCGACCAATTTAACGCGTGACTGCTCCAGCCCGCCCGAGAATCCTCCTGGGGTTCTGCTCTCAGAGCACAGCACAGGATCTGTCAGTGGGTGAAAGGAAGGAAGCCAGGATATTTTTAAGGCTGCCTTCTTACCAGTTCCTGTGTGCTCTCAGCTGCCACCCAGCTGGCTCTATCCACCCGTCCTGCAGCTGCCACCAACTGGAGCATCCTGTGATGTGGCCTGACCTCTGGGCCACGTCTGTGACACGGGAGTGGGATCCCCAGGACAACAATCACATGAGAGTCCTTCAGAGTGCTTGTGCTGTTGGGCCTCACCCCACTGTGGGTAGATGGACTTGAGGCATCTGCTCTTTGGGGCTGTATTCTCAGTCCTCTCACCTTTTCTGACTGAAGGGGATGGGAAGTGAGGAAGGATTGCAAAAAATCACCCTCACAGCAGCTTCAGATGTATCTAAATAATGGCTCCATTCAGCACAGAAAAGCCCTTTGGTCCCAAACCCATAAAATAAATCTGCTCCTGCTCTGTCAGAGTGGGAGCCTCTCAAAAGGACAATGTGGAGAGAAGGCATAAATTTCCAAATGGCAAATCCTCAGGCTCTGTACTGAGGGTTGAGTGGGGCTTTTTCTTTCTTTCTCTCAGTGAATTCTGCCACATCCTGGTTGAAAAAGAGAAATCAGAGTCTCTCACGGAGGTTTGGAGTGCTGGAGTGCCAGGGAGGGCAAAGGCACTTCCCGGGAGCAGATAATAACTTTACATTCTCCTTAGGCTCGATGCCAGGATGGAGAGATTTTCCCCCAGCAGCACCACGTGGATGGTTTCCCTGATTCCTGTGCCTGGGTGGTGCCCTGGCCCTGCCATGGCATAGGATGCTCCGAGCCAGGGCTGGCTGAGGGAGTTGTGCTTTTAACCAGCTGCAATCCCTGCCAAGTGGGTCATTTCAGGAAAGCTGGATAATGCTGCTCATGGATTTGAGTTCATTCCATCTGATTTTGACTTGGGAAAACAGAAAGAGCATTTAAAACTGTTTAAATTTTTGAACTCACTAGAAGTGAGACTTTCTCTCTCCATTTAAAAATGAAGTTTATTTTTAAAAATTCATATTGTTTTCTTTAAAACAAAAAACACACCAAGTTGCAAAAATTTCAGGTTGTGATAATTGTGAAACAAAATGAAAGATTTTCTGTGAGTCAGAGTAAAACTTGGTGGTTGTTATTCTCTTTTATTCTTTCCCTACCTTTCCTTTGCACTGTTTTATTTCTTCTCACCAAACCAATCTTCCTGCCCCCAGAGTTTTTGGAGCAGCCAGTACAGCAGAGCTGCTTTGCCTTCAGGCAGCCTCTGCATCTCAGCTTCCCTACGTCTCAAATAAGGAAAAATGAGCCTGACCTGCTTTGGAAGGTGCTCGGGGTTCTGCACAGGAGCCAGATTTCACAGTTTTCAAGCCTGAATTTGGTTTTCAGGGCTGTTGCAGGTTTCCCCAGGTGCTGCCATGGCTGCTTTGCCCTGGGTTGGATGATGATGCTCCGCTGGCAAGTGGTGTGTGTTGGGGGGGATGAGCCTTCTCCTCCTCCTACTGCTGTGGGGTCTTCCCTACAAACACCTTCTCCATTACCTCATTTAACAGTACTTTTAGATCTGTATTTTAAAGCGTATCTGTGAATCTCTCCTTTGTCCTGCTGCCTTTTAATTAACTCATCCCCACTGCTGTTTCTTATTAAGCAGCTCTGATATGTTATTAATTAACACACTGTGCAGTAGAGAGGGGAGGTTGGTATCTAAGATGCCATAAAAGATGAAAGTGTTTACCACTGAGAAACAAAATAATTAAGCTAAAAGTTGTGTTTTCATCTTCCAGCAACAAGCAGAATATCACTGGAGATGGGATGGATTTTTCTTTTATTTTTCCTAAAACAAGCTAAATAACTGTAATATGGGAACCGTGCTAAAAGTGAGCCTTCCTTTGCCCTGACTGTGGGAGTCCCTGTTGCTGTGCTTGCACTCTTTGCCATGTTTCCTTCCTTTCTCTTGAGTCTTCAGTGTTTCAGTCTCTCCATCCCAGTTGGTGATGGGCATTGGAATGGGTAAGGATTTTCTTGAACAGTCTTTGCCAATATTTCAACTCCTTGGCTGTTCCTATTCCATATAAGTCATTTCAGTGGAAACATTTTCCCTTAATAGCCTTCAACTTGCAAAATTTAAATCAATCTCAGCCCTTTGCTGAGATAAGATTTGTCTTAACACACTGTCAGCATCACTTGCCTTTCAGCCTGTTGTTTTGGGGGGTGTTCAATCAGTTTGAGCTTGTTCAGGCTGTTGTTTGCATTGGTTTGCTTTTTTCATTCCTTTATTTTTAACCCTTTCACTGACCATTTATTTGCTTTTTTTGGTTTTCCACAGTGTTGGGTTTTCCCATGTGTTTAAACCACAACCCTACCCAGCTATGCAGACTGTGTATCAGAGTTCTCTGTGCAAAAAGACAATGGTATGAATCCCTCAGGAAGCCAGACATGAAGTGCCCACAAGGGCCATGGTCCCATCAGAAAATTCCTCTTTCTCCCAGATTCCTCTTCCAGCTGTGCATTTCCTGCTGCCAGGAAATGTGCTTGTGCTCCCCTCTGATGTTTCATTTTCCACCTTTGAAAGTCCTTTTGTTCTTCCCTCTCTCTGGCACAGGTGGGCTCTGCATCGCTCAGTCCCTGAAGATCCCCCAGGACCGCAAGGACAAGACCATCGACTTCGATAAAATCATCAAGCAGCTCCTGGAAACCCCCAACGCCAGGGCCATCGTGATTTTTGCCAATGATGAGGACATAAAGTAAGGATAAGTGAGGGAATTAATTAATTATTTGGGCTGGGTAGCTGTGCAGAAAAGGCAAAGCAAATAACAGTGTGAATAGGGGAGGTCTGTGGGCAAGCACAGTGTGGAGATGTGGGGTTTGGAATGTGGAGGGAAGCAGCAGGCATGAGGGTGCTGCTGCCCTGGGGGGACAGGAATGGTGCCCAGGATCTGGAGCTTCTCCTGGCATAGGGTTGCTCATGCACTGGATGGCAGAGCTGACCTTACCTCTAAAAGAGGCATCAAGAACACACCCCTCCCTCCAAGCTCATTCTGTCATGTATAATTCATTATTTCAGACTTTATTTCATGGCAAATGGAGGTTAATAGTGATAAAGTGACTTGGATGCTCAAGGTTAAACCACATAGAACTGGCTCATAAAATAATACAAAGAATATTTTATATTTCATTTCTCACTTGCCCGTGTTCCATATTCTTGCTCCAGAATTTTAATTTAGTTTAAAATTGAGATGGAATCATCAGTTGCTGAAAGATTCAGTCCTACAAAATTAATTTAGGGTGAAGTTTCAATAAAGCCAATGGCATAAGTCTAAGTTTTAGTGGAATCAATATGTTAGTCATGGAATATAGGGTGAATTTAAAGAGGAGTTCAGTTGGTTCGGGTTGGGAGGGACCTTTCAAGATCACCTTCTTTCAGCCCCCTGCCATGGGCACCAACACCTTCCACCAGGTTGCTCAGAGCCCTCGTGAGATGGTGTTTTCTGAGCTCTGTTGGGGGCAGGAATGGGCTGTTTCTGATCATGACAGAATCAATTCTGTTGGAAAAAACCTCTGAGGTCCTCGAGGCCACCCATTCTGCCATTGCCACATGTGATTTTCTAAAGCAGTTGTGTGTTTAAATAACACCAGTTTGTGAACGAGCCGTTCTTTCCCACAGGCAGATCCTGGCGGCCGCCAAGAGGGCAGACCAAGTGGGGCATTTCCTGTGGGTGGGCTCAGACACGTGGGGCTCCAAGGTGAGCCCCCTGCTGCAGCAGGAGGACGTCGCCGAGGGGGCCATCACCATCCTGCCCAAGAGAGCCACCATCGAGGGTAAGAGCTCCCCACACTCCCTCTCTCCCTCCCCAGATGCTGCCCAGAATTTTCCCCCTAAGTGTTTTGGGATAAAGGTACACAGATATGGTGTGATACAGATGGAAAGCACATGGAGTGAATCTCCATCTCCTGAATTTTCCCTAAATGCCCGTGTTCCTCATGTGAGAATCCAGCGTTATTCCCAGCACAGAAACTGCCAGCAGTTGGTTATTGGAGGCACAACTTCAGGGCTTGCGTTGAGCTGTGGGGATGTGACAGGGCCTTTGTCCCAGAAAGGAAAGGAAACCCAGCTGATCTGAGCATATCATGTGTGTTGTGTACATGGGAGGAGAAAGTCTATTGCAATTTATGTCTCAACTCTGAAGCAGTATGGGAGAACTTTTCTGCTGAACAAATAAAACTTCAGTTTTAGATCAGCAGTTTCCATTTAAACTTAGCTTAACTTTTATTTCCTGCAGATCAAGCAGGAAATAAAAGATCAAGCTTCAAAGACATACTTACCTATGCATATGTACGTGTATATGAAAATTATGGGAAACTTTGACACAGTCCCTTTGTTCCTCAGCAGAGAACTCTGAAGAGTGTCCTGAAGAATTCGTTGTCTGATCTCTCCTCGATTTGTTAATCCTTTTGTGTGCAGGGATGTTTAACTACCCACATGGCTTCCTCTGGGCACCAAACTGGTTGACTAGTCTGTGTTCTCTGTAGTATGGAAAGGAAAGTTGTTTAGAAGGTAAAGAACTTCCCTTTGAGTAAAGCAACCAAACTGCTCAGCTGGCACTTGGCTCTGTGTGGGGCAGAGTCTCCAAGGAGTCCTTGAACACATTGCCTATGTTAAAATAGGGTCAGGTGTCTTAGAAAACCAAATATTTTCATTTTCCTGTGCCTGCTCTCCCTCCTCATTAATTATTCTTCTCAGGTGTATCATGTGCTTCCTTCTTTTACATTTTTCAGCCCCCAAGGCTTTCTTGAATGTTGTTTCTCCGTAAATACCTAAAGTTGATAGACAATGAAGTGGTTTGTTTCTGAAAACTAGGATATTTTAATAAGCTTTTCATAGTGTCTCTATTCATCCCTGCGGGTTTCTGACACAGAAATGAAAACTCTGCCAACAGTAAACAGAAACAAAAACTTTCCAGGTTTGCTTGCTTTATCATATTTTCCTTCCATATTACACAGTGAACTCATAATGGGAAGCATGAGGGGGTTTTTTGAACACAGTAAGTAAGGAGAGCAGAGTGGAAGGGTCCAGGTATAGAAAGTAGGTTAAATAACAGTTATAAATACCAGTGTATTTGGTGTATCTGCAAAAAATATGTTTATTGAGCCCACAAATATCTTCTTTTTCAGTGACTGTATTGGAGAATTGCCTGAAAGCTGGCTGGTTGCATTTTGCACTCGTAGGCACTGAGGTTGGGTGATTAATTGTGATGCTTAAATCACAGTCTGCCTATAAATGTATCTAATTGTGTTCATCCTTTAGGAACAGACACATCTTTTGAGGTCTGTGTGCTGCAGGTGACTTTCTGGAGAGGCAGAGCAGTTGTCAGGGGTAGGTGCTGTGGGGGAGGCAGAGCCAGGAGTCCCCTGTCCGGAGTGAAGGTTTCCTGGCTGTCCCCTCACTGACCAGAGAGGTTCAGGCTGGTTCTTACCTTCCTCAGTCCTGTTCATCCATCCCTAAATGCCACCTGGATCTGCTTCCTGCTGCTCCTGTTGCAGGGAGGGTAAGAGGATGCACATCCCCATTCTCCTGAAGCAGTTTCCTGGGACTCCGCATTTCTTCTCTCAGACCAATTCTCTTTCTGTTTCTTTCACCAAGAGAAGCAACCAGAGACTGTTACTGACAGGAGTCAGGAATCCTTAGGCATTAGTGCTTCCATGCTTAGGGAGGCTTCTATCCCTCTGCATTGCTACCTTCCTTGAATTTAGGCTGCTGGATGTTGTTTTGTTTTCCTTTCTGCTGTTTTAATTTCAATTGGCCACAAGTCCAGGAGATGGGAATTAGACATTTTAATGTTATTCTTTTATCATCCAGCAACAAACATTTGCTTCCTAAAATTCAGTAATGCATTTCTTTTGGTGAAGGCATAAAACAAAAGAAATAAGCTGCCTTGATTTTCCCTATAAATTGATGGAAACAATGGAAATGAGCAGAAAGAAGCTCCTTGCCTGGAGCAGATCCCAGCCCAGCAGGCTCAGCTCTGAGCAGCAGCCCTGGCATTCACAGGCTCTGGGTCAAGGCACTACTTAAGCACCAGCTTAATTCCCACTGGATTTGGTGAGAGTTCTCTGCTAGGCATGAATGAGGGGGTTGCCCTTATTTTACTCCTTAAGAGCATCTTTTCTTTTTTTTTCCTTTCCCTTTATCACTGTCTTAGGTAGTATTTGTAATATGTTGGGAAAAGGTTCCTAGGAAGCCTCAGTGGAAGCAGAGAGCGCTGCAGCTCCTCCATCTCAGCCTGAATGTGACTCTGCCTCTTCTCACATGCCAGGGGGAAACAGCCAGGAAACCCCACAAGAGCTGGGGTTGAAGGGGCCCTCTGGAGATCACGCGGTCCAACTCCCTGCCCAGGC
Organism: Scytalopus superciliaris; assembly: GCA_013400415.1. NCBI lineage: Eukaryota > Metazoa > Chordata > Aves > Passeriformes > Rhinocryptidae > Scytalopus > Scytalopus superciliaris. The sequence goes on along the minus strand of VXBX01009670.1, from coordinate 485,716 downwards.
AGGATCACCTGGAGCAGGTGACACAGGAATGTGGCCATGTGGGTTTGGAATGTCTCCAGAGAGGAGACTCCACACCCTCCCTGTGCAGCTGCTGTGTTTCAGTCTATGACCATTGCTCCTCATCCTGTCACTGGCACCACAGAACAGAGCCTTGGACCATGCTCTGACCCTCCTTAGAGAGATTTGTATGGATTCATGGGATTCCCTCTCAGTCTCCTCCAGAGTGACCAGTCCCAGCTCCCGCAGTCTCTCCTCATCAGAGAGATGGCCCAGACCCCAAATCATCTTTGTGGCCTCCCCTGGGCCTCCTCCAGTAGCTCCTTGTCTTTCCTGAACTGTGGAGACCACAATTTCACATCTATCTGCAGATCTACCACTTGGCATTCCTATTTTTCTAACACTGGGAATATCCCAGCAGCCTCTGGCTCCAGAGGGAGCCCAAAGCCCTCAGTTTCTTGTAGGATCAGGCCCCAGATCCACAGTTATTTGTCTTGGTACTTGATGTCACTCTTGGGACAGAATTTTCTTTGCCACAATCCCACAGGGGGGATTTAGGAAATCATTACATGAACTGAATTCATTCATCTTAAGTCAGTCTTAATATAGCCTGATTGTGTGTGATGTAATTATGCTGAAAGGATAAAGTTGCATTTTATTTGCATAATTGCAGTAGACAGGCAGTCAGAGGAGGTGCACATTAAAGAGTTGGAAAGTTGGGAACATGCTCCATAGCCAACTTAACCAGGTACCAGGGAAGGTGAAAGGTTGGGAGATGTTTTCGGGGGGGGG
>VXBX01009670.1:356563-484886 GCA_013400415.1 Scytalopus superciliaris | reverse complement strand
GAGGGGGGAAGAAGGTTGTATTTATTTTTAGAACAATTATGGCAGCAGGAGATTGTATTCTTGTTCCTGTTGCTTTAAGCTCTTCCAAAAGAAGGCTGGATTGTGTGTTGTGATGGTGTGTCTTCATGTGCAGAGAAGAGCACTGAAACATCAGCCCTGTCCTGAGTTTTGGAAACTGCTTTCCTCTTCACCTCAGCTGTGTGGAAGATGAATAACTACCTACTCATCTCTTCCTTTCTGTTGTTTCCACACCCCTTTTCTGTGCAAAATTTATCAAACTAGGCTGGTACCCTGCAGTTCCTGTTGTTACTGTTCATCTACTGAGTGAGCACTTCCAGAGTCCTGCTTTTTCCTCCGATTTTTTTTTTTCTTTTGAAGTAGTCTTCCTTATCTTTCTTTCGTGTCTGTGATTTGTCTTCATGGACACACCATCTCCTGTGGGAAATGGAACCAAGGAGGAGCAGCTGTAAGAGAAATACAGAGGCTAATTATATATATGTGTATGTGATGTTAATTATTTAGAAAGTTGGCAAAATGCTTTGCTGATGTGGACAGAAATATCCTTTACGGGCTGAGCTCAGAATTGATGCAACTCAACAGTGGGATTCAAGTAGATTTAAGATGAATGACTCAATTCCAGCAGGCTGAGGATGTGGCTGAGGCTGCAGCTTGTGGAACTCTGGGCTTGGAGGTTAAAGGGATGGCTCAAATCCAGCCCAGGGACGTGCTCAGCTCTTCAAAAACCCAGAAATGTTGCAAGTGCTGCAAACCAACAGAACTGTCCTTAAATTTTTCAGTTGTTTGTCTTCCAAAGGGATGGCAAATCCTGGTTTTATGTTTGGGGGTTTATTCCAAAAAGAACTGATTTGCTTCTTTTTTGTTTGGGTCGTATGAACCTGGAAAAAAGCAATGTGAGGGTGGTGAAAGGAAAAATTAATGTGAAATTCTATCTGACTGTTTAGTGGCTTTGAAATGTTTTCCCTTTGCATCCCCAGCACAGGAGCTCAGGATTCATTGTGCTCTGTGTTAGACAATTTGGATCGAATCCAGCATTGATAAACATGAGCACACTGCTCTGCATCTCACCAGGGCTGCCTTCACCTGGGGTGCCTCTCTGGGAATGATGGGCTTCCTGCAGCACTTCCCACCTCCTCCCTCAGCAGAATACAGGGCTGGCTCATATTGCATGAGAATATTGATAAATAGTCCAGTTTGGGGGTTTTTTTATTTGTTTATGGCCTGCTTTTCCAGTTCTCTGTTGTTCTTCAGCTTTCTCTGTGTCCCTGGGGTGTGAGCAAGTGCTTTTGAGAGAGTTAGTGGGCTGGAAAGATGTGGCTCCAGAGTTTGGTTCATCCCAGGCTCTGGGGCTGCAGCCTGGCTGGAGCAGAGCCCAGGAACACCAAAAGCCAGGGGGCACCAATCCTAAGGGAAAGGGCATGGACCATCACTCCCTTGGACAATCACTCCCTAATTTACCCATTCCTCCCCTTACCTGCCCCAAATTGTCCTCTCATCTCCTCACAATCCCCCACCTGACCTGTTTGCCTCCCTGCACTGCTGAGAGGCTCCAGCACTGGTGGATTTGTCCTTCCTTAGTCCCTCCAGGCTAGCTGGGAGCAGTGGGACCAGCTCAGGCATCTCCCCAGTGCCCCAGTTGGACTCCAGCCCCGGGAAGGGGACACCTCCCCCCCAACTCTGGTGTTTGAACAGTGTCATTACAGCAACTATATTACATTACAGGTCAGTACCAGTCTGTCCCTACGAGTCAGAAACACCCTCCAAGGCTGTTTTGTGTTGGTAGTTTGACAGAATGACTCTGCTTTGGACACTCTCTCTTGCATGTAAAGTTTGCACAAAGGACAGTATATATAAATGTAAAGTGTTATTTGCATTTTCCCCCCATGAGTAAATTGTCTTTACCAGCTTTTGAATAAAACTGTAAAAGGTGTTGTGTCCTCATATCATGGAGTAAGTAAATGCAGAAATGCAGCATCTACTAAGAGAGGTTTTTGTCAAAAAGGTGCCTTCAGGTGGCCCTTCCCATTCCTTACAGGGACCTGTTCTCTGGCTGGGCACAGGTAAGGGCAGGATTTACCTTTCTGTTCTCTCTATCAATCACTCTGTGTTTAAAGTCATTCTACCCACAAACTTGTTGGGTCTGTATCTTCCCCAGTGCTGATGAAGCCCTTAATTGAATTTAAATTAATCCTGCAGTTACCTGGGAATCCAGGGCACACTCAGAGGCTTGCAGAGTTTATTGTGTATCGATTCCAGCCTGTTGAAAAATCACTCTGGGAGTTCAGATTAGCTTTGGTTCCTCCTGGCTTTGTGCTGGATCTCACTGTGTCTTACCTGTGCATGGATGGACTTGTTCAGCAGGAGCACAGGTGATGGACAGGTGTGATGGGCCCTGGCTATTGTGTGGTGCTCAGATACTGGAGTTCCTTTGGGGTTTGTTAGGCAGTTTGAAGGTGTGATGTTTTTAGAGTATTAAAGAGAATTATCTGGCATGGCTCAGTGCAAGACACAGCCCATAACCACCACAGCATAAGCAAGAATTCTGCCTCAGATGGGGTTTGAACCAAATGGTGCTGCTGCTGCTTCAGAGCAAAGAAATGAGGTAGGAAGCTGTAATTGGACCATAAAGAACTGCTGTAAAATAAAGATTTAGGAGCTTTCTCTGGGGCCCCTTGGAATGAAATCAACTGCTCGCCCAAGCTCCAGCAGGTCTGGCTTTGCCAGAATCCAGGTCCTCTGTGGGAACCAGCTGTTCTCCATCACATGGGCTGTGTGTCTCTAGTTCTGTATATCGGGTACTGCTCCCAGGGCTTCTGTTGGCATTTTCTCTTTGATGTTCATACTTAACTGTTATTTCAGGACACTGGAGATTGTGTGGGTGGTTGTTTTGAGAGAGGGAGATGTGTACACACAGACACAGACTGGCATGGTTGATGCTGCAGGAAGAGATAATTCCCTGAGTAATACACAGCCATCGATCACCCTTCACATGTATCATCACTTTCAGAATGCCCTGAATTGCATCTTCTCAAGAACAATTTCCCTCTCGATGATCTGACACTGAGGCTGTCTGTTGGATGTGTTTGGGCAGAGGATTTCCATCCAGAAAGGAATGATTTTACTTTTAGAAAGCTGCTGCCTATGTGTGCCAGCTCCTGGTGGGAATATGAGTGGTGGGACACTCCAGAGCCTCCTGTGCAGGTCTGTTCTGGCAGGAGGCACTGATGGTGCCCATGGTGGAGGGACATCAAGGGGAGTGTTCCTCCCCCCCCCCAGCAAATGGCCAGATGCTGCTTCCCAGCATTTTGCCAAGGCAGCAGAGCCAAGGGCAGCTCGGGCTGGCAACCGACCCTGCCATCCTTGCATGGGGTGGTGGCACCACGTGGATAACCAGCAGCAAGCACATGAAGGCAGCAGATGATGGTTTCCTCCACACCTGCCCTATTTGGAAATTCCTGCTGTTTTCTGGTGCTCTTGGACTTTGCTTCTGTGCAGAGTTTCAAGGCTCAGCTGTGATAGGAATTCACCTTCTGTTTGTTAGTAAGGTTGGCAGGATTTCCAGGAGCTGGGCAGGGATGAAGCTCACAGGACCCCACCAGACCCACTAAACAAGGGGCAGGAGAGGGGTGTCAGGAGGGGCAGTGCTGAGGTGTTCCCACAGTCTCTCATATCCTACACCCACCAGCACAGCAGGGTCTGATTTGGGGCTGCTTTGGTGGGGATGGAGCGAGAGGGAAGTGCTCCTCTCTCCTCTTTCTATGGAATTTGCACCTTTGATATTTCTGACACCATAATATCAGAAGCTTACACATTTTTCCAATTCTCAAGACAATACTGGCAGAGGATTTGTTTTTCCCAGGTACATTTCACATATTTTTCATGTGAAAAAGAAATTGCAGGAAAAGCTTTTGGAAATAAATTGTTCATGGTTAGGTCAAAATAGCCATTAATAGTCCCAAATACCTAATTTCAGAAATGCTGTTCTGCAAGAGGGCTGAGAATCACAGATTGTTCCTAATGGAGCAGCTCATTTTTCATGTCTGATGTGCTGCTTGGACAGAGCAGAAGGAGTTTAGTGTGTTCTGTAGCATTTCCAGAGCAGTGCCTGGTGGATGCCCACAGGTGTTGCAAAACAGGCAATGAAGGATGACAGTGGAGCAGGAGGACTGATGGTCTCTCTTGATGTTGGTCATATTTGAGACAAATTTGGGCCCAAGAATGAGCTCCATGTTAGTCTAGAGTAGATCTTTCAGAAGATGGACTTTGGGATTAGATCTAAGAGATCACTATTAGAGTGAAACCCAGTCATGGCATGTTTGCAAGGAGCAAAATCATGCCTACATTGTACACTAAAAATGCCTTCACTGTGCAAGTATTCAGTGCTTATCCTGTCTGTGTTGTCCTGCATGGGCAGCAATTGATCACCATCCTGCTTCTCACCCTGAGCATCTGGAGCATCCCAGAAAGATCTCTGCAGGCTCCAGGTTCTCCTCTGCAGATACAGAGGGACTGTGTGTTCCTGACACCACTGGGTGAGACAGGCTCAGTCAAAAAGAGAAATGTGCTAATTTTAGGCATTGAACAGAGATTTGAAAGGCTTTTCTTGTTTGTTTCCTTGTGTTTTTGTCTTCTAGTCTGTATTGTTAATGCTTGACTGATTATAGGCTTTTGAAAGCAATAGTTTGGGAAATAATGCACATAGTAATACACATAATTTCCTTAAAGATGATACAATGAATGCTGAAGTGCCCACTTCACTCCTGCTGGCTTTGCAGATCTGCTGCAGGAGTGTGTTTTCATTCTGTTGACTGACTGCGTGACAACAAAGGGATGGAAAATGATTTAAAAAAACCTCCTCCCTGTAATGCCATGTGCTGGCTCCTCCAAAAAGGGAAGCAGGACTCAATAGATCAATGGTGTTGATCTCATAAGGATGGATAAACACAAACCTTCTGGCTCAGAATTTAGGATGGTGAGGAACTGTGTGTTTGCAAGGGAAGGTCCCACTCTGTGCAGCTGAAGGGAAGGGGCCTTGGAAGTGGGGTTAAGGCTTTGTTTGACATGATATTGTCCATCTGAAATTAATTCACCTATTTGTGTTTAACGGAGCCCTAATGGAAGCAACACACCTCAGTTTGTGTCTGAGCTGCTGCTCTGAGCCCAGGGCTGGAAGGTGATGAAGGATGTGATCATGAGAAGGGAGAGGGAGAACTTCTGGTGGGCTTGTCACAGCACGTCTGACCACTCAGACTCCGTTAAAGTCAGGGGAAAGTGAGGAAAAGGTCTAGAAAGAGCAGGCGCAGACTTGGAGCAGCCTGGTCTGTTGGGATGAGCTGTAATGCACAGCTGAGACATTGGGCTAAAGGGACACAAAATCCATGGGGTGGCTGCTCTGCACGGGGAGCTTTGAGGGTCTGGTTCCTCCCACTGAGGTGTGATGGGGACACTGTGTGTGGAAATGGCTTGGGAGCCTTCCCAGCTGCCATAAACCATTACTCAAATCAGCAAGTAAGTAGTGAAATAGTCTTGCTGCACAGATGGGCTTGGGTTTTTAGTTTGCTTGTGGTTTTTTTGTTTCCCCTGGAGTTCTGTTGGGTTTGCTGAACAAAAACCAGGAGAAATGAAGCCATGTTAGCTGGGACTGCTCAGCTGTGCCATGGGGGTTCATGACACAGAGCACTTGAGAGGCCCAGCTCTCTTACAGTAATGTTCTGTAACATAACACTACTCCAGATATTTATCTTTCCCAGACTCTGGTAAAGTTTGCATTCAGCACTTCACTTACACTGGGCCAAGTACAAACAATTCAATACAATTCTGCAGCAACTTTAAGTTGTGGAATTACATTGGTGTGCTTTGTTAAAAAAATAAAATCTAAATCACACCTGAACTTTTTCTTTGACCTCCTTAGAATTGAAATTATATTTTTAGCTGTGGCAGTTATTTGAAATGCTGATGTGTCAGGCCCCAGAGAGGGAATACTTGTCTCGAGTATTGCCACTTGAAATTTTGGGAAGCCACACAGATGTTCATCTCCTCATTATGGAAATAATGTATTTGGTTAATGTGTTGGTATGAAGAGAGAGGAATACAAATTATCTTGCAACTTGAGGGCCATTTAAAAGTTTTCTTATATTTGCACAGCCTCAGTCATCTGTACCACAGCATCTCTGACAGTGGCCCCGACCCAGCCAGGGCTGGGGGGACTCTGCAGGGACAGCTCTAGATTCAGTCCCACCACAGGAGATGCTGTTGGGTATTTATCTTCTTGGCAATCCATATGCTGCTCCTTGGGATGGGTTTTGAGTGTCACTGAGCACTGTGATTGCAGCTGGACATCTTCTTGCATGCACAGGGACAGGATGGAAACCAGGAAATGGCCAAGGAGACCTGCTTGGTGGTCCTTAGGGCTGGCCAGGATCCCAAAGGGAATGCTGAGCTCAGCTGGGGTAGCCCTGCAAAAAAGACATAGTGATGATGTGAGGATGAGGGATGTGTGCCTAGAGGATCCTCTGCTCCTGAAATACTTAAAGGAAATTGGAAATGTTTTTTGCTTTCCCTCAAAAATACAGGGAATTCCAATGAGGAGCACTTGGGACATGTGGGCGTTCCTGTGAGGGACCCCGTGGCCTCAAGGGCAGCCTGAGGGATGGGACTGTGTCCCCCAGCCTTAGAAATCCCTGCTACCTTCCCTTTTCCTGCACAAGTCTGAGCAGTTGTTCCGGCTGGTACCTGGGGCTTTGATGTGATTAATGTGCACAGTCGGAGGGGAGCTGGAACCTGGTGTGAGCAGCCTCAGCTGAGGAGTGTCGAGAGGAGGGAGGGAACAGCAATTACATCCCTGTCTCACCTCCCAGCACACTGTGGCGTTGTTAGAGCTGCCTCAGAGCGCAGAAATCAGTTGTCAAATAGCAAGGAAGAAATATTTTGTTAAAGGACCTAAAGAAAAAAGGAAGGAAAGGATGTGGTGGAGGGTTTAGGAACTGAGTGAGTTAGGGTTGTTTAGCCTGGAGAAGAGAAGGCTCAGGGAGACCTTAGAGAACCTTCCAGTGCTTGAAGTGGAGTTGCAAGAAGGTTGGAGAGGGGCTTGTCACAAGGGCATGTAGTGACTGGACAAGGGGGATTGGGCTTGAGCTGAAGGAGGGTGAGTTTAAGGCAGAGATTAGGAAGAAATTGTTCCCTGGGAGGGTGGGCAGGCTGTGACACAGGTCGCCCAGAGAAGCTGTGGCTGCCCCATCCCTGGGAGTGCCCAAGGCCAAGTTGGAGCTGATGGAAGGTGTCCCTGCCCATGGCAGGGATTGGGACAGGACAAACTATGAACCATCCTATGATTTCCTTGGGAATGCTGTCTCTAGGGAATGTAGGAAGAAGGCTGGCAGTGTATGCAGTAGTTTAGACTGAGCCATGGCTTTGCTGTGCACAGCCAGAGGTGCTGAGCATGTGCCTCTCATGCCAGCCCAAGCCTTGGCTCCCCATGAGCCCAGCTCTGCCTTGCACGTGCTGGTAAATGATGTGTCTGCAGGACAGAGGCACCACCTGAAACAGCTTTTGAACAGAGGGTGGTTCCTGTCACCCAGCCAGGGGTACCATGCCAGCAGTGAGCTGTGGGAGCTCTCAGAGTGTGGTTTGGGGGCTCAGAGTGGGGGTGTGGGGGTGCACATACACTTCAGGCTCCACAGGGCTCTCTGCACACTGTAGGTATTGCTGTTGACATGGAAACACTGCAGTGAGGCACGGGCAGATGCACCGAGCCAGGGAGAGCACGAACTCCGTGTGCTGGAGGAATCGGATGCACAGACAGCGAGTGCTGCGGGTGGGCTGGGGCAGAGCAGGAGCAGGACCGAGCCAGGCTGGGCTCAGCACGGGCAGCACGGCCTTTGATCTCCCTTTCTGCTGGGTTTGCTGGGCAGGTGTCACAGCGGCTGAGCATCCCCAGGGCGTGTGTTAGTGCAGCACAGCCGGGAGGGCAGGCACTGGTGTTACAGCTCAAGGCAGCCCGTGTGTCACAGGGGTGACAGATGAGCTGTTGTGCAGCCCTGGGGCTGCCTGAGGGGCTGGAGCCTCTGTGCCCTGGTGGGTGGCTGCCGTGCTATTGGGGGCACTCAGTGCTGCCCATCCCATCCAGCTGTGGTGGCCCCCTCTCCAGCCTCCGTTTCTTTTATTCTGCATGTTCTCTCTGTGCACTGTTTGATATTTATTTTATTATCGTTTTAACCTGTTGAGCATCTCCAGGATTGACTCCAGTTGCTACATTACAACATAGAGGGATTCCTGTATTTTTATCCTCATTTTGAATTATGCAAGTCGCTGACTGGAGTTTTAAGTGCTTTTAAGGATACGTACCATGCGTTTTGTCGGCTGCTGCTGTCAAAGGGAGGAAAACCACTCTCATGTTCTGCATTTAGACCTTCTGTATCTTGGATTTCACTGCTCTGCATTATTAAAATGGAACAGGCCATCTGTGGAGCAGCTTCTGGTAAAAAGAGTGGGAAGCAGGAACTTAGAAAACTGATGGGCAGAAGCCATCAATGCGGGCAGAGGGATTTAGTTAAAGAGTCAACTGCAATGGAAAACTGAAATAACAGCTCAGACAGGAAAGGGGGAATGGCTTCAAACTGCCAGAAGGCAGGGTTAGATAGGCTATTGGGAAGAAAGTGTTCCCTGTGAGGGTGGGCAGGCCCTGGCACAGGGTGCCCAGAGAAGCTGTGGCTGCCCCATCCCTGGGAGTGTCCAAGGCCAGGTTGGACGGGGCTTGGAGCAACCTGGGCTGGTGGGAGGTGTCCCTGTCCATGGCAGGAGGTGGAATAGAAGGAGCTTTAAGGTTCTTCCAACTCAAACCATGTGGTTTGGATTGGATTGGAAAAACCACATGTCATATGGGCAGGGACACCTTCCACTAGCCCAGGTTGCTCCAAGCCCCGTCCAACCTGGCCTTGGACACTCCCAGGGATGGGGCAGCCGCAAACTCTTGTTATTTTATAAACAGCTTTTATAAAAAGCTTCTCACTCAATTTCAAGTGTGAGGAAAGGGAGTATTTCATGGATAAGGTCCTGACAAGACAAGCTGCCCATTTCCAATAACTGGGCAGCAGGAAAGGATGAATTACTGAGGCAGACATTCTGCTCCAGGATATATTTTTGAATCTCTTCTGTTTGTTCTGATTCTGGTGATGATGGTTACAGCAGACACAGCTCCTCCTCGCAGGAGTGGGTTAGTGAGCAACACTGCTCCCTTGGCTGGCACTCTGCAGGCTGCAATTCATAAGGAATTATTCATTCCTGCAGCAGGAGCTGTTGGAATGAGGAGTGGAGTGTTAGCTGAGCACAGAGCACTGTCTGCATTGAGCAGCCTGGGTGACTTATCCCCCTGTCAGCCTGGAAAGTCCCTCTGTGGCTGGAAAGGCAAAAATCTTAATGCTTTATAGAGCTGCAACTCCTTCAGGGGAAGCGGAGCCTTCAGCTCCTGCTCCATCACAGCTCTTGATCCTCTCAGGATTTGGCATTTTTGGTGTTCATAAAGCACAAGGTGAGTCTCCCTGGGCTGGAGCATCAGCCTCTGCTCAGGTGGGAGGATGATCCTGGTGCCTTTAGAAGCCCATGGCAGCAAGAGAAGCCAGGGCTGGGGAGGAGCTCCTTGTGTGTGTCCAGGTGAATTTTGCTCACAGCTGAGGATGGTGGCAATAAAAATAGCAAACAGGAGGGTTGTCATTTTCAATACAGGGTTTTCTGCTCTTTGTATTGATGTACACGAGAGGTCTCTGAGAGCAAGAAGTGCCTGAGGGCTGTAAAATGTAGCATAATGAATAATAATATAGTTGTATATTAACCTTTCTATGAGAGCACTGCCTTAGACACCACCTGGGTCATGATCCCATTGCCGTGGCAGCTGTATAATTTTATAAAAGTGATAACGATGATACTTAGCCAATATATATCCATTTCCCTAATAGAAGCTTTAGAGCTTCAAATCCCAGATTTGCCCTAAGTGTATGGCAAGTGGAATTTCCTTTGTGCATGATTTATGTCATAGATATTAAAAGTCAAATGTGACATCAGCTAAAATACCCTTTTTCACAGTTAAAATCAGCAATTGTTAAAAAAAGAAAACAACTGCAAAGCACTTTTATGGCACAATGGAAGTTAATAAAACCATTTATATTTATGGCCTTTTTGCTGAGTAAGAAGGTAAAAAAATATCTGTAGATTGTCTTACTGGCTCCATAACACCCTGTAGCGTGTGGCTTGGGCAACATCATAAAATCTGCAAAGAGACTTGCTGTCTTAACATTGATCCTACCAGTCCACACCTAATGCTTTTATCCCAGATTTAATGTCAGTAAATGAAACTGGTTTGGCTTAAATGCTGGCAGTATTGGAAAAGTGTTTGAGGAGCTGTTGTCAACTCATTTGACATCAATAATTGTAGTAAGTGATGATTTACTATCTGGGTAACTAAAATTGGTATAACTGTCAGTCATTAGTGTGAACATCCTTGGGACAAAACAGAAGAATAAAAGTAAGATAAACTGATCAAAACCCTGCTTATATGAAATTGGGTCAATATGTTGTATTTGCTCTCACTTGGGCTGAGAATGAAAACACTTGAGGCACATGAGAAATGCAGCAGGTCAATAATTTTGTGGTTTAATTAGGCTTAATGATTTTCTTTATTAAATAACCCCTGAGCCCTTGAAGTCCCCTCTGACATGTGAAATAGATGGTTTGCAGCATGTGCTGGTGACAAACTAGAGGGAACAGAAGTCCCTGTTGAGTGGCTGCTCCATTCATGCCAAGGGCCTCGTGGGTCCCCACAGCCACTCGCTGCTGCTCTTCCTGGAGACACTGGGAAGGTCACTTGGCTGCTGCTGGTTTCACCGGTGCCAGTTCAGTGTTGGATCCCCTATTTTGAGCTTTACTTTCCCAGGCCATTGCTCCTTTTGCAGCCCCCCTGCTCTGCTGGGGAGCCACCTCTCCCCTGCAGCCCATCCTGCCCCTGGGGATGTGTTCCTGATGCTTTCCCAGGATAAATCCCTCCTGCCAGGCTCCCCGTTCCCCAGTCGGGCAGCTGCCCGTGGCAAACCACACTGTCAGTCCTGGAGCCTCATTCAGTCTCCAAAGCACGTGCAATTCCCTGGGCCACTGCTGCCAGGGAGCTGAGCCTGATGCTTTCAGCCAGAAAATGGGCATCAAATGGAAGGAGAGATGCAAGATTAATGTGAGAAATAAATCATTTGGGTCTTTTTTTTTTTTTTTTTTTTTTTTTTTTTGGAGAGGGGGTAAATGGCAGCCACGAATTAGCAAATCTTGTTTTCTGGTTGATAATGCTCCTCTAAGCATTCCCAGCTCTGCAGTGCTGGAACATCCTTCCTCCTCAGGGGTTTCAGAGTGTGAGGGGCAGGGAATGTTCCCTGGGCAGGGCTGGGTGCAGTGCTGGCACTCCGTGTCCAGACAACTGGCTGTAAATGCTGTAGGATGAAACACCCGTATCAAAGGTGACCTGCAGAGCCTGACTCCAGCCAGCTGGGGGTGAGACACTCCCATCTTCCCCCAGGAGCTTCTGATTTCAGTCCCTTAAGCACTGCAGATCCCTCCTGTCCTGATCAAAGGGGCTGGCACCACGTGTGTCCCCCTGAGAGTAGTGGGAAAACAACCACAAGGCACTTGTCCCTTGCCTGGACTTCCCCAGCCCCTCCACAGGGCTTGGGATCGGGTCCCTCTCTCCGATCCCCCCCTCCACACTCCTCTTTTTTTTTTTCCTTTAAGTCTGTTTTCATCACTATGTAGCTCATGTTCATATTTATCCTGTGGTGGGAGATAAATGAATCCATTAGGCAGTATCATCTCTCTCTGTGTAAAAATAATGATTTAATCAAATCATGGTGATTTGAAGTAATAAGAGATTCATTTTAATTTGGAAAATCTCATAAAAGAACTATCTATATCTCTTAGATGTATTTGCTGAAAAAGTAATTTTCTAAAGTATGAAATATGGAGAACATTGGGGAATCAGTAAATCTTGTCACACCAGTGAAGTACTTGGCTGTGTACAGGGGTGAGAAGTGATTATTCCTACTTTTGCCTTTAAGCATCCAGCTTTTTTGGCTGGGTCATCTAATTCCCTGTGAGACTCTGAACCCAAAACTCTGATATTTAGCACTATGTGTGTAAGTTGTCTTAATGTCACCAGTTCAGAAAGATTAAGGTTAAGCACAGGCTTAAGTCTGTTGTTGCTGCAGAGAACATGTTTGCCTGTATTTCAACCTGAGTGTTCATGAATCATGTTCATTCCAAAAAATATCTAAAATTAGAGATGCATTTGACATGTCCCTCTGTCTCAAATCCACTGGCAAAGGCAGGGCCACTACAGGACAGCGCTGTGCAGAAATAGTCCTGACTGGTGAGAGATTTCAGAGAAAATGCTTGGCTTTGGTATTTTTGAGATAATTGTAAGTTTTAGCTTTTTCCCAAGAGTTAACAAATTACAGATCACTTTGAATCTGATGAAAGGTTATTTCATGTTGCTGATGATGATCCCCCTGTGATTTCAGGACATCCTTTGCTCCTCCCCCACCTGCACTGGTGACACTCTGTGTTCTGCAGAGAGGAACCAGCTATTTCTGTCCCCGTCAGTTCCCTCTGTGTGCATGGAACTAATCTGTGCCAACACAGCCTTGGCATTGGTGCTCAGGGCACAGTAACACAGATATGGACATGCCAGGACAAGGGGGAATGGCTTCCCACTACCAGAGGGGATAGATGGGATATTAGGAAGGAATCCTTCCCTGTGAGGGTGGGCAGGCCCTGGCACAGGGTGCCCGAGAAGCTGTGGCTGCCCCAGCCCTGGGAGTGTCCTGATCAATAGGAAGTAATGGTGAAAACTGTCCCCTCTTTAACAGGGATCCATATTCCTCCTTGCAAATGCAGAGGGGTCATTAAACCAATCAATGGGAATGTTATTATTTGTTATTAAATCTGTAAAGGTTTAGAGCAATTCATACAAAATTCTATTACAGTTTTATCAAGACTCATTGATTTTATCTTATTAAGTTATAGAGCACTTTTCCCAGAGGTCGGTGACTTTGGCACGTGGAGAAGGTTCATTGTTTGTCTTCCTGAGCCATTTGTGTGTTGTAGATCCTATGACTGAGTAGCCCCTTTGAAACACTCAATTATGAGTAAAAGTAATACACACAGGTTTGCAGGGAAGAAAGTTTAGATTGTGTGGTCTTAAAACTTGATGATTTTCTAAATATTCTTCTGAATGAGTATTTTCCTTAGGAAATTTTATCCCAAAAAAGGTAATCACAGAATCCCAGACTGGTTTGTGTTGGAAGGGACCTTAAAGACCATCCAGCCCCACCCCCTGCCATGGACAGGCACACCTCCCACCAGCCCAGGCTGCTCCAAGCCCCGTCCAGCCTGGCCTTGGACACTTCCAGGGCTGGGGCAGCCACAGCTTTTCTAGGCAAGTGGAGAAACTGTGCTGGTCCTTCTGGAGAATGTGCACAGAGCCATTCATGAATCCCTAATTTGTTATTAATTAAGTAGAACAGCTGGGACAGGAGTTTTAACAACTGATTTACTTGAAATGTGGGCAGCCCAGGTGAAGTTCATGTATTAGGATAAGTGCAGCAGGAGCAGGTGGGGGTCTCTGCCATCCCAGACCAGCTCTTTTCCTGCAACTTCATTCACTTTATTCTGGTGAGTTTTCACCTCAAGCTGCAGTCCCCACGTGAAGGGCTAGAGAAGCCATGTGGGGTTTACGCAGTTGTCTCAAATACTCAGGAGAACTGAAATACAGCACTGAGGGTTTCTCCCATTGCACTTTGGTGTTTTGCTTGCATTTTTCCATGGTTTGGTTGCCATCCTGCAGGCTCTGGCTGACTGACCAGCTTTGCCTCGGTGGGACTGGTTGCTCAGGGTTTGGCATCATTCTGGTGTCTTTGTTGCAGGAAAGCCCTACTTTCAATTTAATAAAGTGTGTAATTTTCTAGTGAGGTTGCAGGTAAAAGTTTAATTTGCTTTCAACCTGTTACTGGAAGGCCCCAATACTGATACTGTTGCTTTGGCTTTGGGAGATGATGTAGGTTGTGTCTTCTGAGTTTGGGATACAAGCCATGAACAGCAGACTCAGCATTAGGAAAACACATGTTACAGTTGGGTCACTGGTACACAAAGCTGATGGGATGAGATGGATTAACCCCCATTCCAGGTCTCTTTTCCAATTTTAAAACATCTGGATTTGTGCTGTCTATTTGTATGCACAGGGAAGGAGTGCTGTGCTAATTTCCTGATGCCATATGGTTTTCCCCCGGCTCAGTTCAGTGTGCTGTGCCAGCTCGTGTCACTTTGCCCACCTATGGCAGTGAGGGAAATCATTTGCTACAATGGCAGGAACCTTTTCCCTTTTTCAATGGAATCTGTATTTACAGCCATTTCTAACTGCAAACCCCTGTGATGATGCAATAGAGAGGGACAGTGCACCATATTATTTCTTTTCATTCCTTGCTGGTGTATGTCTATTCCATGCTTTTTCCTTATAACTCTTTTCTGTGTTAATCTGTCTCACATTTGTCTAACCCAGTTTTATACCTGGCAGTCACAAAAAAGTAATTTACTTGCAAGATGCAGCTGATAAAAGGTGCAATGGATTTTCTTCCTTTCCATGTTGATCTCACATGGACAGAGACATGACACATGCTGGGTATTGAGGAAGATACAAGCAGAGTGTTTGTTTTCCAGGCTGCATCATGAGTCAGACCTGAGCTGTCACCTCTCTCCTTCCCCAGGGTTCGATGCCTATTTTACCTCCCGCACCCTGGAGAACAACAGGAGGAATGTGTGGTTTGCAGAGTACTGGGAGGAGAATTTCAACTGCAAGTTGACCATCACTGGCTCAAAGAAGGAAGACACAGACCGGAAATGCACAGGTAATTCATCCCTTCCCCCTGCCCGTGCTGCAGGATGGGGCAGCACTGGAGTATCTGCCCAGCTGGAAGGGAGGAGGTTTGGCTGGGGAGAGAGGGGGAAAATAAATTGCATTTCTCTAGGTTGTAGAGAAACTGGA
Organism: Scytalopus superciliaris; assembly: GCA_013400415.1. Classification (NCBI taxonomy): domain Eukaryota; kingdom Metazoa; phylum Chordata; class Aves; order Passeriformes; family Rhinocryptidae; genus Scytalopus; species Scytalopus superciliaris. Next base: position 469,801 of record VXBX01009670.1, on the reverse strand, counting down.
ACAGCAACAGCAGCCTTACAGAGAAATAAAGGCTACAAGAGAAGCAGATGGAAAGAGTGAAAAATTACATTCTTCTATTTCTGGCTGCCCATCCAACAGGAAAAGGAATGTTTTTCATGGGACCCAGACATACTTTTGTTTGTGTTCAGGGTTGGCTGGAGGGTGTTTTGCTAGTCTGTTTTAGGTGGAGAACCTTTTGCAACAGTTTAGGAGGAAATTCTCCCTGTGAGGGTGGGCAGGCCCTGGCACAGGGTGCCCAGAGCAGCTGTGGCTGCCCCATCCCTGGGAGTGTCCCAGGCCAGGTTGGACGGGGCTTGGAGCAACCTGGGCTGGTGGGAGGTGTCCCTGCCCATGGCAGGGGGTGGCACTGGATGGGCTTTAAGGTCCCTTCCAAGCCAAACCATTCCATGATTCCAAGTTTCCCTGATTCAAAGGCTGTGGAGAAGCTTTGGGCAGAGCAGACCTCCCGTGCCACACAGAGCAAAGCCTGTGGTGCTCTCTGACGGCTGCCTGGCCCGGGTCTTTCCTTCCCTCTCCTTTGAGTTTTTCACAGCACCAGCTGAAATGTGTTATGTTGAATAATTGCCTTGAATTTTGATCAAAGGAAATCAGTTCATAGGAGGATTTGTTTTACTTTGATTGAAAATTGATGATAACTTTCCATGCTTCATCTCATCTGCTTTTGGTTCCCGCTCACGGGGAGTGGGAGTGTTGTGCACAGAAACAGTGCAGCTCCCACTGGGAATACACTGCTCTTAAATTTGGCATTTGGAGTCTCCCCAAAAGGCTGGAATTTGACTAAACATTGCTACAAGATCTTTAGGATAATTCCTGAAAGTGTCTGATCCCCCTTACTGTTCCTGCCATGAGTTATTGCAGTTGCTCACAGCCCGTGTTGTCTGATGTGACTGGAAATGTTATTCGTCTTTCCCTCTGCATAGATTGGGCAGAAACATCTGGTTTTGGTGACTAACTTACCCTGTTGAGCTGAAAGGCCACATTACAGCTCGATCTTGTCCCAAATGACATGCCCTGCCACCTTCCTTCCCTCCTTTCCAAGCTGAAGCAAATTGTGCATCAGAAAAAGCATTAACTGTGAGTTATATGGGCAGTGTGAGAGTCGGAATGTCCCACTGATGGAATAATATTATGACTGATCATCATCATTATTTTAAGGTTTGACTGGTGATTTGCACTGCAGGGAGGTCCAGGCAGGGGCCATCAGCTCCTGACAGCAGCACAGCCCCTGAGAGCTGGGAAGGGCTTGGAGCTCGCACTCCAAACTGGAATGTTCTCACTCTTCTCTTCAAGTAGAAACTTGAAGGTTCATCTGCTTTCCCCCAGAAAATCCCAAGGGATTGGATTGATGGTGTTGAGATAAAAGCTTTTGTGTGTAATGAGATGATCTGGCTGAGGCTGGGCCGGGTGGGTTCTGTAACTGCAGGGCTGTCATTGGATCTTTCTCACATGACAATACAGGGATTACATTGCAAAGAGGCCTCATTGTTGTACTCTGCTCGTTGAAATTACAATATTTACTCTAGCATGTTGTTAGTTGTTCTCAAACTCTGATTCTCAGCTACTTTCACATAAAGAGCTTATTTGGAGAAGCCTTCAGACTTCACCCCTCCCGTGTGCCTGCAGTACCATGAGCGAGTACCAAGGAGCAGTAGCTCTGATGGTATTTGTAGAGCCCTGGCTGCAGGAACTCGTGTGCTGAGGGTGGATCCACCTGCTTGGGGCTGTTGTGCCACGAGCACAGTCCCTGCAGCTGCACAGGCTGAGCTCTGCACTGAGGAGGCTTCGGAGCCCTTCTCAAAAGGCGGATATGGGCACTCAGTTATAGGCTGGTAGTTGTAGCTGTGGGTCATGGATGTGTCTGTGCTCACAGGCACCGGGGCTGAACACGCCGGAGATGGATGAAGAGCAGATATTTTTTTGTCAGTACTTTACCAGCTGCTGAATCCCAACTGAATCACTGCCTGTTTGATACCGTGAGCAGTCCACAATCTTTAAATTAAATCTGCTGTTAATGATGACTATCACTGGGTTCTCAGCAGCACTATTATGTGAGACACTTTGAAAATGTGTTTAATCCTTCAGAAACTGCACCAGTGTCTGAATTCCTCTCACGTGAGCACCGATGGAGTGGGATTTTGATGTCTGTCTGGGTGAATTATATGCCATAAAAATTGGCCTAGTGATACTATTTATTCATCATAACACATCCCCTCCATTATGTGGTGATAACAAGGAGTCCACAAAAATCAGCTGAAGGAGAGATGTTGAGAAGATGTTACGTGAAAAGCGATGCCATCGGCTGCTCTTCTGCACTGGGAGGTGTTAAGTGTCGCCTTTATGGAGATGCAAAAAGTGTGACCAGGAGTCCTTAAACCTGCATTTCATTTCTGTCATCTGAAGGAGATGGCACAAGAGGAATTCCCTCTCTCTGTGTCCTCACCACTCTGGATTTGGAGGTCCTTCCCCCCCCTCTTTGTTGCAGCATTTTTCTCGTGTGAAGATGAAGCAGCACCCCAACTGCTTGGTCTCTCAGGCATCAGGATCATGAGTACTTGAGACTTGAGTAGGAGGGCAGTTAAATTATTTGTCACCACCTTCAAATGGATCCTTTGAAAGCAAAAAAATGCCCATGTCAATATGCTGTTGTGTTTGATCCTCCTCCTGACATCCCAAGGGACCCCATTTCCAACCACAAGGCAGAATTGCATTCTCCTGAAATCACGTTGTGTGCAGGTGTCAGCTGCTTCATTGCTGAAGGAAATAATGTTGTTGTGTGGCTCCTGGAGATCTCAAGGATTTTTTTAAAAACAAAGATGGAAAAACCAACCAGAGGCATGTAAGAAGAGCATAAGACGGGCAAATGAGGTTTATATTTACTTTTCATGCTTTTGGTGGCTTCTGGCAGCATGGAGAGTCATGTGTTTTCTTGCTGCACCCAACACCAGGGTTCATAAATTGGTTCTTCTCTTGCCCCAAGTTTCACACCCCGAGACCCCCACTGTGTCCTGACATGTCTCAGCTGGGGTTTTGCTCCTGCCCCTTTGCCAGGAGGCAGCACCAGCCCTGCTGCTTTTATCTGTGGGAAGTTAATGGCTTTGAAGAGTTTCCTCCTCTTCCAGGAACAATTAATAATTCAATTTCTCTACTCCCATTATACAGGAGCTGTTCCTGAAGCCTGTGGTAAAACTTTGTGCTTAAGCTTCTTCAGCTCAGCCTAAGAGGGGGAAATCATTCCCACAGTAATGTTGAATTGGAATTAAAATTGTGCCCATCACTTTGGCTTGTCCCTGTCTGAAAATGGACTTTGGGCCTGATTTGCTCACTAGTTACTCCAATGGCAGGTTGATATAAACTAGAGGGAACACTCTGATCAGCCAGGCCCATTGATTTGGATATTTTAAATTCTCTTTATATAGTCTGAAGAGTATTTGACATATGTAAAACATGACATTTGCTTTGCAGGTTCTTTGCTAGTTCAGATTTGGGTTAAACTTGTAATTGCAATAAAATCTCTTTAAAAGGTAACTCAGCATGTGTTTGGGTGAAGGACAGCACACTCCCACTTGTATAAATTTATGCATGTTTTGGGGTGAGCAGTTACATTTGACTCCACTTCTGGATTTATTGTGCACAATTCTTGAGCTTTAATACTCAACTAAATGGCTGTTGTTGTTCCTGGAAATTCAATTAAGATGTTAAAATCTTTCTTGTTTTCATATTTGGGCACTGTTACTTTGCTCTTTGGGTTCTTTTGCTGAGGTTCCTCTCAGATATCTCACTGGTAAGGGTTTTCTTCCTGCTGTGTGTTTGGCCAGCTGTGCTCCTGGATCTTGTTCTGCCTTATCAGTATTGTTTGTGTGCAGCATTTTAGTCCCAGCTCCACTTTCCCTGGCATCCACTCCTGGTGCATTGCTAATTTGGTTACAGAGCTGAGCTGAAACCACTTAAAAGCATTTTCCTTGTCAGGGCTTGAAAATGTGATAAGTTCTGTAATCAATGAGAGGGGAGGGAAATAATGAAAAGGGCTTGTGGAACTTCACAGCCTGAAATCTCACTTTTACTGCTGAATTATTTGCAGAATTTTGGTGTTTCCAGGGTGGCTGAGATTTAAAACTGAGGGGGTTTGGTACAAGATCTCTCAAGCACTATCATGGAATCGTGGAATGATTTGGGTTGGAAGGGACCTTAAAGCTCATCTCATTCCACCCCCTGCCATGGGCAGGGACACCTCCCACCAGCCCAGGTTGCTCCAAGCCCCGTCCAACCTGGCCTGGGACACTCCCAGGGCTGGGGCAGGCACAGCTTCTCTGGGCACCCTGTGCCAGGGCCTGCCCCCCCTCACAGAGAACAATTTCTTTGTAATATCTAATTTAAACCTACTCTTTGTCAGTTTACAGCCATTCCCCCTTGTCCTGTCCCTCCAGGCCCTTGTCCAAAGCCCCTCTCCAGCTCTCCTGTAGGTTGAGCAGATCAGTGGTGCAGTTTAGTGAATACAAGAGGGAACCAATGAAGAAGGAAATTTAGATAATTAGGGTTGTTCCTATAGGGGAGTGTACCTTTGCTTATAGTCAAGTAAATCTCTTTCATGCATATATTTGGACATTTGGGTCAGTGGTGGCCTTGGCAGTGCTGGGGAACAGCTGGATTCTGATCTTAGAGGGCTTTTCCAACCTCAGTGACTCCGTGATTCTTTGTGTTTGTAGAATTTCTGTTTTGATCTCTCTGTGCTTATTTGGAATTCTGGTCTGCTGCCTCTTCACTCAAAGAAGGGGGGAAAAAAGGGATTTTTGGTGACTTTGCCTCTTTCTCAGGAGCTGAAAATAAAATTGGAAGACTTTGCTCACAGGCTTGGTAGAGAATGATCCAGCTTGATGGCTGAGCCAGGGCAGCACCCCCAGGGAAGGCCTGGGCTGTCCCTGTGGTGGCTTTTGCAGACCCTGCACTGCTGTGGAAGAGGTGGTGGGGCTGGTCCTGGTCAAGCTGCTGTTGGGTAGAGCAGGAGGGAGAGGTACAAACTTGTCAGTTGAGCAGCAACAAGAAAATGGACTTCTTGCCTCTGTTAGATCATTAATTCTCTCCATCATTAACTTGTTTTCCTTTCCTTACTGGTATCAGCTAATTTAAATTCACTCATCACTGTTTCTAATTAAGGATATTAACAAAGGACTTTTCTCCACTCAACACCTTGGAGCATTTACTTTGATTGAATGTCTGAAATATGTGCAAGGGATGACTCCAAGGTCTGGTTCCTTGGAGCTCCTGGCAGCACCCAGCCCTGGAGGTGCAGCAGGAAGATAAGCAGGACCCTTGTGAGGTTAGAAAACTGGGATAATGCAGATAGAACAAGTAGGATGTGGTGTTGCCACCCTTGGAAAATAATAACCTGTAGCTGTGGTGCCACATGACTGCAGCTCAGGCCGGTCCCCAGCGGTAATTACATCCCAGGAGTCCCTGGTGAGATGGGTCAGTGTGATCACAGAGTTTGCAGCTACACGGATTGAATCGAGCAGGTGTTACTTGGACAAGGAAAAACAGGGAGTTAGTGACAATTTCAGGGGAAAAGAAATAAATCAAAGGTTCCTGATTCTCAGCCTGGGGTGTCTCACTTTGAGCTCTGAAAATACTCTTTGATTTGCTGCCTGATTGCAGAGCACCCAGTTACCTGCTCAGGTGACCACACAGGCATGAAGGCCACCTCAGTGCCTGGGGCTGTGGCCGTGTCACCAGGATACACCTCCATCTGGAGCCTGAGGGTGGGAGAATGGTCAAGGCATGAGCCTTCCACTTCAGATATTTACATTCACCTATTTTGTCACTGCTCTTGAGTTCTTTTGCCTGTTTGTCATTTAAGTTCTGATTTTTCACACTACCCCAGTGCTCCTTTCCCCCACTGCACCTGGGATGGCACTGACTGCTGGAATCCTTGAGGTCTCTCCTGATAAAATATTCTCCAGGTAATCAGTGGGTTCTGCAGGACATTTCAGCCTCTGCAGGCTGGAGAGCAGAGGGTGATATTTCATGCCAACACTTGGAACTTCCCAAGGTGCCATTAATATCCAGCACATTCCTCAATTCTCCAGAGCACCCCTTTGGTTGGCATCTCTGAAGTGACTCTTTCTTCCCTCATTCTGACTCCAACTTTCAATTAGAGTCTGGGATTTGCAGCAGAACAAAACATCAGACTTTAAATACCAGCTGTGCTTTATTTTAAATGCTTTCCTGTTTCAAAGCCAAGTGTTGGGAGTGTACAGAGCCTGGATTTTTCTCTTTCTGAGGTGGTCCCTGTAGATTTGGGCTTCAAGTTTGTGATCATGGCAGGATTTGTTTCTCTGGATTATGCAGAATAGCTTGCAAGAGGTGTCAATGATTCTGGGAGCAATAAAAGAGGTTTGTTTATGTTTTAATTAGTAAAACCCTAACTCAGAATGTTTTATTGTATTGATTAAACTCCCCGTTCTCTCGGTGTGCTCGGTGGACTGGAGGGGAGCGCGGTTCTCACTGTCGGTGTGTGCTCCCCGCAGGGCAGGAGCGCATCGGGAAGGACTCCCCGTACGAGCAGGAGGGGAAGGTGCAGTTTGTGATCGACGCCGTGTACGCCATGGCCCACGCGCTGCACCACATGAGCCGCGACCTGTGCGCCGACAGCACCGGGCTCTGCCCCGACATGGAGCGCGCGGGCGGCAAGAAGCTGCTCAAGTACATCCGCAGCGTCAACTTCAACGGTGAGCACGGGGCCCCGTCACCCTCCCTGGGCACCTTCCCTCAATCAGTTCCACTCCATGTGCTTTTCCCTTCCGTGCAAGTCAAGGCTTTGTTGTTGTCATGGCACAAGACTGTGCTTGCTTAGTCTCTGTTTGAGAACAGCATGGTTTAGCCAAGGCAGGAATGGCTGCTGCTGGTTTAGGACACCTTCCAGAAGCCTGATTTCCAATGGGAGGGATAACTGGGTAAAAGCCCAAGCCTGTCTCTGGCTCAGTGTGGCTCCCGAAGCCCTGCAAGGTTGTTACCATCACACATCAGTTTTTTCTCTTTCTATTGTTTTCTGTACGTGGAGAAAATGAACTGGTTGAAATTCTGGTACCCAAAGGCCACTTCACGTGTGTACTTAGGGGAAGGCAGAGGGACAGCTAAAGGGTCAGGTCTGCTTGGAAAGCAAGAACTGTGTGATTTAGACAGAGTAGTTACTCCAGCTTTCATTGCTTTAGTAAGATTTCAGAGGAAATGAGACATCCAGAGAGCATTCTATCTCCTTCTCCCTCCTCACTTACCCACCTGTGCTGTCCAGGTATGGCCGTGCTGGTTGCAGCACCAACCGCTGTTTCAGGCAGCACAATGGGCTTTCATGTACTTCTCCTGCACTGCACTCTATAAATCAGGCCTAAATATTAACACAATTTCCTTGCCTCTGTATGTTTTCCTGTAATTTTATTAGTTTCATTAACAAACACCCACCTGCCACGAGCCCAGAGGCCCTGGAGTGGGTCGTTTACAGCAGGGAATGGTATTTCTCCTTCATAAACCTGCTAATGGACTTCCCAGGAGGTCTGGCTGCTCTCACCCTGCCTCTGCATGAGATAGAGAGCTGAGATTTAACCAGGAGCCAGAAGGTAGACCTCCAAATCCATATTTAAAACAGATTTAGGAAAGTACTGAGAAAAATATCCTTTTGAAGTGTGGGAGGCAGGGCTGCTGCTGCCTGGGGAGGAGGGTTTGCATAAGCTGCATATCCACACCCAGAGCTCCACTCCTGCCATCTCCTAATAAGTATTTTTATTAATAAACTTCAAAAAAACCCCACACAGACCCAGTAGGGCTCAAGAGATTTTAAGGGAGGAACATGGATGGCATTTTGTGGTCAAACGTGGTCCACTGTGCCAAGGATATTTTTCCTTTCTGTGTAAATCATCTTATAAAGAGCAAGGTGAATATGGGGAGATTTTAATTTCTTTCCTTGAAGTGATGTTAACTACAGCCGGGAGCAATTTGGAGATGAATGATCTGAGGAGGTCTAGAGAGTTCTCCTACCTCATTTGGGAAGGTTAATTGTAAAGGACAAAGCTCCTGTGGCAGCACAGCTTTCATGTGCAGGACCACACCAGGGCCATTTTAGTGCTGGAAGGACATGGTTCTCTTGACACTTCTTGCATATAAAAATGCTGAACATTCATTTCATTGTTTTGATACAGCTGACATAATTTATGAGGAATTGGGTGTCCAGTTAATGTTGTCCAGTGTTCAGGTCCAAGAACTGTTTCTCCCTATGGGTAACACCTGGTACCTCCAGAGACATGGGGGATGGTGCCCCTTGTTCTTTGGCCATCGTGTCACGGCTGGGAGGGCCAGGACAGAGGAGGGGGCAGCTGGGCTTGTGTCAGCTCTTGGGTTTAGTCACCAGTGCAGGCATCCAACTCCCTGTGAAGACTGGGACTCGGAAAGCAAATTTAGTCTGTGTGTAAAATCCTGTTCTCCCCGTTTTCCACCTGAATTTGTCATAAGAACAGAAAGTGGAGCAGTGGGAGCTCTTTGTCCAGGCTGTGTGAGGAGAGAAAAAGCGTAGCCTGTTTGGAAGCTCCCTGAGCCTGAGATCCAATTTGCATGTAATGGATGTCCTTGGCACTGTGCAGTTGGGGATCATCCTGCCTGTGCTTCCTTTGGAGTCTTTTCTTCCTTGCAAAGGTAATGCAGGAAGAGCTGCAGCCACTCTGATGAAGAGAGGCTGGATTTGTGTGAGGAGCTCAGTGTGCATTTTGCTATTGTTACACTGCCTAGAGAACAAAAGGCCCAAAATATGGAAAACTTCAAACCTCAAGTGCTGAAGCAGTGAAATTCTGAAAGTCTCAGAGTGCCATTGTATTTTTGCCACTGAAAAGATGAAGATGCTGTTCATAGGAACCCTTTGGGTCCTCAAGCTGCTGTGAATGTGAACTAAGTAATAAACCCCTGGGTGGTGACACCTGTCTAGCACCCTGTCCTGCTCTTATTAATTAATTTCTCATCTTGCAGTGATTAAGAGTTTGAAATCCTACAACTTCAGTCAGATTGTGTCTGGTTTTGAGTGCTTCCTGCAGGTGTACCCTGCGTCTGTGTGGGGACAAGGCAGCTCATTTGTTGGGGACTCATGAGCAAGAAGTTGCAGCCACAAGGCTGACACTCAGGTTCTGAAGTGCTTGCTGGGGCTGAGCCAAATTCTGGGCAATCTTAATAGAAAGAAAATAAATTCTAGATGATCAAGAAACAGTGAGCCAAACACAGGCTTTAATGATTAGAAGATCATAAGTCAAAGAACAAATAGGGTCATTTCTGAAAACGCTGGTTCCTCTCTGTGATAGGTTTTCATACATCACATTTTATTATTTTCATTGTTTCATCAAAGGAAGCTGGAGTTGTGTGTGGAGGGTGAAATGCTGCTGTGATCAAACCAGGGCTGATGGGTCTGCACAGACAGGAGGCACAGGAGGAGGGCAGAGCCTGCACCTGGCCCACACAGGGGTTAAGGAGGGCTTGCACCTTCTAAGCAGATCTGTGGCCAGGAGTCCAATTTACTCCAACTTCAAAGTCAGGACAGGTGACTCTTCTGCCTGACCCCTGATCCGGGGTTATCAGTCCTTCCCATCCCTAGAGACACTCGACTTCCCGACACATCCCAGGCTTCTCACAGCACTTCTCTGTGTAATTTTAACACTTACACAGTGAAGTACCTGAGAGCAGTGGCAGGTGTTGACTGCTCCCTGCACAGTGTCCATGTGGGACATGGATGTCCCCGGGCTGGTGCCCTCAGGGGCTCTGCAGGTGACCATTAGGCTGTGCTGGGCTGAGCCTGCAGCCCTGTTGCATCCAAGTGCACCCACTGACCTTGAGGGGTATTTCAAATGGCTTAACCAGGAAGGCTCTGGGTGAAGGTGACCCTGTGTGTGCTCTTGGCTGCAGGGTTTGTCTCAGCACTGTTGGCTTTAGGATGGCCTTGCCAACGCTGTCTATCCTTTGGCTGCCTCCTGACCAGCACACATGGACCCTTCGTGTCCTGGGACTTTGTTAGGTTGTGAGAAATCCACAAATGTCTCTGTTGCATTTTGGGAGCCTCACTTGAGCTCCTACCATTTCAATTGTACCTTTTTTGTCAGCTCTGACAAAACCAAGCTTAACTGATAATATCCAGCCTTAAGAGTCGTGATTAGCTAAATCCCATTTACCACTTGTGCTGAGTTCCTGAGGAGCCAAGGAATTACAGCCATTGCTTCTGATTCACTCTAAGTGTTTTCACTCTAAATGTATTCTGGCTACATGAATCTGTAATGACAATTAAATATCTGCCTGGTGCTCATAAGGAACCAGTGAGCAGAGATTTCAGTGCAAGATTTTCTGTACCAGCCTTTGAACTGAATTTGTTCTGATCTCAGAGGATTGTAGGAGAGACAGGAAACAATTTACCAGGGCTAGAATGGAGACTGTGCTAATTCACTCCTCCAAACCTTTTTTTCACTCACTGGAATTCAATGAAGAATGGGAATCATGAAGAAAACGATAATCTTAAAGTTCAATGCTACAACAGGAGAGATTTTTCATTGCTTTAGGGAAAAAAAGTTACGCAGGAGGAGGAAGCTTTGAATATAGATATGCTGGAGGATTGTCATAATCTTCAATCTTGACACAATATTGCTCTTCCCTTCTGAAACCTATTTTAATATGTCTTGAAATAAATGTCACCCTTGAAGGTTGCTCCTGGAGATCTGAGGAAATGCAGCACTGCTTTGAATTCTCATCTCAGAAAAGGTTCCCATCTAATGCCATGGTAATTAAAATGCAGATGTCCTGGTGAAAGCTCTCCTGAGGCTCAGGGCTCGTCTGTCCCAGGGCTCAGATATCACTGCACCGCCAGGCTTTGCTCAGCACCAGGCACAGTGGAAGGGCTGGAGGGGTTCCTTGTCTTGTTCCTTGTTCTGCACTTCCTGACCCATGTTAGTCACCTCAGTCCAGGGCAAATAAAGCCAATTCAGGATCCTGCTCTGTTCCCACTGAGACACTTCTGTGTCGGTGTCATAGAGCCTGAATAACGGAGTACACAGGGAACAGTCTTCCTAAAGCTTAGTCTGTTCTGTTCCACCCCAAGCACATGGTGATTACGGGAATGAGAACATATTGTGGAGGAGGAAGCTATTTCTGGATGCCAGTCAAGACTCACCAGACCTGGGCTGACTCCTGACAGCACTATCTTGCAGAAGCAGATGGAACATTTTCTGGGGGCGGGGGGAAAGCAGCATTTAGAGGCTTCATTCACAGGAGTGATTTTCACTGAAGAACTCCCTGAGGAAAGAGAGATGGGAGGGAGGCTGGAGGGCAGGAAGAAAAGCCTTCTGATATTTCTTGCATTGGGCAAAGCTAGAGTGAGGTAAGGCTCATGTAGTTTGCTTTGTTTATTTTTAGCCAGCAGGTTTAGGCAGTGAGAAGTGATCTCTGGGAGAGCGCTGGGGTGATGCCAGTGTCCTGGAGTGTCCGGTTTAGATGGCTGGGCTGAGAAATGACCTTTCCCTGAAACATGTTCCCAGTCTGAAAACTCTCGACCGTGACTAAATAAAGTAGATCTTTCAAAGATTCGGTGTTGGTTGGTTGGATTTTGTCTTGTTTGCTTCCCCCAGGCAGTGCTGGCACTCCAGTGATGTTCAACAAGAATGGGGATGCCCCGGGGCGCTACGACATCTTCCAGTACCACTCCACCAACACCAGCACCCCAGGCTATCGCCTCATTGGCCAGTGGACAGATGACCTCCAGCTCAACGTGAGTCTGCCTTAGTCCTTCCTTGCTCTTTTTGTTGGGCACAGTCACTAAATGCTGTTTTTCATCCTGAAAAAAACTTGGGAGAGGTCTTCACTGTTTCTTCCAGTGCCATAATGGGAGTTTTTGCAATTATCTTGTTCTACTCTGTCCTGCAACCTTCTCCCTGTACCCTGAGCACCACAGCTCCTCAGACTAATAGAGACATTAGGGGATCATGCAAATTTTATTACTTTTGTGTGTCTGAAGTCCCTAGTTGCCAACTTGGAAAATGAAGCTGTAATTTGTTGTAGTTCAAAACCACTGGGCTTTCAGTTGCAGATGCTTTTCAGTTTTTCCTGTTTTTGGAAAGCTGAAACTGAATGTTGTTGGAGTGACTCACTTTTCCAGTGGTACTTGCAATCCATATGGATGAGATGGCCTTTCTGTGATGATGCCTAAAGGAAAACAAGCACGTAGGAGCAGGGGATCAAAGATACTTTGATGTTTCCAAGATGAAAAAACCAGGAGTGGTGGGTGGGAAAGCTGGAGACTGTGTCAGCCTCGTCTGTACAAGCTGGTCTGTGACCTCTCTTGAGATCTGGGTTCAGGATTCCTGATTGACTTTTTGTAAGTTGCTTGAGCCTCAAGTTCATGGAGAAGTGGTGCCATTTTAACCTTAGAGTTGGTTGGCTCCTTGTAGAGTGTTATTAACACCCAAAGACAGTGTTTTCAGTTTGGCTCTTCAGCAGCAGAGCCTGAATAAGATCAAGGTTATTTCTGAAGTGAAATGTTTATTTGCTGAAAGAGATTCTCCTTTCTCAGTCAATGTTCCCATCCAAGGAATATCATGAATCCTTGGTGTGTTATGGCTCCTTCTCTGCCTCTGCTGCCAGATTTCCTTGGAAAACAGAGTGCAGGGTGACAGGGAGGGCTGTGTGACCACGGCCCAGCCCTGACACAGCCTCCAGAGGTAGCCGGGACATACCTGGCACACAGGGAGTGGCCACAGTCCCCAGGCTGTGTGTGGACTTAGTGTCACCCTCACTGCACTTGGGGGTCAGACCCGTGACCTGGGGGAGGTCTGAGACCCCCCAGCCATGGAACTCCTTGTGCAGCTGGGACACCATCCATGGGCTGCCCAGGTAGGTCAAAGCACCATCATTTTGGGTGTAACCAAATGCAGAACACTTTCGCCTGCTGTTTGTAATGTTTTTGTTAAATGAAGTAAATAATGTGGGTCACCAAGAGTCCAGTCTTGGAGACTGGCCACAATATATTGCTCTCTTTGGATTCTGGCTAATTTTGATCTGCTGTATTTGATTTGCTCTTTCAGTGTTTTTCAATTTTTGATGTTCTATTTAAAGAAACCTGTATTAACTAGCAATTTACAGTTCTTTTAGCAAAAAAAAAGTTAATATTTTATTAAGGAAATCCTTCTTTATGTAAACGACACATGCTGATTCATTAAAATTTAAAGCTAAATTAATGGAGCTTGATTTGTATTCCTGTTGTTGTGTTAAATGTTTCCATAACAAGAGCTCTTTCCTCACCCTCGAATCCTCATGGCCACAGGGTCACATCAGCAGCTGAGAATCTCACAGTAACTTCCCTTCTTCTCACTGAAGTTTCTCACACAAATATAGATGTAGATGTAGGTATCTGATAGTCCTTGTTTGTATTTTCTTACAATAACAAAGGAAACTGTGGAGTTTAGAGAAGTCAAGGACTCCTGGAAGTAACCAAACTAAGTACTATTAAATACATCCTGGTGAAAACTACCAGAGGCTACAATTGATCTTCAGTAATTATTGTGGAGATAACATTTCAGGGGATATTTCCCCAGTTCTTATTCCTTTAATACTAACACAGAAAGGGAAAGAAAAAGGTGTTTGGTGCCAGTGCTGATTTTAATTTGGAACCTGCAGCAGTGATGTTTTGTTTTCCAAGAGACTTGTCACTTTGGTCAGTCTCAGCTCTGTGCGTCTGAATTCCCTCGGTTACAAAAGCAAGGAGTTGTTCACATGGGCCTTAAAGGTAAGGGCCCTCCAGATCTCAGTAGGTAAACAACTGCTGATAGACCGTCATAGGTGAGTAAATATTTTCTTATTTATCATCGTCCTCATTCCAGGAAGGAAACAGAATGTTTTGCCATTTCTTTGGCAGTGGTGCTGCTGTTCAGCCTGTTGGGGGTCTCTTCTGGTCCATGTCACCTTCCCATTCATGGTATTTTTGTGGAGTATGATGGGCACAGAGTGGATTAATCTGGAGATCTGTATCAGATTTTTTCATGTAAAATTACAGAATTACAAAATTCTATTTAAATTTTCTTTCCATTGCTTACCTTGGTAGACAAACTGAGATCTTTAACAACTTATTAAAATCTGTTGTCTTCTTGTTGTCATGAGTTGATAATCCTGGTTTTGTGAATTATCTGACACTGTCTACTCTTCTCCCACCTTGGTATCCCCTTGGCTGGTTTCTGTCTGGCAGAACTGTCCAGCCAAGGCAGACACTGATTCCCTACCCCCTCCAGGCTCTGCTTCCCTTAAGGCATTTGTATGTGAGGTTCCTTCTCTGGGTGCTGTTGACTCACCCTGGATTTGCATTTCTGTATCTGAGGTCAGAAGTTGGTTGATACCAAAGGAAATATTTTATGACTTTTCACTGCAGCAAACTTGGGACATGACGTAGTTTTTACGTAAGGGCAGCACAATCTCCCCATTTCCTTTTGCCTGGTTGGTATCAAACAACTGAGCACAGCCTTGCCCAGTGCCCAGAGCATGATTTAGGATCAGTTTTGGCTGTATTTCAAGTATCCATGCAAGGATAAAGTGAGCAGATGTCCAGTTTTGAATGGCTTGGCCAGTATTCCATGAGAAACCACTGCAGTGCTTTGTTCTCCCTGCAGCAAGGTTGTGATTACAAGATGACCACCCCCCTCCCACAAGAGGTCAGGGAAGACCACCCTCTGCTCTGTCTTTGGTGAGGATGATGCCAAGCTCTGTCAGCCCCTTTTGGCCTCTGGCAGGCAGATTTAGGATGTAGTATTTATAGTTCATGTCCTCCTGCAATTTGAAATGCTTTGCCCTGCATTTTAGCATCAGGAATTTGGCCAGCTGCATCCCTCCTGAAATCCTGTGCCATGGCCCCCAGCGCCTGTTGAAAAGCAAAGATACAGCTAATGCCATTAGATGATAAATCCTCTGGCCATGGTAATATCAGAGTTTTAAACCAGGATTGTGGCTCCCTGATGGTGTTGAGGGTGCACTCGGCTGTTACAAGGTGGTTGTATCATTGCAAGAACTACTTTCACTGTTTTTAGCTTTAATGTTTCAAAAGCCCTAAGTGCTAGTGGTGAAAAGGAGGAAATCTGCCATGGGGGGAAGGGGCGTGTCATGTACCAGCTGCTTTGTGGTTGGTTTGCTTTTCAAATGGGTAATTTGATTTGTTGTTTGGTTGTTTTTCCTTTGGCAATAACTAGATCTCAAAGGCTCTGTAGTTCATCTGGTAGGAAGTGGGGAGGATGGATGGCTGAAGGCAGCGTGGCCAGGACATGCAGGTTCTGCTTTCATGCCTGGTGTTTCTCTTGGAATTTTAGAGCAGTAATTACCCCTCCATGCTCTGCTTTACCCACGTGCCCCACAGATCCAGCTCCAGCTGTCTCTGTGCCATACGTGCCCTGTTTGTGAGTCTCTGGGAAGTCTTTGACTTTGCTGAATAAGAGGCACTGTAGGAATACAAGGAGCTGGCTGAGCAGCTCCCATTTGTGGCTGGCTCCTAAAAATGCAACTCCTCATGCTTTGAGGTGCCTGACACAAACAGGAAGAACTGATGTGCCTGGAGAAAGGAATGGATCACTCCTAGAGGAACTGCAGGTTCTCATGGGAAATTTGGTGAGATTGCTTCTTTCTCTAGACAGAGTTAACTCAGCAGGTCTCAGGTTTATTATGTTTTCCCATCCCATTCCCCCTGCAAGTATCCCAGAACTGTCAAATCAGCAAATAAAGGAACAACCCCTGTGAAACTGTTGAACCTTATTTTTCCAAGTGTTTGCCTCATGCTGAAGCTGGAGAGGCCCATCTGGGCTCCTGCATGTGGGCATGAGCTGCTTCCTGTGGTCAGGTAACAATGAGAGCTGGGAGGGTGCTGAGATCTTGCATGATGGACTACAGGTGTTGACTGGGCACCAGAAGGAAGCTCTCCCTGGGAAAGTGCTCCTGCCTCTGTTGTGTGTCCCCAGCTGAGGTGTGGAGTCGTCTCAGACCATCCCTTCCCATCCCTCTGGGGCTGCCTGTCCATGGGGGCAGAGGTGGTGCCCTCTTTCACCTCATCTTGGAGTAGTGAAATGGTTCCATGAGACCTGTTTTTCTGCCATTACAGAGGGAGGTCTTCCCAGAGCAAAGCAACATGGGGTTGTTTTTCAGTGTGATTATCTAATGAATGCTGTAATAAGTCCAGTAGTGTCTGCCCGGGGTGCATCATGTTGTCTTAATTGCATTGGCATCTCCAGCTTGTCAGGTGTGCTCTTCCAGCTCGGTGTTATGGCTCAGAACAGTGGCACTGGGGCTCTGCAGCACATTTTCAGGATGGCTGAGGAAGGCGTATCCCTGACTGGGGATGGAAAACATAATGTCCTGTCCGTTATTACACTGCAGAGATTTCAAACAGCTCTTATTCGAGATGTGCTTCACTTCCAAAGCATCAGGCAGGGTCAAGTGTGAGCTCCAGAGAAAATTAAACCATTTCTCTCATTAATTTCTTTGCAAACAGAAACAAATACATATTAAGGATGCCTAAACATGTTGCGTGCAGAGACAAACAAGGAGGTCTGTGCAGTTTTATGGATGTGCCCTGGCATTGTGAGTAGTTTGGTGGCGTGGAGCAGTGCAGGGTTTGAAACATGACTGCTGGTTGCAGGAGCCCTGTGGGCCACGCCGGGCTGGCTGCCTGCAGTGCCTCAGCCCCTTATTGATGGCCTCCAGCAGCGCGTGATCTATCGCTGCAATCCTGCCAAACAAGTGCTCAGAAGATGAATAGTATTGATAATTATCAATATGGGTCCATAAACACGTTGGTTACACAGACCCAACTGCCCGTATAAATCCTGGCTCGTGCCGTACGTGCTGAGGAAGTGGCTGGGGCTCGTTAATAACTCCCTGCTCCGGCGGGAAGCAGCTGAGTGCTCGTGTGTTCCTGTAGGATCAGGCCAGTATTTCAGAGGAGTGTGAAAAATGGGGGGAAAAATTAATCTTGCTGTAAGGAGTAACATTCCTGCAGCTCAGAGCGTTGGGCTCAGAGCAAGCTGGGGGTCAACATTCAGCCCCTGAGGATGGGGAGCCCTGGCTGGCCTGGGTGACAGGGACACTGACACAGAGATGAGGCAACTTCCACGCTGCAATTCTTTTTTCCCCACAAATAGAAATATATTAAGTAACTCTGCAGTCCTCTGTGCAATTTATGCAGATCCTGCTCACTTCAACACCTACTGAATCTGTTTGGGCTCAGGCTAATCAATTTACTGCCATAAACATCTCTGTTAGGAAATTTGGAAATAAATGTTATGAATAGCGAGCTGGTGACGAGAGTAATTAACTGTCTAACCTGCTGGCAAGAGACCTGGCTGTACCTGCCTTTTTTGGGTAAAGTATTCGGGTTGGAATTAGATCCAGGCAACTCTTCAGTGCTGTTGGATGCTCAGGAATATTCTGCCAACAGATGGTATTTTTCTAAAGTAACATGTTCAAATTGATTTCTGTTCGTTGGTCTTTTTTGTTTTGTTGTTGAGTTTTGGTTTTCTGTTTTACTTTGGAGCAGAGTGTGTTCAAAGCAGATGGATTTTTGTTTGTTTGGTTGGTTGGTTTTTGGCACTGTTAGGGACACCGCATCTTCTGCTCCCCTGGTCCTGTCCCTGCACTCACCTTTCAGTGTCACGCCAGTCACCCCGCGACATGTGTGGCAGTCACACTCCTGGGGCTGGGGGTGTCTGGTTTTGTGGGCATTATTTCACAGCATTAATGCTGCTGAATGCGAAGTCCTTCAAGAAAGATCTACAGCCTGCTTGCACAGCTCTTGGCCATAGCTGGGCATTTCTGAGCTCAGCCTCTGTCACATCATCATCCAAACTGTCTGGGTCCAGTTAGGAGTTTAAAGGTGAATAATTGCATCAGTGGACTCCTAAAACATGTCCCAGTTACCTGTTTTGGCTGGAAGTCCCCGTGCCCACCATGTCAGCAGCTCTGATGTGCTGTAATAATAGATGTTGTTTATTTTGTTCTCTCATTAAATTCTGCAATCTCTCATTGCTCATGTCAGCCATGACCAGCACAAACACCTTTAATTATCTTAACTTGCAGAATTAACTTTCAGCCAACTGGAAGAGAATTTTTCAAACTACTGGCCCGCTGAATGACCATATGCTAATTCCTTAGTCCTCCATCAGGTCTCCAAAATGTATGGAACAGGAGCAGTCTGGAATCATGTTGGTCCTGCTCACAAGCTGTGATTGCAGGGAGTGCTCTTGGAATGAAACCCAGGGGTTGTGAGATCACAGATGGGTTTGATGCATTTGGATTAGAGGTGGCTGCTGGAAGTAATTTTTGTTCAGATAAGGGCACAGCCTCAACACACCTGACAGAAACCATGTGAATCCAGCAGCGCTGCTTCTGTACCACAGCAGGGAGCCAAAGCACTTATGGCACTTCATCCTTCCAGTGCCTGAAAGGAGCCTTCAAGAAGGATGGGGAGAGACTATTTACAAGGGCCTGGAGGGGCAGAACAGGAGGGAATGGCTTCAAACTGACAGAGCAGGATTAGATAAGAAAGAAATTCTTCCCTGAAATGGTGGGCAGGCCCTGGCACAGGTTGCCCAGAGAAGCTGTGGCTGCCCTGTCCCTGGGAATGTCCAAGGCCAGGCTGGACAAACTGATCTAGTGGAAGATGTCCTTGTCCATGGCAGGGTGTGCAATGAGGTGATCTTTGAGGTCCCTCCCAACCTAAACCACTCTGTGATTCTCTGCTCACTAAATGCGGGTAACCCTGGTTGTACCTTTCCTTGGAAAAAGTCTTAGGTAGTGAGTGTAGTAATGCAGAGGCTCCCAGAGCATGTCTCCAAGTGTCCTTCAATGCCCATGTACCAAACATTTGGCATGCAATGCCCATTTAGCAGGAGTTTTTGGGATCAACACAGTGTGACTGCAGCAGCACCCCCAGAGGTACAGCCCAGGGCTGAGGGGATGTAACACTGGCAAGGAGCTGGAACAGGCACTGCAGAGCTGCTGCCCAGCTGGGAGTCCTGGGCAATCCCCCTGCAGCAGGGCCTGGTCTGGACTGGGTCAGAAACCTGCCAGGGTGGTGCTTTTGGTATGGGGAAAGTAACTGACAACTGAAGCGCTGGGAAGCTTTGGTAACGTTGGGTGTGCACGGAGGAACAGAACCATCCAGGAGAACAAGGACCCTCAGTCACCACTGTGTGCAGAATAAGGACATAAATCAAGAAGAACCAGAGCCATGGCCACTACTTTCTGCAGTCTTGAAACTCATGAAAACTGTGGGTTTTTTTAAAAAGAGAAAGATTATTCCACAAGTTCAAGCTTTCTGTGCAGATTTTCACTTTATAGAAACAGGAAAGCAATAGTTAAATATTACACATTGCCCTGCAAACTGGCTCAGACTTGGAATTGAAGACGTGAAATGTCATTTCCTCTTTGCTATTGACCCGCTTTGCCCAGGCAGCAATGTGCACCCTGAGCTGCAGCGCCTGAGGCAGGCGAGGGGAATTAAACTACATCAGCTTTTGGCCACAGAACATCGGTGTAATTCTCCTCCAGGTCTGAGAATGTCACAAGGTAAAGTGTTTGTAAGCAGATAAATGCTAAGAGAAACCAGGCTGGGAGAGTATCTGAGATATATTACAGGTGTGTGCAAAGATGGGAAAAATCAGGAGCTTAAGGAGCTCATAAAAGCAACAAACTGATGTAGCAGAAGACTTGGTGGCTTGAGAATCTGCTTCATCTTGTGCTGTTTTCATTGGTGCCCATGGGCCTCCAGGCAGGCTCTCCCTGAGAATGAGTAACACAAGACATAGAAGATAAAAAATAAATCACCCGGGCTTCAAAATAGGTGCTGTTTTTGCTCCTGCACATCCCTTTGTAAATCCTTTTTGTGTGGCTAATGTAGTTTTGTCAGCAAATATATCCAAGAGCAAGTGCTTTTCTGGGATATTTTATGGCTAATGAACAGGTTTGGTTGCTTTTGGCAGGAGTAACAATGTCAGTTTGTGTGTTATTGAGGGTGCAATATTCTTTATTTAATACCCAAAAGCGGGAAGAGGCTCTTCAATGACAGATGTGCTTTGTTGTGTTTGGAGAAGTTCACCCAGCTGTGGAGAGAAAAACACTTCATCTGTGCACCAAAGCTGTTCTGCTCCCAGCAGCTCCTCCTCCTCCACTCCAAGTGGAAAGCAGGACACAGCAGCTTCCCCTGCACTTGGTGTGTGGGAAATACCTGCCAGGTAACCCAGGGGAAACTCAGGTTTTAGTCAGAACCACTGCTCTCTTTAGCTGTGGTTTTGCTAAATGTTTGCATCCTTCCTCCTCCCTGTTTCTGCCCAGCAGGGCCCCTGTAACTCCTGTGGTAAAGCCACAGCCTGGGTGAGCTTTGGCACCTCCATCGCTGGTGGGGAATGCTTCCTGCTGGGCATCATCTCCAGGGGCATGGAGATGGCATGACAAGCAGTTTTAATGTTTGTGTCTCATCCTTGCCTTGGGAAAGGAAGTTTGATGGAAAATGTTCTCTCTGTCCATGAACTGCAGGCTGAAGGTGTGTGGGGATGTGTGGTTATCAGGGTGGGCAAGGGCAAGCCAAGGCTCTGTGTGGAAAAGGGAGAATCCAAGAAGTATCAGCAAAATAATGATTGGATTTATGTCTCTAGATCAGACACATTTTTGTCTTTTCCTTTGCAAGACAAGTGTAATCCTTTGTCCTGGGAGCAGTGGTTGGCAACCTGGAGGTTTGTGTCTGGTGAGGCCACAAGGACAGCTTGTGCTGCTCCTTTCTCTGGTGTCTCCTTTCTCATCCTCTTTGTGTCTCCTCCTGCAGTTTGCCTGGTGTGGGAGAGGGTGATTGTTGATTCTCTGCAAATCAACAGAGAGCAAAATAAGCTTTATTATTATGTCATGTGCAGAGGACAAATGAAATACACAGTGACTTCCATTCAGAGCACTGAGGAATGATTTCCACATGCCAAAGCTGGCGGTGGGAGCAGTGAGCACAGTGAGCAGGATGACAGGATTACAGGCTCTGAAAGTTTATCTGCCTCAGGTTTTAGTGGCAGGTCCTCAGCAGGTGTGGGCTGGCACCTTCTAGTCATGCCAAAAGTCTTGTGACTATTAGCAGCAGCCAAAGCTTTGATTTGTCTCCATTTTTATTTATGAAACCTGCATGTAAACTCCTTTATTACACTGTGTTTACAGCTATGGGAACTCTGGGCTATAAGCTGTTTCTGTAGGTCCTAAACATAATCCAGCTGTGTTTTGCAAAATGGAAGTTCGGTCCCCTCCAGACGCCAGGGCCAAGGGTAGCAGGGTAGAAATGATGATAATTTTCTCAGATTGTTCCTGTTTGCTTTAGAGAGAAAAGAAAGAAATCCCACAAAGGGTGATTGAAAGCTCTGCACACAAGGCCTACATGAACAGGCCTTAAATTTCCAACATTTAAACAAAGCATAAAGGTTCTGACAGACAATGTATATTGAGCAGGTCAAAAATAATCACTATTTAAATGTCCCTGAATACTGATTTCTGAAGAAAATCAACATGGTTTGTGGCAGGACTATAATATCAGAGTATAACATGGAATTTAATGTGTCTCCATCTAATCATTCACATGATGGGTAATAATAGCCCCCAATAAACAGCTGCAAAGTGTCTTTAGTCTGCTCTGAGAACTTGAGGGAAAGGCTTTATTTGCTTTGTTTTCCTGTTTTATTTGTTTCTTTTCCACTAAACTCAAAATGTACCTTTTATGAAAACACTGCATAAATGACTCCCATGAAACAACCTTGTTTACTTGTTAATTGCACTTTTAATGGGGGAGGATCTGTGTTTGACCATTAACAAGAGCATCTGAGCAGCTGCTTCCTGGTGGGAACTGGAATTGGGTATTTTATCCCATTTTAGCAGTGCCTGTACTTTAACTGGCTGGTGAAGGGTTGTGCAGGCTTAAACTTCTCTTTGCAAGACCAGATCTTGCCCTTTTCCTGAATACAACTGGAGAAGGTGGTTTTGGCTTTTCTCCTTGACCACTGGTACATAAGGTTGAGTTCATCACTGTTTTGGCAGGGTGTGAGTAGATTGCTGGTATTAATTTAGATAGTAAATCCATGGAATGATCTTCAGTTTCAGCCTTCAGTGCTGGGTTTTCCCACTTCCCCTGCCTGCCTGCTGTGCTGTGCCAGGTCCCTGCAGATGGAACTGGTGTCTCTGCAGCTCTTGGAGAACCAGCCCCTGGCCAGGACCAGCCCCAAGCACCTTCCCCTGCAGCAGCCACTGTCACAGCACGTGGAATCAGAGTCACAGCATGGCTTTGAGGTGGAAGGGATTTAAAACCCATCTAGTGCCACCCCCTGCCATGGGCAGGGACACCTCCCACCAGCCCAGGTTGCTCCAAGCCCCGTCCAACCTGGCCTTGGACACTCCCAGGGATGGGGCAGCCACAGCTTCTCTGCCCAACCTGTGCCAGGGCCTGCCCACCCTCACAGGGAGGAATTTCTTCCTATTCTCTGGTCTAAACCTACTCTCTTTCTCTTTCCTCTTCCTCTCCCCACTCCATCCCAGCAGGACATGGCCATGGCACTGATAGACTCCTGGCCCCAAGTGTCCTGCAATTAAAGTCCCATCAGCCACCCCTAATTTTTCTGTGTACATCTGCAGTTCTTCTAGGGCCCAATCAACTGAGTATAACCTGAGCAGGATAATTTAATATGAGTAATATTATTAATATCACTGCAGCAATCTAATTAGGGCCTAAATGAGCTGGGTACTGAGTTCCCCTCAGAATTCCATGTTCCTTTCATCTCCCTTCCCAGCCTGTGTGTCGCTCTGCATGTGAGATGGGAGGAGAAAATGACTGAGCCACTGATGCTGCAGAAAGGGGAAATTGGGAGCAAATAATTTGACTAGAAAATACTGGCCCTTGAATGAGCCTGGGAATTAGTAGGGTAAATAAATGAAAGCGTTTTGAGTTGGCAGGCACTCGAAGATAAATGCTGTCCAAATTCCACACGCGCCATTTGGTTCATCTCTCCTCAGTGCCCTCTCCAGTTTGGAAGTTGTGTGTCGGATTTGGCACAAGCAGAACTTTATCACAGTCATAAATAACAGGAAAAAATTAGGAGTTATTGGATTGTGAGAGAGATAAAGGACCAATCCTTTCCTCAAACATTAGGTAAGGCCAGATTGTGGCTGTGCTATGAAATATAAGGAGTTTTCAGGAAAAAAATCGGAATTCCCGGATTTGCTTCTAGGTGGGCCACTGTCATCCAGGCTTGTGATTTAGGATGTAAACCTGCCAGCTGTGGAGCATTATGAATGTGCTAGAAACAAGCATTTGAATAGTTGATTTCAGCTGCTGAAGGGCCAAGCCACTGCTTTGCCCTTGTGTTGAGCTGTGTTTTATGGGCTTTAGTACTTGGGATTGGGGGTTTCTCATCATCCTGCTCAACAACACCCTCTGTTTCCCAGGCAAGCTGTGGCTGCCCCATCCCTGGAAGTGTCCAAGGCCAGGTTGGTTGGGCTTGAAGCAACCCAGTCTAGTGGAAGGTGTCCCTGCAGGGAGCGGAAGATGAGTTTTAAGGTCCCTTCCAGCCAAACCAGCCTGGGATTCTGTGATGATTCAAGTTTTCTCTCATTCTAAGCCACCATAGGATAAAAAAATCACCTTGGATTAGCTCTGCTTTCAGAGGACAGTTTTGCTCCAACCTATCAATTTAAAGAGACAAAAATTGTGTGTTATAAATGCATATTTGGAACTATATGCTCTTTTTTAATTAAAAGATATTGGGCAGGGGTTGCAGCGTGAATACTGAAGATGCATGGGCCATCCCCTTCCATTAGTGTGAAGGCAACACGAAGCTGTGGGCAGATACAGAAGCATTAAAATAATTAATATTCGATTTTATTGTGTGTCAACAGAAATGTAGGATAATAAGCATTTTTGCAAAAATTGTGGATTAAGCATCTTTCTCTACGTCAGTGTTGTACTGGAAATGTCCTTGCTTTATTGTAGAACAAATAGCCCTTGAATCTCATTAAAGATGGTGCTGTAAGTGCTCAGCGGAACTTGCTGCTGGTGTAAGGTGAGGTTGGTAAAAAAAGATGACAAATATTAAATGAAAGGCAAAGTAAGAGTAGCAAGCAAAGACAAAAATAAATGAGGGTTAAGAACTGCTTATTGTGAGATCACCAAAGGCGAGTTGCAGGGTGGGAACAAAAGTGATGGGATCAGTTGAAGTTTGCAGCCATAATTAGCTTAAGGTGTTAAATGGGATGTGACACAGTGTGGTGTGCACTGGTGAGGGGCACCTCGAGTGCTGTGTCCAGTTTGGGCCCCTCACTTCAAGAAGGACATTGAGGGCTCAGGGATTCTGTGATTCTGTCCAGCTGAACGTTCAGTGGGAGAAGAGCAGAGTGGGAGGGAGCTTCTCCCTAATGCCCCTGAAGGTATTAGAGGTGTTAATGTGAAGTGAGAGTTTTGTTACTGGAGAAAAGCACAGAGGCCTGCCCTCTGGTGTTGCAGTTTAAGCTTTCACGGGTCACCCAGTGAGTCCTTGGTGGCACCGGGATGCAGCCTGGGGCAGGGGTAACAGCATTCCCGGGATCCCTGGGCTCTCCCCATCCTCCTCCTGTGGGAATAAATATGGGAGCTGTCCCAAGTCTTCCAAAAGCCTTCAGGAGAGATATTTTCTGCACAAGTTCCTACAGCACTTGGCACTGTGGGATCTGTGCCCGTGCTTGGGCTTCCTGGGAGCCATCACAGCACTAATGAGAGCCAGAAACTGGAGCTGTGCAGTCCGTGGGTGAGACTGATCCTGGGGGCATTTTCCTTATTAACCAGGGTTGGAATCAGCAAGTGGGAATAGGAGGGTCTGGCATTGTGGGAATGTTGTCACTGTTTTCTGACAATGAAAAATCGCAGGTTTTTTTGCTGGAAGAAAATGAGTTGCAGGATAAGGGGAAATGCCTCATTCCCAGTGTCTGGGCCAGTCACTGGAGCAGCTTTACATCCTCTCTGGCTTATCATCACTGTTACCTCTTGAAGGGATTTCAGTTGATATTTTGCAGAAGACTCTGTTGATGGTGTGTTATTGACATATTCTTAGCTTAAAACCATTATCATGGTAAACCCCTGGATTTAAAAACTTAATTACAAGACATTAATAGCTGAGCCCTAAGAGCTAAGTCATGCAAATATTGCTGCCTGCAAAGTGGAATGTACACAAACGTTTGAACTGCTGAGTTAAGGGCTGGAGTCTGGAGAGTGGCAATAAATCTGAGCCCAATCCTCTGCCTTGTGTCCTGATGTCTGTGAAATTAATGGCACTGTTGTTATGAAAGTCATATCAGGGAACGTGGCTATTTTCTTCCCCAAGTAGGTTAATTACCACTAATGTAATTATTTTTGTACTGATTTTTATTTTAATCAAACATTGCATGAAACAATTAAGTTCAGAACAAATGGCT
The DNA here is from genome assembly GCA_013400415.1 of Scytalopus superciliaris. Classification (NCBI taxonomy): domain Eukaryota; kingdom Metazoa; phylum Chordata; class Aves; order Passeriformes; family Rhinocryptidae; genus Scytalopus; species Scytalopus superciliaris. The sequence goes on along the minus strand of VXBX01009670.1, from coordinate 444,292 downwards.
TATTATGGGAATGTTTGTGGCGGTGGGAAGAAAAGCAGCAATGTTTGAATTATACACTTCTATTGAGTTACTTTATTCATTAAAATGAACAATTACATTAGGCCTTACGAGACAGCCTAAGCATTTCTGGTTAATGTTTGTTCTGTAGTGAACATAATGAGAATTTATATTGGAAATGGATCCCATCCTTCTGGCTCCAGGCATTTAGAAACTGGGCCATATGTAGGAGTTGGGAGAGCTTGGGGAAAAAGAGAGTCAGAGTTAACCCCTGGCCCAGGTGCTGCTTCATTGCCCCATGGAGAGGAGGGATCTTTTTGCCTTTTTGCTTTTGTTTGTTTGTTTCTTTCTGTATTTATGGGTTCAGTTCTTGGGTTTTCTCTTCTGTACTGTGCTGGCAGGGCCAACCACTGTGCACTGCTGCAACCCCGTGGCTCTGCTGGATCCTGGGTCCCTGGAGCAGGGCCAGCTTTGAAGTTCTGGTTTCATCAGTTGCTTTGAATGTCCTGCAATGAACCAGTTGTGGCTCACAGGTTTTTCCCATTTATCAGATCAATTCAGCAGTGCATGAACTGTCATAGCCTGCTTATGATGCTTTTGAAGATGTGTCACTTGACATGTCAATAAGCAGGTGATGGGTAAATATGTGATTTTTCCAAGACATTAGACACATGTCTACAGCATGTGGTGCAGTTTACATTTTACATCCTTCCCAAATCCAGCAAAATTGCCATGGAGAGGAGCTCCTTGTGTCCCTCAGCTCTGACCTGCTCAAGTGCTGAACTCAAGATGTGGAATTGTTGTCTCGCTGTGAGCACTGTGTATCTGGCTGCCTCTGGAAATGGTGTTAGCTTGGGAAAAATAAATTCCCTTATCCTCCGTGTGCCAGTTTGATAAAGGACTGAAATGGAAGTTTCTACATTAAAAAAAAAAAAAAAAAGGCAATTTTTGTATTAATTGCAAGAGTATGTTCTCATGGTTTATGGAATTGTTTGCTTCCTGCTTTCACACTGTGAGTAGCACTTTCAGGTCATCCTTAGAGATACAGATGTGCAGATGTGGCACTTAGGGACAAATTTTCTTTCAAAATTACTCTTTCCTGGGAGGGAAAGTGCCTCTAGTTTGACTGAGGTTCTCACCCCCCCAGTGCAGGTGCTGGTGCCCAGCACATTCCCTCACAGGCACTGTGCAGCATTACTTTTCTCACAGAAACAGCAGAACTCTGCGAATCATTCCAAGGCCAGTGATGAGTTCTTGTGGTGTCTCTCCAGGAGGCCAGAAAAGGACTCTCTACAATTTTACCTGATCTTCTATTTATCTCTCTACACACACTATCTGTGCAGAATAAAGTACCTTTAGGCTGTCCCAAGTTCCAGCAATGCCATGGAATATGTTTGAGAATATGGAAATTCATCCTTTTGTAGCCATAAGGGGAAGCAGGAATATGATAACACATTAATCAGTCTGTGGTTCTGAAGATATTAGCATGTGGAAAATTGAGGAAAATCATTTCACTGCTGCAGACTGGGTCAAAATCTGAGCAGTTGGGATGATGTTCTCATTTCATATCTATGTCTGCGGGAAAAAGGGCATCAAATAATGTCTGTGTTTAATACTTATGATAGAAAATGGAGGCTCTGGACTGGATCAATGTTTCGCTCTCTAGGTACAAAAACCCAGGTAAGTTGTCATTAACCTGACTCAGTCCGTCTTTGAAAAGGGCAAAATACAAACTAGGGATTAAGGACAGTAAATGAAGCAGCAGAGGGTCAGTGAGCTGGTGTCTTAAGGAATTGCCACAAACTTTTGGAGTCAGAAACCTCAGCTCTGGTTCTCTTTCCTCACCTTCTCTTTGCACTGGCACCATCTGTGCCTCGGCAGGGAGGAGGTCACAGGGACTCATGCCAGCTTATTCCAGCTCTCCTACCAGGCATTCACACTCAGGAACTCAGCTCCAGGTCTTGGAGCAGTGATGGAGTCAGGCATGGAAATGGATTTCCTGGCTCCTTCCACTTCCAGTAAGACCAAACTACAATTTTCCAGTGCAATTAAATGATTTCTTGTATTTCCCTTTATCATCAGCATCCCTTTACCTTCCGCAAGCTGCATACCTTCAGCTCAGCATGAAGGAAGGGTTCATGGGTCTTTCTCTCTTCCAGAGTATTGAAGGTTAATGAAGTTTCCCAGGCAGTAGCAGAGCTCTGGAATATCTGTATGGAGGGATTATTTTATAGCATTCACAGAGAGACTCTTGGTACTGAAATGTCTGAGCGGTGTGTGACTTCGGGGTTTGTTTTTTTCACATGTATGAAATGAAGATGATACAGGATCTATTTTGAATTAAATTAGGAAAGTGCAACTTAATCCTTCAATTTAAGCCTTGCAGACCCCAGTCGTCCTGTCCACAGGGATAATCAAGGCAGCTGATTCGAGAAACTCAGCTTGGAATTTTTTACTTGTAGGGAAAATAGTGGAGCTTGTCAGCACTTAAGTGACCCAAAGAAAAATAGCTGAAATTTTGTTTTTAGTAACACTTACTCACATCTGTCCCAGGGGATCAGGTTTTATGTTTGGAAAAGCCACACACACACAGAGCAGCTGTTGGAGCCACTGAAAGGCTGCTGGGCAGCTGAGTTGGTAGCTGGTGCTGGGAATGCCAGGACCTTCCCAGTGTTTCCAGTCTGGACTGTTTCAGGAGGGCTCCAATGCTAAACCCTCCTTGTTCCTGGAAACTGGTGAGTGGATTTAGTCTGGGGTAATTTGGCATGATTTGTGAGTCTAATTTTCTGCAGTACTTGGGAACCTTTGTCACATACTTTGGAGTTCAGGATTTGCCAGCCTGCAGAAGAAGTGAGACTTTCCCTATATTTGAAGTAATCATTTATCATTTGCATTCCCACAAGCATGTGTGGTATTTCAAAAGCTGAATGTGACTTTGAAATTAAATATTATCTAATTATTGCAGTTTTCATTGGTGACCATTTTGTCTGTCCTTCATATTTCTTACCTGGCTCATACTGCAGACCTTGCCATGTTCTCACTGACCCCATGCCCTGTATTAAGACACGTTCCCACCTCATTTAAAATATTCCCTTGGCCAGTAGCAGATCCAGGAAGAGAGATCTCTGTTCTGGTCTGGGTAAGAAGCCTTAAGTTTCATGGAAAACAGCTTTGAATGTAAGTCCTGCCTTCACTCAAGCATTGCAGTGTTCTTATTAATTCTCATAAACAAGAGGTTTTCACTCTACAGTTTTATCTGCTGTTGCGTGTCATTCCACCAGAACTAGCCACTAATAGAAATGAAAACTGAAGGCAGCAAACACAGTTGTGCAGCAGAGTCCCACAGGAGACACCAGAGTGTGCAGCTCCTGGTACTTCTGCAGGAGTTTTATCCAGGTGGTTTTTCTGCACTGGGGCTCCCCCTTGGCCGTCCCCCCTTCCCGAGTGCCCCCCGACTAACAGTGTCTCTCTGTCCCTGTGCCACAGATCGAGGAGATGCAGTGGGGCGGGGGCGTGCGCGAGGTGCCGCCCTCGGTGTGCAGCCTGCCCTGCAAGCCGGGCGAGAGGAAGAAGATGGTGAAGGGGATGCCGTGCTGCTGGCACTGCGAGCTCTGCGACGGGTACCAGTACCAGGCGGACGAGGTGACCTGCCTGCTCTGCTCCTACAACGAGCGGCCCAACGAGAACCGCACGGGCTGCCGCTCCATCCCCATCATCAAGCTGGAGTGGCACTCGCCCTGGGCCGTCATCCCCGTCTTCCTGGCCATGCTGGGAATTATCGCCACCATCTTTGTCATGGCCACGTTCATCAGGTACAACGACACTCCCATCGTGCGCGCCTCCGGGAGGGAGCTCAGCTACGTCCTGCTGACGGGCATCTTCCTGTGCTACATCATCACCTTCCTGATGATCGCCAAGCCGGACGTGGCCGTGTGCTCCTTCCGCAGGATCTTCCTGGGCCTGGGGATGTGCATCAGCTACGCGGCCCTGCTCACCAAAACCAACCGCATCTACCGCATCTTCGAGCAGGGCAAGAAGTCCGTGACCGCACCCCGGCTCATCAGCCCCACGTCCCAGCTGGCCATCACCTCCAGCTTGATATCGGTCCAGCTCGTGGGGGTCTTTATTTGGTTTGCAGTTGACCCACCCAACATCATCATAGATTATGATGAGCAGAAAACTATGAACCCCGACCAAGCCAGAGGAGTTCTCAAATGTGACATTACGGATCTACAAATCATTTGTTCCTTGGGTTATAGCATTCTTCTAATGGTGACGTGTACTGTGTATGCCATCAAGACTCGGGGTGTCCCAGAGAATTTTAATGAAGCCAAACCCATTGGATTCACTATGTACACTACCTGTATAGTATGGCTTGCCTTCATTCCAATATTTTTTGGCACTGCCCAGTCAGCCGAAAAGGTAGGTGGGAGTGAACAGACCTGATGTTCAGGGCTCACTGTGGTTCTAACGACGTGCTGATGTTCAGCTTTACATGGATTTCCAAATGAGCTCTCCAGTCTCTCACTGCTGAGACACGGGCAATATATGGCACTGTTTTCCTTCCCTGTTTAGCTCATGGGCCATTCATTTATAAACTGGCAAATGATCAGTAACAATCACATTAGCCATTAGTTTTATTGTTGCCTCCATTTCAATTGTATCCTTTCAGTAGGATAAGTGGGAATTAGCTGTCATATTACCCAGAAAAAGGCATCTTCTGACTAAATAGTTTTGAATACAAGATATAAGCAAGAAAACTCAGAAAATACTAAAGCAGACTCCTGTGCCTCTGGAATTGGGCACTGAGGGGCGTGTGCAGCCTGATGAGTGCTTTGTGTCACAAACAGCAGCCTCAGGGCACACATATGGCACAGGCTGTGCATGGGTGTAGTAGCATGCTGTCTGTGATCCCCAGTCCCTGAACCCACACCTCCCTCTGCAGGAAAGAGCTTCAGCTTCTTGCTTCCTTTTTCCACCTCTATCTTCATTTAACATTTGTTCTTGAACACAAGGCTTGGGGAAAGCTCAGTGCTGTGGAGGGAATTATTGTGTCTTTTAAAAGTGAGCAAATTTCAAGTCCCAGCTTGCACATCTCACTTTGAACCAGGGATAGAATCCCCACGTTTGCAGTGGTTAAGCTCACAGGCTATTGAGATAAATTTGCAGGAAGACAGTGGTGTTATCTGGGAAGGTCTGTGCTTTGGCTCCAGGTCTCTTCCACAGGGAGATGCTGCACCAGAGCTTTGTTCTGTCCAATTCAGGAGACTGGTTGTGCAGATTTGCAGGTGCTTTGGCCTCAGTTTTGTCCCTCAATGGAAGAGGAGATCACTCAGGAGGAAGTTTGCTGGTAGATGAGGGGATCACCCAGAAGGAGACAGAGGTTATAGAAAGGTTTCCATGTATCCCCTCACCTCTGCCTTGGGCTCTCCAGGCAGTCATTGCATCCCCAAAGGGAATTAATTTCAGCTGGAAAGAAGGCCTGCTAAGGCTTACAAATGCCTCAAATAGCCCTGCTCTCCCTGTTAGGGAGAGATAAGAAGCAGCAAAAACAGCTTTAACCACAGTGGGGTCTGTTTGTGACCTAGGTCTGACACAGGGACTGCGGAGCAGCTTTCGGGCTCCCTGCCTGGGAATGGAGCCTGCAGGGACAGAGATGAAGGGCTTTAAATTGTTGTCTGCAAAGATGTAACCAGGTGATAGAAAAACACAAAGAATTCCAAAGGCTGCTGGCAGCATTCAGAGTTGTTTGGCAGCAAAAGCTTCAGGTGTCTGTGTGCTTGTAAAACTGAATTACCCCAGACTTTGGAAGCATCTGATTCTTGCCCAAATTCACATAGGATAGGAGAGGGGATGCTGATTAATTTGACTTCACTAGAGCACAGAAGAGGGTATGGGGCAAGGGAAGCAGCCCCTTGCTGGGCTGTGCCCCGTGCCCAGAGCAGTGTCCCCTGGCTGCTCCATGCTGAGGGCTCATTCCTTGGGCTGAAAGCTGCTCTGTCTTGTCCAGCAAACAGGTGTGACCCTCCCTGTGCAAGGAAGACGTGTAGATGTCCTTGGGTGCAGGCCCCGTGTCTGTCCCCTGTAGGTGTGTCCAGCTCCCCAGCCTGTGGCACTGGAAAGCTCAGCTCTTGCAGCAGCACATGGTGCCAAACCCCAGTGCTGCCCCAGTGCCTTTGCTCCTGGGGCTTCCCCTCCTGCCCTGCACAGAGATGGAGCTGCAGTAGCTTTGCTGCTTCGCTTTCTTTTCCATCTCCCTTTTTTGAGTGTACTTTTTGGTGATTGTTAGTGATTTCCTGTCAGATATTTCCTCTGGAAAATATTATGCTTTAGCTTAGCCACGCAGGTCTGGGCTGAAATGGAAATTGCACCTGCTGAAAATCTCATGCAGCACAATCTTTTAAACTGAGGAATGGTGTTATATATAACACTGTGGTTTTCATTGTGTGGATTTATTTTATTTTATCAATAAATACAAGCATAATGTTGTTTGGTAGAAGGCATATTGAAAACACCTGCCTTGTTCAGGGTAGAGAATAACACCTCCAACAACAGAAAAAGAACTAGAAATGTGCTGCAGGTAATTCATAAAGGGCAAATAAATTGAGCAGTAGCATTTGAAGCAGGTGGAGGGAGGTGGGATGGTGTGAAGAAGGCCAGATACCCGAGTTTGTGCTACAGGATGGAGATAAAACATGAGGTGTATGGAAGGTGACATGTGGGAAAAGGAGATTCCAGAACTTTTTAAGCAGTTTCTTTGTCCAGTATCTAAAAACTGAGAGAACATGTGGTTGGTTATCATTCATAGGTCAGTTGTGATTTATAGCCTTAGTTTGGTAATGTAGCAAGTTGATTCCTGGGGGATGTGGAATATGGTTGTCCCTCCTATGTTTCACTGCTCTTTTGAGTTTTCTTGGCTCTGCTGCAGTGATCCCAGAGCTCTTGCTCTGTGCCTGGGGATTGTCCGGGTTTGGGGGGGTTGTGTGTCAGGGTGGGTATTTTTTGTGTTTTCCTATATTTGTATATATCCTAAAATGCTAATGTAACCTTTGAGAACCAGGCCACAACACTGGGGACTGGAATTGTGCCATGTCTTTGCTCATAGAGATCCTTCCTTTAGTGTGGATTTTGTAGAAAGCCACTAAATGGCTTTAAGCTGAAGGAGGGTAGATTTAGGTGGTATATTGGGAAGGAATCCTTCCCTGTGAGGGTGGGCAGGCCCTGGCACAGGTTGGGCAGAGAAGCTGTGGCTGCCCCGTCCCACCTCCTCCTGCTGCCCAGCTCTTGTCATGGTTCACTCTCACATTTGAGAGGGACTGCAGGGATTGAAACACAGCTTTTGCACTCCTGGTGTAATTGTTTTTGACAACAAAACTGTTTGAAATTCTCTGTGGATATTGGGAAATCTTATCAGAAGCCCAGTGGCCTTGAGGAGCTGTTGAAGCAATTACAGGAGTCAGGGCTCATGGCAGAGTCGATACCACACGGCTTGTGGAAAGGGCAGGGGTCTCTGTGTCAGGGCAGGAGCTCCAGGAATCAATAAGCCAGACCGAGGCAGGAATCACAGGAGGGCAGGGGGAGGCTGGGAGGGATGTGGGTGTGTGGGGATGTGCCCTGTGCCAGGGATTCATTGATCCTGCAGCCTCCTGGTTTGCTGTGACCTGTTGGTGATTGAACTCGTTTCCAGGGCAGGGCACTGCTGTGAGGGATTGCTGGGACTGACTGGGGCATTGTCCCCATGCCCTGTCCCTGTGTGTGGCACAGGGACCTGCCCTGCCTCACCTGAAGTGGTGCCTCAGGACCCCAGGCTGGCACTGCAGTGGTGGCACTTCATGTGCTCCCTCCATGGCAAGGCTGTTCTTGGCAGGACATGCCTGATGAGTGATGTCTCAGGAGATGGACTTGAGATTAACCTGCTTTCACAAAGGCACATGCTTTAATTTCTTGGGGTTTCTTATTTTTATTGGCTTTCTTTCACAGATACCTTCAGGAGCAGTAGCATGCACGGCGTGTGACATGCTTTCACACACCCTGGGAGCATCCCCTCATACTGGCAGTAATAGTTTGCTTTTTTATTATTAGTCTCTCTTGTAGTGTAAATTTTCTTTAAGCCTTACACAGCTGCAGGTTTCCAGAGTCAATATTTTAATGGTACAAGCAAAGTGAAAGAGGAAAACTGTCTGTAGCAAAGTCAATGTTATATGTAGAGCTCTTAAAATACTGGTTTCCTTTTTCTGTTCATGGGAGTCAGTTTATTGTTAAGAAAACCAATGCTTTTCAACACTAATTATTACCATTTTTTAAACCTTTGTCATGTAATTTTTGTTTGTGATTAAGTAAATATTAAGTTGTATTTGTGATTAAGTGAATATTAGAAGATGGCTGAGATGGGTGGGTAGATAGAAGTTCACCTGCCAGACCCTCAGCCAATGAAACCGTTACCTTTCCAGAGGTTCTTCATCCCTCTCCTTCTCCTCATTTGCAGGAGAATCTCCTAGAAAGGATCCTGAGGTAAAAAGCACATCCTGAATTTAAAGTAAGGTTTTGGGAGTTAATTATTTTAATAGCACTTGCACAGGAAGGATGTGATAGGAGACTGGGAATGTTGGATTTGGGTGTGGGGCAGAGAGATCAGTAGGGCAGGAAGAATTCCCTGTGGGGTTGTGTTCAGTAGCCTTGGATATGGTGGGGTTTTTCTTGCCACTGTCTTCTCCCTTTCCCCTCCCACTGTTTAGCTGGAATTGTGAAGGACTGTGAGATCACGAGCTATTTTCTCCTCCTCCCGCTGCTTGGCATTACCATATATAGATACATACACACTGCTTCTTCAATTAAATTTTCTCAATCTGAGGATGTAATACTGACAAATTAGATCCCTTTAGTGGCAAACCTGCACATCAATCTGCTTTCTGTGGTGGGCATGGCAGCCCCTCTCAGGTTCTCCCCAGCACTGCCGTTCAGATGGATTTCTCCCTGTGCTGCTCCCATCCTGGAGCACAGCACAGTTTGGGAGCTTGCCAGGGCTGTGAGGGTCACATGGCAAGGGATCATTGTCCCTGCAGGTCTGAAGGCCACATCTGTGCTCTCTAACCACATACAGATGTACTTGTGTATACTCAGTATCCCCCTAAGATCTTATTTTCTCAAATTATGTCATTCGACTCATATAGGGAAATATGTCATCGTTATATTTTTATGTTTCACGGAGGTTCTGTTGCCTCGTAGCTGTGATTGCTCTTATTTAGTAATTGTGCTAAGATTAAAATAATACATTTCTGGATGTGTTTACAAGGCAGTAATAACTGTCAACATGCCCCTGAATATATCCTCCAGATGGGAGTTTTTCTTGAATGATTTTTGGGACTTTTTTCAAGTTAAAAAGGTTCTAATTGTGACTCTGAGCACATGATGATGGTTGTTCAGCCAGTGTGGTTGCCCTGCTTGTGAGTTTTATTCTTCCTGGAATGATGAGAAGTGGGGAATCGTTGACCCTACAGTCATCAGTTTCCACCAGTTTATTTTTGGATCCACATTGCAGGACCCATTGGTTGTAAGCTTTTTTTAGTTTGGGGTTTTTTTGTTGTCATACAAGCACAATGAAGTTTGAAGTCCCTAATCCCATCAGCTCTTCCACCTTTCTTCTTGTTTCTCTTTTTTTGTAATGCCCCTTTTATTTAAATCAATAAGCAGGGGAAGTCAGGCATATTCGGCAGCAACATTTTTACTTACTGTGTTGAATGTTCCATAAATACTATAATTTGAAAGCACATGCAAAATGGATTCTTATTCAGATTAAATAATGTCACATTAGCACGGGAGCACTTCAGTCTATGTTCTATTTTTTGGTGAAACTAAGTTACCCTTCAATTCTCTGTAACACAAATACCAATTAGCCAGGTAGGACACACTTTTATTTCCTCCCCTGGGAAGGCTTGAGCTGACAGTTGCTATAGCAACTCTACCTGTGTGGATTTGGGAGTTATGAGGAATTTAATGCAACATTTGTTGGAGTTTCATACTGTTGGATGGTGGAAAAAAAGTCAGGCTTTGAGGCTCACAAGGAATGTGACTATATATGCACCAACATTTGGGCTCATACAAGGGCACTCGTGGATTGTGGCTTTTGTTTAAAGAAGGATTCTGGTAATGGGACCTGCGTAAAACTCATTAACTGCAGCTACTGATATCTCTCATTGATGCACTTTCACTTGGCCCATCACTTCATTATCTTAGGGATCTATTCAGGCACTGAAGTTCTTAATTTCATCCAGCCTCAACTGTATCCCTGAGAACACCATGGAATTTAAGGTTCTGACATTTGAGTTCTCCTGAGAAAAGCCTGAACTGAAGAGCAGCTTCACCCCATTTCATTTCAGGCCCTCCAGGCTGGAGATGTGAGGTCTGGAGATCTCTAAGCACAGAATATTCACTAAAATCCACTTTTGTGGTGTATTGGAGTGCTGCATTTTAAGTGAGAGGAAATTAGGTATTCTTTGAAATCTAGAATTGAAATAATCAGTGGAATTTTTGGGAGGGTGATAACCTTCATTACAAAAATGATCTGGTGCCTAGGTTTTTATCAGGTTATATAACAGCACTACTGAAAAGTGTATAAAAACCCTTGTGAAAACCTTTGAGTGTCTGTAGAGTTTCAAATTTAATTTCTGTAGAACTAATTGAAAATCTTAAAGAGCTTCTCAGAAAAGTTCTCAGTAAGATTTACTTTACTACCTCCTGCATTCATTTGGTGTCCAAACGGAAAGAGTGCTGTCACTAGTCAAGCCCAGCCAAATTAAAAGGCTTTTAACGTGTCACTGCTGCTGATTTAACCCTCAAGTTGAAACTCAGTAATTACATCTGTGTCAGTGAAAGTGGTGAGTGCTGCAGGAATTCTGAGTTCTGGGGTTGTCCATCTTCTGCCACACATTTGTTTTCCTCTCCCTGGTGCTTTGGTGGCAGTTTCTTCTTCAGGGTGGCATCTTGAAAGAATGAAGATGTTTTGGTAATAAATTTATTACCCACAGTTCTGGATAGTATTGTGAAGTCGAGGCTCCTCTGGAAGAGAGGTTTCTGCCTGTGCTTGATCCCATCTGGGGGATCTCCTGTCTGAGCATCTGACCATGTTCAGAACCTTCCAAGTTCAGCCAGGCAGGTAAAAGGCTGGAGGAGCACTGAGATTGCAGGTCTGTGCTGTCAAGGCAGGTATTGAAAGGCAGATAAGAACAGACATGCACACTCTGAGTGAAATAAGGGCTGACTGGAGTAATTAGATCCTCCTCAGAAGACCATAAATTAATGGTGATTATGATTCTTCAAAGAGCAGAAGCAGAAGGTACATGTACCTTTGCTTTGGTTTATCACGTTTGCTGCACTGTAATGCTCCTTTAATGTTAATATGTACTTTTGTAGTAAAATCTAATTGCAAACACTGAGCAGGCAGAGCCCAAGGCCACAATCATGTTCCACATAATTACCTGAGGAGGGGGGTACATCCCAACAAGGGGATGCCACAGCTGACAGTCAGGTAGAAGCAGCACAGCCATCATCTTCCTGCTTATACAGTAATTCCTCACAGGAAGGTAGAGGGGAGAGCTAAAAGATAATTAACAATCAATTCATTTTGTGGAATTTTCAATTATTGAAGCAGGTATCTTCATAATGGAGCAATAATACCACATTTGAATTTATATGTGCTGTCTCATAGTGGAGATGAATTCGTTTAAGCAGAAAGGACTTTGTTAACGTCCCCACGGGGGTTCTGCCGTCACTGAGGGACCCTTTGAAGCCTGAGAGCAGCAGCTTTGATGTCTGATGTCGACACTGCGGGATCTCTTTGCTGTGATAATTCCAGCTTTTTCCATTCCCATCTGTGCTGAGGAGAAAAAAAAAAAACAAAAAAACAAAAAAAAAACAAAAAAACCCCCAAACAAACAAACAAAAAAAAAACCAATTTGGAAGATGGAGAAATAAATGGAACCCAGAAAGAAGGGGGAATTATGGAGGGAAAAGTACAGAATCATGGAATATCCTGAGTTGGGAAGGACCCACAAGGACCATCCAGTCCAACTCCTGGCCCTGCACAGACATCCCAACAATCCCACTCTGTCCAAACCCTCCTGGAGCTCTGGCAGCCTTGGGGCTGTGCCCACTGCCCTGGGGAGCCTGGGCAGTGCCCACCACCCTCTGGGGGAAGGACCTTTGCCTGATCTCCAGCCCAACCCTCCCTCCAAGGTGCCACACCAAGTCATTGGCACGAGGAGTCAGAACCAGCTCCTCCTCAGGCTCCTGTATTTCCATTTTGCCCAGTTAATCAAGAGCCCCAAGTTTTGACCATCTCTGATTGACCAGAACAGCAGATTTAGGGACTATTTTTGGTGCCTTTTCACACGGCCTGTTCTGAGCCCAGCTATGGCAGAGGCACTTGCCTGTGTCTCTCAGGGTAACCACATCTGTTCAGGGCACAACTGCCCCTGTCCTGTGTACACACATGGGCACTGAACTGATTTCAAACAAGGAAAAGTGGGGAAGAAAGGGTTTGTTTTTTCCCCTGGAATTTCTAGTGCGAACTCAACTCCCTCTGGCTAAAAAGCAACACCATTTTAAAAGGAAAAAATGTGTAGGTGTTTAATGCATAGTGTTGACATGTACTTTTTTGGATGCTTATTTTTTTTCAGAAAATGTAGAATTGCCAGGAGGGTTTTACATCTGAGAAGCCGTCTCTGCACGGGCCCCTGGCAGCCCTATCAACAGTTTTTATCTGCAGCACAGACTGACAGCCCCTCACCGTGAAATAATTGCGGCTCTGTTGAGTCCAGAGGAGTAATTACTGTGTTGATGAAACTTTTCTCTTTGCTTGCATTGTGATCTCTCTGGATGTCAAACTCACTTGAGCTGACAACATAATTTCCCCAGCAGAGCTGTTGCACTGACCAGTCCACACCTCTGGGAGGGACTGGGGGGATTTTCCCAGTTTGGGATGTTTCTGTGGCAGCAAAGGCAAAATCTCACACTTGCAAAGCCCTGTTTTGGGAATAACACTCTGAGTAGTGCTGGAGGTAGCTACATATAGGAACAAGGGGTGAATATATAATTATAAAATAGCTCTTCAAAGTTAGTTAACAAGGAATTAATAATAAAATTATTTTCTTCAAACAGAGGAGGATAAGTTAGTTTGAAAGTCTTTGCAGGTAGTTTCAATTTGTGATAATGTATTTTCACAAACATTGTGAAACCACCCCTGGAAGTGTTCAGAAAATGTGGCACTCGAGGACATGGTTTAGTGGTGAACTCAGTGGTGGTGCTGGGTTGGTGGTAGGACTTGATGATCTTAAAGGTCTTTTCCAACTTTAATGATTCTGTCTGAGTTGAATGGTTGTTTCAAAATTCCTGCATATGCAAGACTTGAGATAAAGGTATCAAAGATGATGTGGTTTATCAGAGAGATTGATATGTTCCTACACTCTGATTCTCTACCAGCTTTCCCATTTCAGAGATGCAGGTGGGTTGATTCTAGGTGGTATTGAAAGGTCATTCCCTGTGCCAACCTCTATAGGATTGTCCCCAAGACGTGGCAGTGGGTTGGGGTGCTCTGCTGGGTCTCTGTGATGACACTTCAGGCTGACTTTCACTGCAGAAAACCTCAGTCTTCATTTATACTCCTGTGTTTGAACAAGAGTTAATCATCTTTGCAGAGAAATCCTGTAGCTCCTGGCCAATGTTGGGAGTCAGATGCCGAGAGCTGAAGGAGCATTTCTGTGAGCAGATCACAGCCAGTTTCTGAACCCCACGGGTATTGTAGAAACATAATAATGGTATTTTGTGTAAGAAATAATGGGTGCTGATTCTAAGCTCATCCAGCAACAATAGGAAAACCATGAAGGGCTTATTCAATACAATGTGAGTTATGCAGATGTTTCTCAATTTTCTTGCTGAACTTGGATACTGGAGTCAGGGTTTTGTTTGATCAAAGGCTTTCAGCAGAAAGAATGGGCCCTTAAGCACTTTTGTCATCGCCTGTGAGTGGCTTATGAAAGCAGCCTGCAAAGGGCCCCAAATCAAGGACCCTCGTGCAGAAGGAGCATCCTCTGTTGCCCGTAGTTTGGTCACGCAGCTGGAGTGGAAATTTTCCTCTGTTTGTTTTAGAATAAACAGAAACGAAGTGGAAGGAGCAAAGAAAACTGCCAGGAGAGAGACAGGAGGCAGTCAGGTGAATTCTGCATTGATTTGGCCAGAGTGAGTTTGTAGGATGGGCATCACAGAGCAGTGACTTCCCATGGGTGCTGCTGTGGTGTTATCCTGCCCCAAACCAGTGCAGAATGAAGAGAATATTCAACTTCAGAATAGTTTGGGTTGGAAGGGACCTTAAAGCTCCTCCAGCCCCACCCCCTGCCATGGGCAGGGCCACCTCCCACCAGCCCAGGCTGCTCCAAGCCCCGTCCAGCCTGGCCTTGGACACTCCCATGGATGGGGCAGCTGCAGCTTCTCTGGGCACCCTGTGCCAGGGCCTGCCCACCCTCACAGGGAGGAATTTCTTCCCAATATCTCATCTAAATCTATCCTCCTTCAGCCAAAATTTTTCACAAAATCAGTAAAACACTCAAAAGTTGCAGGCACTGGTAAGAAAATCTCCTCATAAAAATGCAAGGTCTTTGTTGGTCATGGAGGTCCTGGCAGTTTGCTCCAAGAAAGATCCTTTGACACCAAAACATCAGGTCCTCTGTGCATCCCAGTGAGGCAAATATTGCTGGGTTTGCAGAGGAAGGAAACAGCTACTCTGGAAAGAGCATTTTCAGTCTAGCAAGGGCAATTTAATGCAAGGCAAACAGTAGGTTTTACTACACAAAAATATTGACCTGAAGGATTTATTTGTTGTTTCAAATGGTTTAAGCAGGCCTGTAATAGTAATAAAAGTAGAAACCATCACACTCAGTCATAGAAATTGCCTTGTGTTTTGTCTTTGAGGCATTAGCTTAGCAGAAGGTTAAAGAGAAACAACAGTGAATTCTTGTAGACTGAAGCAAAAAAACTTGTGTCCCAACTGTATCCCGTCAAAAGGGATTTGGGGCATGTTTATATCTCTGCATTTTCAAATAACAGCTCTTTTAAAATCTGGGTTTGTATTCATGCTAAAGATTCAGCAGAAACCAGCCAGCTGAGATCCTTGTTCCCAGGCAGCAGAGCTGAGGGTGCTGCAGCCCAGTCGTGTCGTGCCAGTGCCCTGTGGCGTGTGGGGTTGTCAGTACTGGGGGAGGACCAGAGCCACCAGCAGGACATGTCCTGTGGTCCCTGGCCGGCTCACCCTGCAGCGTCTGAGCTGCCCTGACACCGTTTCACCTGGTTGTGGAGGGACTGGGGTGTCCCCATTCCAGAGCCAGCCCAGCCAGAGCCCCCTGGGCACCTGGCATAGGGATGTTGGTGGTTCCCACTCTGCCTGTGTGTCCCTGGCAGTTTTAGGGACATGTGCCTATTGTAAATTGAGTATCTTGAGCATTCACAAGATCTGCATTGACTTTACCTCTGGAGACACTTGAGAGCGTGCAGAGGGAGTAGGAGGACAAAACGTGTGATGAACAGTGTGCTATCATCGTCCTCTTGTTCCCTCTGATTTACACTGCCAACATCAGAGCAGCCTGTAATGTTTAATGGAGATAATTAAATATAATTTGAAGACAAGATAGCTCTTTTTAGTGGTGGAACAGATCCTGCTAACATCTGAACTAGCAACAGTAACTCAGCAGTAGGATGCAGGGGGGATGCACTGGGGGGCTCAGCACAGATTGGATTAGGTGATGGCAACTAAAAGGAATGGAAATCAATTAGTTTAGCCAAGGTGCTTAAACGTGATTACAGCTGGAGAAAGTCTTGTGAAAACTGGTGTTACGAAGTAGTTAAGATTTATTCTGGTGCTTTAATTGGAGGACCAAGGAAGTCAAGTGATGTGATTCTCCAGAACTTCAAAATCAATGTTGTTTCAGCGGATTTTATTGACTGGAAGATGAAATCTGATAATGACTGAAGATAAGAAAGGTCAGGGCCTCTAAATCTCCCTGTTGGTAATTGCTGCGTGTGCTGAGAGCTGGCTCTGGATTTAGCTGGGCTTGGACCTGAGCAGGGACTTCTTGGGAAAGCCAAACACAAGGCCATGCACAGGTAGTGCCCAGCGCCGTGTCCTGGGCTTGGGGAGGGGATGCCGGAGACAACATTTATGGGAGCGAACTTCCCTGTGGGAGCAGGGCTGGCTGGGTCAGATTCCAGTCACACACTGGAAAAATTCCTCCTTTGGATGCCCTCCACCCCCCGAGCCCCGGGCTCGCTGACAGGAGGTACAGTTTGTCACAAATCCAGCTTTGTCTTTACAAGTTTCCTTGTGGCTTCCTCATGCAGAGACAGAGGAGACACAAGGTGCTCCCATCTATTTCCTCACGTGTACCAGGGGATAGCAGTCAGGAAATACATCTCAGTGAAGTCTAAAGCAGCTGATGTGAAGCTCAGAAGGCAGCAAGAAATAGGGTTTGGTTCTTTATCCTGTTAAAACATATTTAATAAGTTACAGATGCAGAATAGGGTCTGCGGGTCATTAACTTTTGTCAGGCCATGGGTAAGTTAAACATTTGAGCTGATTTTGGCTTAAAACTCCCTTTTTTCCTCCTGCCGTAATATTCCAGATCCCTTTCAGTTTGAGTACCCCAAATGAAAGTGCTGATAAGGAGTTCTAAACAATTCAGAGTGAATTCAGTGTTATCTCTGAGGCATGACATGTGGGAGCTAATTCCAGAGTTAACTTGGAGCTGGGAAGGAGGAATTGAGAGCTGTGGTGGGATGATGCAGGATGTGGAATTACCTCATTTAAACCGCACTGGGAAATGGTTTGGATATTGCTGTAAATTGTCATTGCAGCATCTAATTTGAGATCAAGATTTTATTTATTCTTACAATAAGAAAGGCAATGTTTGATAACTAAGAGAGGAAGCTCTTGGTGATGCTCTGGATTAGCATTGATGCACACGGGTACCTCCCAGCGATATGGGGGACTGTGGAATGATGGGAATTTGGCAGGTCCTAAAATGATAGACTTTCTGTAATTAAATCTCATTTAAATGAGCACCTAAATCATCTTGTATTGTGGGATTACCCATTCCCAGTTTAGCATAACAATAACCGCCCATCTGCGTGTCACAGAACCCCAGGACTGCGTGAAGGCAGGCGAGCAGTGTAGGAATTATGATGGATTGGGCAGTTGCCATGGCAACGGTTTGTTCTAATTGTGATACATTAGTACCAACAAGAATTGGCTGGCTCAAGTCACTGAGTTAATTAAATGCAAACTTGCACAGCTCTGAAGGAATAATAGAGAAAATTAACACCTACCAGTGCCCCCCTGTACCACAGGAATGATTGCTCTGTTATCATCCCAAAGCCTTTCTGGATTCCTGGTGTGTCTCTCCTGGCCTGACTTGTGTTCCTGTGGGATGGTAGGAGGGGACACTTTGGACTAAGGCAGCAGGAGGGACTGGCACACACTTGGCTGTGTTCACATGGGTGTGTTTGAGCCTCAGAAAGGGCACTTTCAGACAGGAGGATGCTGTGGTTTGCTGGAAGAATTTCAGGGGTGCAGCTGGGGGAAAACTATTTGGGATTATCGTTCTTGTGGGCACATTTGAGCTGTTGTCAGCAACCATGTGTGGGGCAAACCAAGGTCTGCTGAACACACCCCATGTCTGAAATCCCTTTCTTTGATTGTTTGGGGCTTTAACTTTTCTTCTTTATTACAAGCAATTGTTTTCTTTGTTGTACCAGGGTTTAAATTCCTAATGGTGACTGGTCAGGAATGAAGGTTTTGATAGTTTATCTGTGAATCTTCCATTCTTATAAGCAGCTCTACCACATTCTCTGTTCACCTTCATCCTTTAGAAAATTTAATAATTTTCACAGGATGGTTGGGTTGGAAGGGACCTTAAAGACCATCCAGTGCCATCCCCTGCCCTGGGCAGGGACACCTCCCACCAGCCCAGGCTGCTCCAAGCCCCGTCCAGCCTGGCCTTGGACACTTCCAGGGGTGGGGCAGCCACAGCTTCTCTGGGCATGCTGATAAATAAATGAATAAACAGCCCAGTTCAAGTGACTGATTGGTGGAAAGTGCAACTGCTCTTGAACTTGAATGCAGCCTTTAGATCCCCAAAGACGTTCCCCCTGTGTGGTCCCACACCCTCCCTACCCAGCACTGTGGTGGCAAAGGACATCTCCAGCCACAAAGTTGGTTTCTAAGTAGCCAAAGCAATATGTAAATGCTCTGGTTTAAATTATAATGACAGTGTAATTTCAAGAGTCAGTGGAAAGCTGACTTGCTTCGTATATACATACATATTTGACAGTGCTTTTTATTACCAGTGTTCTACTCTAAAGGTCTCTAAAAAGAAGAATAAGTGTAGGATTAGCCTTTTCCTTCCCCCCTCCTCCCTGACACCAGCTTGCACTTTGAATTTTCCTGAAGGTCTTCAAGCAGAATTAGATCTTACTTTGTATGCAAATATATGGAACATACTCTCAATACAAGCCTGGGTCAAACTTCACTGACATTGAAAGGTTCCCATTGCTGTTTCTGGGGTTTAGGGCAGGGCCACAGTGCTGAAGGAACCAAGGTGACCATAATTAGTGCTGAAGGGCCAGGGCCATTGCTCAGTTCTTGGCTGTGTTAGATGGGCAAGGAGTTTTTTATGGGATTGGTTTGAAGTTTTGCACAGTGGTTGACCTTGTGTAGGACAATACTGGGTTTCTTCAGTATAGAGGGCAGTGGTGGAGTCCCCATCCCTGGACATGGGACTTAGTGCTCTGGGCTGGTTGAGAACGTGGTGATTGGTGAACAGTTGGACTTGATGATCTTGGAGGTCTTTTCCAATGGAAGTGATTCTATGATTCAACAATCTGCACGGAAGGGTTGGACAGAGACCTCCTTCCCGGTCAGCCTTTGTTAGGACTCCAAGTGGACAGCTCAGGAAAGCCTGGTCTGCACTGAAGAGGACGGGCACTGAGTATGCACAGTGACCTTCCAGCTCCCTCTGAACTCCACTCAGACCGGGAGAAACCCCCTCATGGGGCTGCCCTGCAGCACTGGCTGAGATTGGCTCCTCATGTAAGTGTGGTTTGGGGCTTGGCTTTTTTATTTGCCTTGGGTTTTTTCCCCTCAATATGAGCTTACTGGGTTACTGTGTGTGGTTAGAAAGCTACAAAAATGCTTGTATTTATTCTGGATTATGAATTTAATTTTGCCAGACCTGACTACCTTATCTGAAGGGGCTGTTTGCCATCATAACACACGGCTGAATGATTTACTGGGCAATAAAAGTAAAGAAAATTGCAACCCCCAGCCTGGTTAAACGTCAAGTGGGGAGAAAACCATCAGGGCATTGGTGCCTCTCGTTTCCAGGCTGTGAATAATTCTGGCAATATTTTTCAGCACTGCCAAGGCAAAGCTGCAGCTCCCCTGGGCTGCACTCACAGTTCCCATTGCCATGACAACCTCGTGCGGATCCAGGAGCTGCTCCCGACTGCTGAGCCCATTGCTGGTTGTGATCTGACCTGGGCACAGGAGTCACCTGCACAACACACCCCTGTTACCTCCTCTGCCCACACTGGTGGGGATATTTTGGGTCTAAAGAGACAACCTGGGAGCCAAAGGGAGTGTTAGAAGCTCCTACTGATGTGTTTCCATCTTGCTTTTCCTCAAAGGATGATTCCTCACATTTGGAGATGGTTTGTACCTTGCCTTTCTCATGCAGCTTCCAAAAGGCTCCATGCAAAGGATGGATGAGAAATGTCTGATCCTACTGACACAGATCTCAATAAGTTGTGGCAATGAGGTTGGAATATCATGGAATCATTAAGACTGGAAAAGACCTCCAAGATCATCATTTGACCAAATACCCCCATGTTCACTAAACCATATCATGAAGTTTTTCTGAACACTTCCATCCAACCTGGCCTTGGACACTCCCAGGGATGGGGCAGCCACAGCTTCTCTGCCCAACCTGTGCCAGGGCCTGCTCACCCTCACAGCCAGGAGTTCTTTCCCAATATCCCATCTAACCCTGCCCTCTGGAAGTTTGAAGCCATTTCCACCTTCTTCTGTCTCTACTTGCTCTTCTCCAAACTTTGAGGTTCTTTACTCCAGAGAAAAGTGTGCCCAGTGTGGGAAGACAGAAAAACCTAAACATTACTCCAGGTTTTCCTGTCTTGAGTACTAAATCCCAGCACTTCTTTTGATCCGATGGAAACTTCTTCTAAGAGCATTTAAGTCCTTAACCTGGTGATCAGAGACATTCATCTCAACACAATCAGCATGAGGTTAAAGTTGTTTTTTTTTTAAAAAGTATCTCTTTATTCTTATAGGAGTTTTTGACTATTTAGTAGTTCCATGTATCCTGAATGACTGCAAAATAAAGTCCCAGAAAGCTGAGCAGCCTCTCTGCAGGCCAGATTCTTTAAAACTGATTTATTATGCACGACCATTTATGAGAGCCATAATATTCTTAGTTCCCCATTTACTTGCCCATCTGTGTGTTTACTTATACACACATTAACTTGCACTTTGTTTGTCTTTTTATAATCAATACCTTCCACTGATATTCCTCCTGATCATTCCTCCATCTAATGCAAGTGGAAATGTCTTGAAATGGTTTGGCCCGGGTTTATTTTCTATTCTAGAATGCTTTAATAATTTAAGAAGAATTGAGAGAGAGCCTTGCCTTGTGTCCCCTCAGCAGCTGTTTCTAAGGAAGCAGTGTGTGTGGGGGGGAAGGCTGGCTGTGTGTTGGAGCCTCGGGATGTTTCTGGGAAGTTTCAGGGTCTCAGCATGAGTGTTTCTGCTGTGCTGGTTTCCCACTGGATGGCCGTGGCTGGGCTGACTGTAATGCTTTTGGGCTCTTCCACAGCTTTTCACTTGAAACTGAGGATGGAAGGTGGTGATTGCAGATACTGGTGATGGCAGGGCCCTGAGCAGTCTGGTCTTATGGAAGGTGTCCCTGCCCATGGCAAGGGGCTGAGCTGGATGAGACTTCAGGTCCCTTCCAGCCCCAGCCATTCTTGTTCCATGATATATACTGCTGGAAAAGGGTCAGTTCATGATCACACCTTCTCAAATCCCATTTCAAGGTGAGGGTTGGCTCATGCCTAGCTCTTGCCGTCATCCCAGCTTTCCCCCTCTCAGAGCCCTCCTGGGGTGGCTGTTTCTCCAGTGGCTCCAGGGCCCTTCGTGTCCCTGCCGGATGGGTCCTGGTGCTCTGAGGGCTCACCAGGCTGCAGAGACACAGCCCTGGGGTCTCACTTAATTTTTCTCACCATGTCAAACTGAGTCTTGCAAGGTTGGGGTTTTTTTCTCCTTATACATTGAATTATTCAATAGTTGAAGTGAGTAAAATTAAAGATTTCGAGACTGGTGACGTTTGGAATGTAAGAAGAATAGCAAAATCTATTTCATTTGAACTCTAATCTCTGGTCATGTATAAAATGAATAAAATGCAATAAGTGTGGAGAAATATGATTTACAACAGCAGCCACAGTCTGGCTGTGAATGGCCTAAAATGCCAAGATTGTGTGTCAGTCAATTTAGCAGTGCAGTGGCAAGGGGGAGCAGTGAAATGAAGGCTTTCTCATTTTTCCCATTCTTTTTGTTGTTGTTGTTGTTTTGGTTTTTTTTGTTTTTTGGGGAGAAGTGACAGATGAAGAATTATTTCTAGCTCAAAAAAAGCAAGTGCTCAGCCCATGAGAGAGGGAAAAGCCATTATTTTAAGAATAGAAGTTGGGGATGTACATTACTTCTGTTGCACTTTGTGTTTGTCTCTTTTGGTGATGTGTAACTTATTTTAGAGCTATTATAACAAACAGGAATGTCAAGAGATACTAGACAGTTCTAAGGATTGATAATGGGATTTCTGGAGCTATTCCCTCCTGTCTCTGCCTGAAATACAGCCAAGACCTGTTGTGACTGAAATTTCTTGTCACCTGAGGACCCCTTAGTGACCCATGAGAAGTGTTTTGGTGGGTCTCAGGACACTCCTGTTGTGGACAGGACTGCACTGGGTGTCATCCCACAGCTGGGATCCTGGGGGGAAACTTCACCCATTTCAAATTCTGATGGCCATCATCTACAGACACATAACTAGCATGGAAAAAAAAAATAATAAGGGAAGGTACCTGCTGCTGTTTTCTGTCTCTCCATTGTCACTACTCCCTTACCAGGGCCAGGACAGGCAGGGCTCGTCCCCACTATGACCTGCACAGGGTTCCCAGCCTTGCCACCACCTGACTGCCCACCCACCTTTGATCCGCAGCAGGACACAGGATTCTCATGCCCAGGGAGAGGGACAGCAGGTTGCAGAGCAGTGCCAGGAGCACAGAACGAGGGAAGGTGAACCAACAGGAAACAAAACTTCCTCCTGTTTTAGTGGTGGGGATGCACAGACCTCACTTCAAATGTTCCTGTCCCTGTAAGACTGTTCACCTGCACATCCTTCTGTGCCACATTTCTGCTTCAAGGACAGTGAAATTCAGAAGTCAGTTCCAGGGAGGCACCAACTCCAAACCCCTTCAATCTTTTACTGACCTAAGCCAGGTCTAGCATTGTTCATCTCTTGACTGAGCAACTCCCAAGTGATTCCAAGCCATTCCTGGGCATTTTTGTTGTCTCTGTACCTGCTGCAGAAAGCAAAGGCAGCTCTTTTTCCAGTGGATGGGGAATCTCTGCTTAGTATTGGCTGTATAAACCATTTGACTTGTGGGACTGCCTTTGATACTCCTTCAATTTCTCTTTTAGCCATAGGATGCCCTTTGAAAGAAGCAACTTGATTTTCCATTGCTGCTCTGTCCAATTATCTGGCTAATTTAATTTCCTTCTAGATAAGCTGTTAGAGTTTCTCTTGCAGGCAGGAGAGACAAAATTCCTCCTCTTTCTGTAACTGCATCATAACCCTCAGAGCAAGTGCTTTAACATTTGCTGTTTTGAATTATTATACAAATTATGGAGATAAGCCATAAATATTTATTTCTGATGTATGCAAATTTCTTGCATAAGGAAGTTTCTATTATAACGGAACAAGCTGTATGAAATATTTAGCTCAAATAGTCAATATATTTAAAATGCATCCGTTTACTTCATCTTTACTCCACACATTTGCCTGTGAACTGCCAGCTGAAAATCTCCATGTGTTGGGTGCTCTTAGGACATGAAAATACACGTTGGCTTTGACAGGGTGACATCAGAAGGAACAGGCAGAGGGAATTGGAAATTAGTCCTTTCAGACCTGTTTACTCCATGCTGGCTCCTGTGCCTGTGGCCTCTGCGGGTGGGAATTTCTCAGAATATGACCCCAATTTTCCCTTTGGTGTTCTGAGCCTCCTGCTGTGAGGAACATGCTGAGATATAATTGCTCACAGGCATTACCTGCCCCACTCCGGGGTGTGGTGCTGTCCCTGGGCTGGTGATTCTGTCACTGGACACAGAGTGCTGGACTTGAGCATGGACCTTTCACAACTGAATCACCAGGGGAACCATGAGGAGTTTATCCTTCTGTTTAGAAATGCTGTTTACAGGAACTTGGTGTTGGTCCTGAGGTGAGCTGGGCTTGGATCTACAATGGTCACACATCTCCAGGAGCATCCAGCTCCCTGATTTCACTTTGACTTTGCCCTCATCAACTTGGTCTTTTAGCTGCTTCTATTAGAGGTATTCTCATTTTGCTGGTATAAATTACATATTGGGAGGAAATTCCTCCGTGTGAGGGTGAGCAGGCCCTGGCACAGGGTGCCCAGAGAAGCTGTGGCTGCTCCATCCCTGGGAGTGTCCAAGGCCAGGTTGGATGGGGCTTGGAGCAACCTGGGCTGGTGGGAGGTGTCCCTGTGTTGGCAGAGGGTTGGAATGAGATGGTCTTGAAGGGGTCTTCCAACCCAAACCATTCTGTGACTCTGTGATGTGCAGCCCATTCCCTGAGCCTGGCCAGGTGCAACTTGGCCAGGGAATGTCCACGAGCAGTGGAGGTTTGATGGGCCACCCAAGCACTACCAACCTGCACAACCAACCAAGCATTAAAGGGAAATTTTCTGACACTAAAATCCCATCATTTTCTTCCGTGTCACCTTTCCTATAATTGCCAAGCATAGAATTTGTAATTAAATGGTGTGACTGATTCCCTGACATTCCCACAGCTATTCCACAAGGGCTCTTCGCCTGCCTTGCCATATCACAGTGTAATAACTGCAATCAGCATAACCACTGTGATTTGTTTATCACACATCCCTTGGGTACCATCCGTTGGCATTTGTGGCACTTCATGAGCATCACTATTTCCACCCCTGCCTGTCTCCCTTGCTGTGGGGTTGGGTTTCTGAAGCAGCTCTGGCACTCAGCTCTGCAGAACAAGGTTGTTTCACATGCTGTGCAAAGTGCCCTCTGGAGCACAGAAAGGCAAAGGTCTGGAAATATGTCACAGTGAATGTCAAATCATGTCATAGAATGATAGAACAGTTTGGGTTGGAAGGGACCTTAAGGATCATCTTGTTCCCACCCCTGATTGCTGAGCCAGGTCAGGAAAGGGAGCTGGCAGAACTGCTTCACATGTGAGATATTGTATTTCTCAGACAGCAGGAGTGTGCAAGCCTTGTGGATGGACATGGCTGGCTGGGTGAAGCTGTTGTTGCCTGAAACATCCATAAATCAAGTTGTCCAAGAAAATGGGAGCAGGGTTTGGGTTTGGGTTTATTTCAGTGAGGGTGTGGTGCTGCCCCAAAGGAGGGTCCTGCTGCACGACCTTCGCTCCCCACGTAGCCTGTGCAGTGGCATCAGACACCAAAAGGGCTGAGAACACATTGATATGCAAGACTTTTCACTTCCCGTGTTTTTAAAAACATATAATGCAGTGGAAGCTAATTTTCATTTTTATTAAAAAGTGTTTCTCGTTCTTATATTTGCACAACATAATGTAGAGAATGAAATGGAATCTTCAGATGACCTGGAAGAGCCTTCTGGGAGATTTATAAACTGTCTACTTCATCTGTAAGAACATTTGTTTTAATTCCCATATAAAAGTGAGATAAATTGGCTTGTAATAACACGAGTCCAAAAATATCTCAAGTTACCACTTTATTTCCATATTGCAAAATAACACAATTCAGTGCATAATTAGAAAGCTGAATTGGAGAAAAGAAGCAGTTGCTCCTGATTAGACTGAAGGCAAAGCTTTAGCCTACAGAAAGGATTTCTGACTCCTAAAGGGACTTTTCTAAATCTGCAGGCATCAGTTCAGTTATTCAGGCCTGATCCTGCAGTGCTTTTCCTCCCAGAGAAATCACATTCTTGCAAAACCATCCATTGATATAATTTGTCATGTAAAAATTGCTGGTTATTAGATGTGTGTATTCCAGACCAGTCTAATTTTCTCTCAAGGTTTTGAAGGTAATTTTTGTCATTTGCATGAATAAAGCAAGAATCTGGAAAACACAGAAATCTAAAATTCAAATGAAAATCACTTATGTAAAAGAAGTGATAAAATCTGGGTGCTTTTGCATGTGAATGATGTCCTCAGGGTTGGGCTTTCTCCAGTGCCTGCTTCAAAGTCCATGCATTTGTAACACAGTGTGTGAAGTCAAAATTTGTCAAAATTCAAAATCTGCTTGAGAGAGAAGTGAGTGAGGGTGACCCTCCAGAATGACTTTGTCCTCCTGTCATAGGAAATGAAGCTTCAAACCCTCCATGGGAATGAACTTGCACAGACCAACATCATACTATTTTTAGAAAGCCTTGATTTCCACTGGTAACATTTGGAATCATGGAAAAGGACCTTGAAGCCCATCCCATTCCACCCCCTGCCATGGGCAGGGACACCTTTCACCAGCCCAGGCTGCTCCAAGCCCCGTCCAGCCTGGCCTTGGACACTCCCAGGGATGGGGCAGCCACAGCTGCTCTGGGCACCCTGTGCCAGGGGCTGCCCACCCTCACACGGAGGAATTTCTTCCCACTGTCCCATCTAGCCCTGCTCCCTGTGAGTTTGAAGCCATTCCCCCTTGTCCTGTCCCTCCAGGCCCTTGTAAATAGTCTCTCTCCATCTTTCTTCTGAGCTGCCTTCAGCACTGGAGGGGCCGATTAGGTCACCACAAAGCCTTCTCTCCTCCCAGCTGGATAAACTCAATCCCAGTTCTCATCTGTTTCAAATTCAAGCGTCTCCCACTAAATCTGCATCTTAATTTCTTAATTTAATCTCAGGTCTGGAAGCTGCCAGGTTCACCAGCCAGCTGTAAAAGGCACGCATGAGTTATTAGAGTCCCATTGTCGGGTAAATCTGATCCTTTGTACTTTAAGGCACCCATTTGCATTCATCTAAAACGCTTTCTCAGAGTTTATCAGAAGAAGTGAAATAAGAAATGAAATAGTTTCACATAAACTGCATTTTTATGTCTGGCTGGTAAAACCACAAAGCAGAGATAAAACACATAAAACTGAGACTCTGCATAATAAGCATATCTATTAGTCCCCTTATCTTTGCACAGCTCCCGTTTGTCATGAGCAGCATTGTGTGTCACTCAGCCTGCCTTGTTCTACAAACTCCTTTCTCCCTTTCCTTTTATCTCCCATCAGCATTTCCAAGGTGGGAACTTGGCTGGCAGGTGCTGCAAAAGACCCCTTTGATTAAATAATCGTTTCACCTTTGACCCCTTTGCTGGATAAAACCTTCACCAGGGCTCTCCTGGTGGCAGCTTTTGCAGCAGCCCAGGGGGAAATGGGTCAAAGCATCCCCAGGATGGATCACCCACTGGAGCAGCCCGTGGAGGCCACTGGCCACAGCCTGGCTGGTGAGGTGCCCAGCACTGGGGCAGAATCCACTCTATTTAATTATGCCCAAGAAGGTGAGGGAGGTGTGGGGCCACCTCTCTGTGCAACCTGCAGAGCACAGGCAGCAGCCTCGCTGAGCATTTTGGGGGTGTTTGCAAGAGGTTGGTGTGGAGGCTCTGAAACCTCCACCTGAGGTGGGTTTAGGACTGCAGGGTGCCCTGTCAGAAGTGGTTCTGGGGTGAATGGCTTTAGCCAGGGGATCCCTTGGGCCCAGCATCAGGTGTTGGAATGTGACCCAGCATGTCTTTGCCCCTGACAGGGTGGGCTGGGCCCCAGTGTCCTGGCTTTGGCAACTTTTCTGGTGACATTGGTGTCATTGCCCTCTGATAATGAGCAAAAAACTCATGAAAGCTCTTTAATTTCTGCCTCTCTGTATCTACAGAGAGGCACATCTGTGCACAGCACGTTCTTGTGTTTCTGGAAGGCATTTTATTGCTTCCAGTGGAGGCCTTGATTGCTGTAGGTGCAACTGGCAAGTCTGGAGAGACACTTGTGTTTTTCTAAATATGGGAATTTGGAAATACCTGAGCAGAGTCAGCATTTTACAGTGCCATTATGTTTATTCAGGGAGCTTTTCTATCAGAAATTCAGAATGATTAGTGGTGAATAAGGGGGGGAAGAGGAAAGAGTGTTCTAAAGAAACCACCCTCAGTGTGTGATGATTTTCCCATCTCTATGGATTTCCTGTATACTTAATTTCTGAAAAGGATCCACAGAGATGCTGCTGCCTCTTCAGCTCCTTCACACCTGTATTGTGCTGTCTCTGCCTTTTAATTGTGCTGAATCTTCTCAAGTCATGAGGATTGTTCTAGTTTGTCTATTATGTGTGCCCTCTGAAAAGATACTTTTCTAAAAAAAGAGGTAAAAAAGGCTTTTCTACCCCTGTGTATGTGCAAAGTACATTTTTGAAACCCCTGTGGTTTCTTTGAAAACTCATCTCATGGCAGTGCCTGTTCTCTGACTTGTTTTTTCCTAATAATGAGCATAGCTGAATGTCACAGAAATCATTGTGTACTCTCTGCAAAGTTATTTCAATGAACTGTAGAGAAAGTACATGAAAACTGAGCGAATCCCACCTTCCTCAATTGTTTTAAAAGCAAGAAAGTTGTACTGATCTATGTTATTCTAGTTCCCCTTCTGTACCTTACAGTTGACCTAAGTTTTAATGTATATCAGAATTATTTCAATCCAAATCTGGTCTCCACTCTTTAAATAAATAGACAGAAGCTGTTCTGTAACATACAGTGGGAATTGTGTCGATAAGGACAATGGAAGTCTCTAGGATTGAGCCTCAAAGAGGCTGTTGATGGATCAGGCAGGTGGTTTGTGTTGGACCTCACGGTGATGGCAGTACAAAGCTCTCAGCTCGCACATCTTTGGTTGCAAACTCATTGAAAATTGCTTTTAGACAATTCTTTAATGTTTGAAATTCTGCAGCCTCCTTCCCAGTCATCTAATGTGTAATAGTCTCTCATGTGTTGTGTCTCCCAGCTCTACATACAAACCACCACACTTACAATATCCATGAACTTAAGTGCTTCGGTGGCCCTGGGGATGCTGTACATGCCGAAGGTGTACATCATCATCTTCCACCCCGAGCTCAACGTGCAGAAGCGGAAGCGCAGCTTCAAGGCCGTGGTGACGGCGGCCACCATGTCGTCACGGCTCTCACACAAGCCCAGCGACCGCCCCAACGGCGAGGCCAAGACGGAGCTGTGCGAGAACGTGGACCCCAACAGTGAGTATGGCACCTCTGCTCGGCTGCATGGGGGTGGAGCTCTGGTCCGTACCCAGGGCAGGGCCTTCGCGGGCTCGGTCTTCTCCACTGCAGGTTTTTGAAGCCCCGTGTTTCTTTTAATTCTTTATTTCCTCCCCAAATTTTTTGAGTTGTGCCAGTTGGCAGCGGCACTTCAGAAAATGTTTGGTAGCTGTGAGTAACTCCTCCTCCTCCTTTCCCTCCTCTGTGAGTAAGATCAGCAGCATCCTTGGGTACCAAACCCCTCAGCCTGTGTCCAACTCACCCTGGCAGGGACAGGTTTCAGGACGGAGGGAGGGACAAGGACCAAACTCATTGATAGCTCTGCTAACCTGAGTTGTCATTTGGTTTCTTGTAAAGTTTCTTTGCAAAAATTTCACAATCCTTGAAGATTCCCATTTAGGGATGTTATCTGTCCCTAATGCAAATCTTGCCAGTGATTTAAAAGGAAAATAGATGGAAAAGACACTTCCAGTTTCCCTAATGTGCATAGCAGGGTATTGCGCAGCACGAAATTACAGACTGAGGCCATCAAATTTGATTTGCATTTGAATCTGGAAGGGGCTGAGGAAAGAGACAGCTGCACAACTCTGCAGCATATTGGGAAGGTTTAGGCACGTCTGCAGTTTTTGTGCAAAGCAGATCTGGATGTGTAGAAATGCCCTTTCCCTGCCCGTGATCCGCTCCTCCCTTGGCTGCTGCAGCCCCTGCCACTTCTCGTCTCCCAAGTGCTGCTGGAAGATGTGCCTCGGAGCAGCTCTGCTGTCAGAGCAAAGTGGGAACAGGCAGCAAATTATTGACACAGCACTTCTCCTCCCGTGGTTCACCCCGGGAGTGTTTTCCTCTGATGTCTCATCATGCAGGTATACAGAATATATTCCGGGAAAACTAAACGTGTCTTTGGAAGCTGAACCCTCTGAACTGGGACTCTGGCATGAGACAGGGAGGAAAATGGTTCTCGTAAATTGAGGACCACATTAGGCCTCTTCCAGCTGTATTGAGCAGAGCCCTCAGTGCAGGAGGAAATTAATGGAATTCCTACATTGGGTTTTCCAGTTCGATTTTGTGTTCTGTTTCCCGGTGCTGCTGCTGTTGCTTGCTCAGGTGCTGGAGACTGGAGTTGCTATTTCTATTGGAAAGACACAAATCTCTCACATCTCCTAAGAACCATTAGCACAGAGCCACCAGCATGGGATTCACGTACCTCCACACACTGGGCAGTTTGGTGATGGAGCCTGGATTTATGGCCTGTCCTACTCACATGTCAGAGTCAAACCAAAAGCAGATATGGGTGGTTTTACAGAAAAATATCCCTGAAAAAGTCTCCGTGATTTAGTAGATATTTAAAAGAATAGAGAAGTTGTGGCTGCCCTATCCCTGGAAGTGTCCCAGGCCAAGGTTGGACGGGGCTTGGAGCAGGCTGGGTTAGTGGAAGGGTGTCCCTGCCCATGGCAGGGGGTGACACTGAATGATCTTGAAGGTCCTTCCAGCCCAAAGCATTCTGTGATTCTGTGATAATGAACTGAAGATGTGCATGTAAAACTGGAAGGGCTATAAGTTTCCTGGGTGGCTTCCCAGGAGCAGGAGGAATGAGCATCATGTGCAACCTCTGCACACAACTCTGGGAGAACCTGCAGGAATTCACGCTCAGAAAAAGGTGTGCAGAGCACTTGGGAGAGTTGGGCTGACACACTGAGGGTTTAGTGTGAGTGTAAAGAGACACTGATTAATGTGGGAGGAGAATCTTGGAATGCAGTGGCCTCATATCCCAGTTATTGGGGAATAGGGACTCGCTGTGTTACAGATTTTCTTGGTATCTGTGGGAAATCAGAAGTTTCCCAAGCTGGGCTCCTGAGCCATGCCGTGGGAGGGCTTTCCTGCTGAATGTGATATATTAAGGCCAAGCTTTTCAATCGACATAGGAAAACTCTCTTAATCATTCCCGTTTGCCATCTGGCACGTTCATGCTTTCATTCCTTCCACAGTGTTTCCCTTGTAATGCATGTTTGCTGCAGGTTTGGATGAGCAGAATTTGGTGCACAGCAGCTTTGTCTATGTGATGAGTTGATTCTGCTCTTGTGTGTCTTTGGATTTCATTCACCCTGTCTGAGAAGACACTTCTGGAGTGTGAGGTGGAGCAGGCCGTGAGTGCTCTGCTGGGCTGTCTGCTTGTGTTTCTGCTGCAGGAGCAGAGTGTCAGACTGGGAGGGAAACACTTGAACCTCCAACCCATACTTAACTTATATTGAGATTTACATGTAATTACTCCTTTTCCCAAGCAGTTTGTTTTAATTCAAGGCTTCACCCACCGGAGCGACAGGGAAATCAGCAGCACAGGTCCTTAGGAATGAGGAGGTTGTGCCTCTCCTGGGCTGGACGAGCAGTGTCTGCTCTCATAGAATGGGTTGGGTTGAAAGGGACATTAAAGCCCATCCCATTCCATCTCCTGTCATGGGGAGGGACAACTCCCACCAGCCCAGGGTGCTCCAAGCCCCGTCCAACCTGGCCTGGGACACTCCCAGGGATGGGACAGCCACAGCTTCTCTGGGCACCCTGTGCCAGGGCCTGCCCACCCTCACAGGGAGAAATTCTAACCTGAATTTCCCCTCTTTCAGCATGAAGTAGAACTTACTTGGCAGCTGATTGAGTTTTTGGTGGGGAGGTGCAGTCACTGCCCATTGTCCCCAAACACACCAGGCACTGTTTGCATGTTCCATGCTATAACAGCCCTTTCCCATGCTCTGTCTGCCCCTCTCCATCCCACTGGCAGTGAGGGCACTGTGTGTCTGTCTTCCATGTTCTGCATCCCCGAGAATGAACACTGATTTTGTGGGTTCCCACTGTTAATCTGTGGGTGGTGTCTGTGCATCACAAGCATCTCCTGCCTTGGGCAGGCACTGCAAGTGCTCCTGTACTGTGTTTGTGTGTTCATTCTTCATCCTGAGCATCACTGATGTCACGTTGCCTCTTCCATCTTTCTGAGGAAAACACTAACACGGGAGTTGATGATGCTGGGGAACCTGGGAGTGGCTGCATTGGTGAGAAGGGACTGGGGTGTCTGAAATGAAAGCCAAAATGTCCCAGAGTTGGGTCAGGGGAGAGGAAGACAAAAAGCAGTAATCAGCCAGACCTGCTGTTTTGTGAGCAGCTGCTCCCATGTTCAGAGGTACCTGAACTCTATGACTGGTTCATTTGTTGCTAAAGCAGAGCTCATTTCCTATGCTGATGCCTCTCAGCTTTGCACTGCTCTAATCCGAGCTCTGCAGCCGGATTAGTGTCATGGGCTCATGGCAGGGCAGACTGTGAAGAGTTTACTGTGCACAGAGCGATCCTACATACCAATGTATTTACTTTCCCTTAGACTGCATACCACCAGTAAGAAAGAGTGTTCAAAAATCTGTTACTTGGTACACTCTTCCACCTACTGTATAGCTTTTGCCTGCTTTCCAGAAAGGTAAGGAAAACTGAGCTTCTTATTATTTTATTCTCAAGTTATGATGGTGATGATGATGATTATGATTCAATTCTTATTATTATATACATAATGATGTGAAGAATGTTCATTAGAGCAGTTATTTTAAAACAAGTGTTTAACTTAAAAATTGTTCACAAATCCATTACCAAAAGCTGCCACGGGAAGGTTTTCCTGGAAAAGGGGAGAGCCATGACAATGCCTGCGTTGGGATCCTTGAGCATCAGCACCTGGTGGTCTCCTGCTTCCCACCACTGGAGGTGGATCCCAGTAAAGCCTTTGAAGATGGAGATATTCGATAACCACTTGAAAAAGGATCAAACGATCAAAAGTTAATTCTGGCCACCAGATCTAACAACTAAAGGAGTGTTTTCTGAGTCATTTCCATCATCTCTACCCACAGGGTTGCTTGGCAGCACAAAAATAACATTTGCCAACATGTGAGCTGAGCAACCCTCTTTACACTAAAATTATAAATGGCTCAAAAAAAGTTTGCAAACCCTTCTTTTCCCCATGGGAGAGCCCAGCGACCACTGACTCCTGTGGAACCACGAGTGAACAATTTTTGAGGGCTGGCTTTTCCTGGGTGTTGTGGCTGCCTCTGTGGTGATGTGTGAGCTCAGCTGGTATTTGTGACTGTATCGGCCAGGAATTCCTGCTTTTCTAAGGCAATTAGTGGTACAAGAAAGCCTTTGATACTGGGGAGAAATTACTAACAACAGTTAATAGATGTTTCTCACAATTCCCTGTGCGCTCAGGGGGCTTTGCCCCCTCCTTGAGGTTTAACCCAGGTATGGAAGGTGCTGATCTGGTTACTGTGGTGCTGTGCACTGAGGGCTTGAAGAAATCACTGTATTCAGCCTTCAGAATGTTTCAGTGATGTCTAATAGGCTAGAACTTATAGCAGCAAAGGTAGGAATGTTGCTTGAATTGAGTCTCTGAGTCACAGGAAAAAAAAAATCTTAATATCTCTGGTGGTGTAAATTGCCCCAGCTCCAGTTTCAATTCAGTCCTTGCAGAGTGTTCAAATTGGTTTTATTGTATTTGAATCAGGGCCATTATGTTAACTCCCAGCTCAGGCAGAAAGGCTGATTTAAGGTGTGAAGCTCTTCATGAACATCAGGATGACCTGGAGCATCCTAGTGCCAGAGTCAGGAAGGGTGATGATGGCTGGTCTGGAGGGAAATGGAACAAAGCCGTCAAGGAGGAGAAGGGGCCACTCAAAAGTATTATTGCAAATGAAATGGGAAAGAGGAAAGGGCACCATTGTGAAGATGAAATTGCTAAAGGGAGGAGATGACAAGGAGAGAGAGGGAGAGAAGATGCCTTAAATCTCTGGAGAAATCACTTTTAAAAATGAAACTGAAAAAAGAAAAAGCATGAATATTTGAAATTAAAATAATTAGGAACTCACACAGATTTCTAAAATTATATAATAGTGGAAATAATATAAGGCATTGCTGTCTGCAAAGGCACACAAATAATGTTGTCATCCAAGTCCCATAAAAAGCAATTGGCCATTCAGATTCTTTAAGCAGATTTTAAAATTTGGCTCATAAAAGCTACAAAAATGCTACAGTCAGGGATGGTCTGGGCTTGTGCTGGTCCTATCAGAGCTCCCTCCTCTGCCGCAGGCTCTGTTCTCCATCCCTCCCAAAGCATTCCTGCTCCAGCTGGGCTGGCGGCTGGAGCTCTGGTTGCTGCTTTGATTTGTTTTTCCAGGAATACAAAACAAAAACCAGCAGGAAACAATATAGTGTATTAGAAACAAAGCAGGGATAGCAGGAAAACATCAACTTGGTTGTAAATTGACACTTGTTTTGCTGGTAACTTATTTGTGGTAGGTATGAACACAGAGCTGGGCCCTTAGGTGGCTGTATCAATTTCTGCTTGCGATGCACAGAGAGATGTGTTCACAATGCTTTAAATTGCTTCCTGGGAGTGACAAACAGGACTCCTCTGCTGTTGAGATTGACGAAAACACAAGGCTTGAAAAACTCCGTGTGGTAGCTGGGTCAGGGAAAATAATTGTCCCTCAGTGAACAGGGTAGAGAAGGTCAGTGCTTGTGCAGAGCCCCGGAGCCACAGCTGGTACTGCAGAAATGTCTGCAGCACTTTTCTCCTGATCCGGGTCGGGAGGAAAAGACAGTCCAGTGACCCAAGTACCTGTGATATCTGAAAGATCTGGCTCTGTCCCTTGGGCTTTGGAGCCTCCCAGTGCAGGGCTCCACGGGGTCTGTTCTTCCTACCTTCTCAGATTTCCAGACAGTACTAACATTCCCACCCTGGCTGTATGCTGGGACTCGTGGCTGTGAGGGCTGAAGACATAGGGAGGAGCAGCTTCCTGCTCAGCAGGAACCTGTCCTCACCTTGACAGGGCAGCTGCGGAGCCTCTGCATTCCTCTGGAATTCCTGTTGGCTTCCCCAGGCTGGCCCTGTGCGTTTCTTTGGGCAGTGAGTGCATCTCCAATCCTTACTGAATCCATTGGGAAGGGCCAGTCCCTGTACCTGTCTGCGAGGGTTGGGGGTTTGCTGTCAGACACAGCTGGGCATTGGCACCACTTGGGCTGTCACACAATTCCAGCTGTGTTAGGAGTGAGGGAGGACCTCTCCTCCAGGGCTGGGCACAGTGTGCTGCTTCCAGAGGGTTTCCAGGTGCTTCACAGGTCGTTCTTGGCTCACTTTGAATGCAGAGGAGTCTCCGTGGTGATTGCCAAGAGCTGAGACAATTTGTAAAGGATGTGCAGCCCCACACCGGGGGAGTCATCCCATGTCTTGGTCCCATCTCCCCTAGAATATAAATGAAATTACTGAAGTTGCTCTGGAATGAAGCTGTTGTGATGAGTCATGAGATGGTTTCAAACCAATCCTAGGCTTATGTTGGAAGAGGCAAATAAAGGTACCCACAAGTACCAAGGATTTTCCATGCCTGTCCTCCCATGCAAAGTTCTGGGAGCCCAGAGCCCGCCCCAACCATGGAGCAATGGGGTCCCTGGGGATGGCAGCTCTTTGAGGACTTTGGGTCTGAGTTATGTGATGCTCTGTAGCTCATCACACCTTCAGGTGTGTAGTGGAGAGTAGTTATTTGTTGGATTGAAGCGTCATTTTTGTTTTAAATCTGGCCCATTTCATATTGAGGAAGTGCTCCATGTTTAACCTCACTTGAGGGATTTTCTGTTCAGTGGAGGCTGCTAAGAAATGAGAATTTGCAGTCAAAATTGACTTTGACAGCTCTTCACTGCATCTATTTTGATTCTGGAATGGCTGGCTGGAAAACTAAACATCATAAATTTCTTCTAACAGTGATATGCTTATTTAAAAGTGTTGCCCAGAGACACATCCTGGTCTTGGACACTCCCAGGGATCCAGGGGCAGCCACAGCTTCTCCGGGCACCCTGTGCCAGGGCCTGCCCACCCTCACAGCCAACAATTCCTTCCCAATATCCCATCCATCCCTGCTCTCTGGCAGTGGGAAGCCATTCCCTGTGTCCTGTCCCTCCATCCCTTGTCCCCAGTCCCTCTCCAGCTCTCCTGGAGCCCCTTTGGGCACTGCAAGGGGCTCTCAGGTGTCCCTGGAGCCTTCCCTTCTCCAGGTGAGCACCCCCAGCTCTCCCAGCCTGGCTCCAGAGCAGAGGGGCTCCAGGCCTTGGAGAGAACATTGTCTGAGCATTTGGGGATCATGTTACTTTATTTTTTACATCTGAAAATAACTGCTTTGGATGGAGCACTTTCATACTTTCACGTAATTACACATTCCCATATTAATTATTTGCAGACTGTCTCACACCTTTCATGACTTACACGACACAAGACTTGTAAATATGCAAGAAAGTGTCAGACTGTTTCTTTTTTAAAAATTAAAATTCTTAGGGCACTTAAACCATCACCTTCAGGTTTGAAGTCTGAATAAAAACACGTTATTCATGGCTAGAAGTGCTTTGAGTATTAAGAGCTGAGTAGTAGATAGATGTCTGTGAGGCACAAATGAGTATTAATTAGAGTGTAAGTATCCATCTTTCATTCCATTTTTTTCTGTTTGTCTTATGTGATCTTTCTTTCTTAGGAAATTTGGAGGAACAGTGAGCAGATCTGGCTATACCTCATGGACCAGTCCCCTCTTGCTTTTTTATCTGATAAACTCTTAGTAGCTCTGAATTCTCTCATTGATTAATTTATCAGTCCTTACATCCTCTCAGGGAGACTTTGCCAAATTTATAAATGGTAATATCAGGGAAAAGACAAGACTTTTGGCTCTCTTATCTTCCATCTATTTATAATGACTCCCGTTCTCCCAGGCAGGGCAAATGTCACCTTGGCAGGGCTCACCCGGTGCTGTTCTCACAGTCACCTGCTGTGCTCTCTGAGCTCTCACACGGGGATGTGACTCGGGGACAGTTGTAGATGTGTAGGCGCGGCCCAGCACTCCTTTGTCACTGGCAGCAAATCACCCTGGAGATGAGGCAGATGTCTGGGGTTTGGCTGAGTTACCCCTCTGTAACTCAGAGCTCTGGGTCTTACCTGGGAGCAGAGTCTGGCACTGCATCTACTGAGATCTGTGTTCTTGCTGTTCAGTGGGAAAAGAAATAAAAAGATACAGTTGCCATAGTTACAGCATTTGTCACGATGCTTATCATGTCCCTGGGATAAAGAGCCCTGCATTAAATCTGGGCTCTTATTAATATCAGCTGTTAAACATTTCCAGGGTATTTGAAATCAAGACTTTCTGCTAAAAATTAAATGTTGATTGCAGCAAAATTGGGCTGTTAAACAGTGCAGCTTGAAGAGTAATTTTGTTAGACACTGTGTAGCAGAATCATACCAGGAATACATTTTCCAGGGAATTTAGTCCCTTTGCACCTCATGAACATTCTTGCTTTGCCTGTTAGGATGTTTGTTACTTGCAGCTCTGCCAAGGAGTTGGAGAAGGCCAGCTGGCAGGAAGGGAGGGGAGTTCCTGGGTGTGAGTAAGAAAATTACTTGTCTGATTACTGTATAACCATGGAAAGGCTGGGAGAACTGGGATTGTTCAGCCTGGAGGAGAGAAGGCTTCAGGGGGCCCTAATTGTGACCTTCCAGTGCCTGCAGGAGCCGACAGGAAGGATGGAGAGAGGCTGTTCACAGGGGTGTGGAGTGACAGCACAAGGGGAATGGTTTCAAACTGACAGAGAGCAGGGTTAGGTGGGATATTGGGAAGGAATTCTTCCTTATGAGGGTGGTGAGCCCCTGGCACAGGGTGCCCAGAGAAGCTGTGGCTGCCCCATCCCTGAAAGTGTCCAAGGCCAGGTTGCATAGGGTTGGGAGCAACCTGGGACAGTGGGAGGTGTCCCTGCCCCTGGCAAGCGGTGGGATGGGTTGGGCTTTAAGATCCATTCTAAGCCAAACCATTTTGTGATTCTGTGATTTATTTGGATATCTGCCTCAGCCAAAACACAGGGATTTGCATGGAGAAGAGCTGGGATGTTGCTGGAATAGGGACTGGCCACCAAATAGTGCTGTTTGGGAATAGATTTGTGTGTGGGGAGTTGTGCTGGTCCTCAGTAGCTGGAGAGAAGGGAGCAACGCATCACAGGATGGCAGGAGAAATAAAGGATGGGAAGATGTCCTGTAAAGTGCCACAGCCATGCTGGGATGGGAGGGTGGCCGCAGAGCCCCTGGTTGTGCCCTGGGGCAGGGGACAAGGCAGTGGGGACACTGGAA
This sequence comes from Scytalopus superciliaris, assembly GCA_013400415.1. Taxonomy (NCBI): domain Eukaryota; kingdom Metazoa; phylum Chordata; class Aves; order Passeriformes; family Rhinocryptidae; genus Scytalopus; species Scytalopus superciliaris. The sequence goes on along the minus strand of VXBX01009670.1, from coordinate 406,495 downwards.
CACACCAGGAGGCAGAGGTGAATTGTTTCCTTGCAGCTCTGACTCCAGGACTCCTTTGGGATGTTTTAGCCGATCACTCAGGTCATAATTTTGATTATGTTTCATGCAAGCTGTTTTCACACATGGCTCTAACAGCTCTCCCAGAGCCAGGCTTTCCAGGTAAGATAACCAAAGTGCTGTTAATTACTTGGGTTTAAGCAGGTGAAAATAATTTGCTTCTATTTGTTATCTTTCCAGTCCACAGCATTCAAACAGAAACATTATAAAGGTAGTTCAAATTAGTAGGTTTTCTGTACCATCAGCTCCAATTAAGGAATATGGGTTGGTTTTGTGTCTTCCCTGCCATAATCTCTTACAGATTTGGAAACACATTTCATAAGATCCTGTACACTTTTCCAGCTACATGTGAGGCTGGTGCAGATGAGATGCTGGGGACAGGATTGGTGTGAGGCTTGTACAGTGACTTTGTTTGTCCTCTGGGCCCCAGTTCCATCCTCACATGCTCTGCAGAGTGGGATTTCTGTCCCCCATGGCCTCCCCACATCCCCCTCTCAGAGCACAAACACAGCTCTTCCTGAAGCTTCGCCTCAATCTTTCTCTGCTGGAAGCGTTGATAAGCCTTCCTGCTGTTCATCCTCTGATCCTACTCTTGCTGATACTTTCAAGCTTCACCTGACACAGAGGTTTTTATCTGCAAACAGACAACGAAGAGATTGGGGGAAAATGCAGCCAAACATGCTTGAGATTGATGTTCTTGAGCAGTACCTACTTTGTTGATTTTGGCTTTTATTTGAAAGGGTACAACTAATCCTTCTCTGTTACAATCTTATTTCCTGATTCAAAATCTCAAAGTCATAGTTCTCTGTCTGGCAAAACCTTGATGAATTTTCAGGCTATAAACAGCCTGGCTCTGTGACTCAAAGTCACATTCTCTTTTAATGGCTCAGATGGGAAAGTTCACCGGAATTGGGTTGCTCTCTGGAGATGCACACCTTGATCACACCTGCAAGGCAAAGGGGTGCAGGTTGAGCTGATCCTTCAGCCCAGCCCAGGGAGGCCAGGAGTGGGGTATCTGTCAGCACAGGCATTTGGATCGTCTCTCCAGCTTAACAAAAGGAGTTTATTGAGGCTGACAGAGGTATCTGCGTGAGCAGCTTCGAGGCAGAGATAAATGATGTGCTTTCTTTGTGTACAGAGAACATCCCTGGCCTTGGGAAATCCATTAGAAATGGCAAGTGCCACCTATCACCAGTGGAAAAGGGAACATGTGTCATAGCCCAGTGTCAGGGGTTATCCCAGGATATCCCAGATCCCAGGTTTTAGAAGTAATACAGGTGCACTTTTTGTAATATTTTTCAGAGGAGCAATTTCCTTTGACACTGAGTTTTATCCTTACCACAGTCATGTCTCCTGCCAGAGGCCACTGCACTTCAGTAACATTCCTCAGGGATGTGTTTTGCCTGGAAAGGGCATCTGCCCTTGGGAAACCAGCACTGAGGGGTGTTAGCAGGGAGAGGGGCTGCGGGGCACGTGGATGCTTCCAGCAGAGTGCTGGAAAACAAGGGAAACCTGAAGCACTCCCTGTGTCCAAGGCGGGAAATGCTATAGAAGTGTTGTAAGGAACCAGTAACTTTCCACAGTATTTCATACTGTACTGTAAACTTTTAGGGTGAGCAGTGCTGGTTGTGCTGAAACTGGGAGGTGCTTTGCCCTTGACTGGAGCAGGAGTGGGATTTCAATGGATTGCAATTCCACTCTTGTCTGGAGAGCTCGAGTTTACTGGAAGTTCACCACTGCACTGTCCCAGAAACACATTTTGAGCTGCATGCTATAGGATTTTTCTTTACTTGTGTTTGTAGAAAGCTTAAGTTTGCTGTCCACGAAGCAGAGTTAGGGCAGTGTGATGGTTATCCTATGCCCTTAGGAAAAGCTTCCCAGCACACCAGCTGTTTGTTCCCACTGTGCCAGAGCCCCAGGGCTCTGAGTTCTGTGTGTGAGGTTGAGTCCATTATTTATCTGATACATGAGATGAAAACGTGCCCAACTTTCAAATAGTCCATTCATTCTTCTTTCCTCTTTCCAAAGAGGTGCCATGTGCACAGGGACTGTGCAGAACACATCATTCTGTGTGTTTAGGGTGATAGGTATGATAAGCTCCCCATCCTTTCTGGGATCCACTGGGAGAGCCTGTTTCACTGGAATGAGTCGGTGTCATTCTACTGAAAACGAGGTCAGAATTGTCTGGCTTTGTACTGCAGTGCAAGCATGTGTTTAATAGGATTGCTTTCCCAACGTTGTCTGAGTTTAGAGTTCCTTCATCCCTGTGGATATAAAAGTTCACAGCAGATTGGACTCAATCCAACACGTTTGCAAGACGCCAAAGCAAACACTTACAGTATGAACTCAAACCCTCCCATGCTGTCTTAGGCTATAAGAGGGTCATGTCGTTGCCACTTTGACCTGAACTGATTCTATCATTATGCCATTATCTCACCCAAGAACTGTCTTTATTATTCTTTCTGTTGGATACATTCCCTGTTCTCACAGAAAGTGCATTCTAACAAAAGTGATAAGTTAAAAACACACACCCCGAGAGCTGCTGCTACTTGAAAGCTTTATAAGCTAAAACAGACTATTGAAAGAAAAACCTGCTTCAAACCCCCATGTGCCCTGGGGAACTGGCAAGGTCAGATTCTTCCTTCCTATTAAATCCTTCTGGGAACTTCAAAGGAATCCTCATTAAAAGCAGCCAGGATATTGAAAGTTGGTAATAGTTGCGTTGGCCCCAGCTTTGAGGATCCCCTCCCTCGGGGAGCCGTGTCACTCACGGCAGGCTCTGCAGGCTGGGTGTGCTCAGGGCTGTGTGACATGTGGGTAAATAGCCGTGTCTAAAAGGGATCATAATAAGGAAGCCCTAAGGGTAACATGTAGCCCTGGATAGAATAGGAGGGATTCAGAAGTGGAAGCTGTGTGAAGTGATGGATAGGTGAATGTTCTTTAGGCAGGAATACACCTGCAGCATCTGTCCAGACCTAAACATCACGATTCTAACGGTTTGAAGTAATCATTTGGTTACTAATTGTATTCTGAAGGACCCTGAGGTGAGCCAGGTGAATCCAGGCTGTTGAGGCTGTATAAAGCAGGTTGCTTTGTCTCTCCTCTCCTGGTGCTCTCTTGGCTTTAATCACTCACTGGCAATCTCTGGGCACTGGTGGCACCTCCTGATACCCCTGTGGGGCAGGAGCTTATGGATCTCATCAGGGGTCTGCAGACTGGGAGCAGAGACTCCTGAGTGGTGTGCAGGAGTGGGACTGGACAGGCAGGCTGGACATCTGGCTCCAGCCACCATGTTCATGTCAGCTGAGTGGAGTCAACAGAAAATCTGGCCTTGTCTCCCCAAATCAGCATCTGTGCACATGTGAGGGAAGCTGGTTTGGTTTTATCTTCTGCAACATTTGACATTTTAGTGGCAGCTCATTAGATTTCTAACCATAAGCACTGTGTTACACCAGGTAAAAATGTGGCAGCATGGCCTCACCTGGGCTGTGATGGCTTCAGCCAGCTTTGGGGTTTGCAGTGATTTCTAAGGACAATCCATCCAGTTATCCCACTGGAGAATTCAGAGGCCACGTCTGTCAGACACATCAAACAACAGATGCAACAGACTATCCAATTGTCACCAGGTTTCTATCACGCCAGTTGTGCTGGATAAATTAGTAACCAGGAAACAGAAAGAGTCCCCTGAGCACCTTCCCCTGCCCTGCTGCTGTTTGTGACCTGCTGCTGAGCCTCCCCACGCCCGGAATGTCACTGCTATTCCTGGCTGTCCTCGCACCCGGGCTCTGATTGTCGCTGCTCTACGGAGACTGACAAATCTGACAGCTGGGGATGATGTAATTTATGAGAAGAGGAGGCTGTAAAGCAATTAGGGAGGAACATGCTTTTGCTAATATTATATTTGTAATTTAATATATTTGCATTCTATTATTAAAGCACGAGGTTCCTTGTGCTCATCTGCATAACCACCATGTGGCTCAGGCTGCAAGGACCCCCGACACAGAGGGGAAATGGGTTTGTACAACTGCAGGCACTTAGGGACCAGATAAGGTGCCAGCACACCACGGCAGCACAACAGAGAGATGTCAAAATGTGATAGAACAATCCATTTACATTTAGATACCAAATTTAAAATTATTTTCTCCAAGCTTCATTCCATTTGTTGGGGTTTGGGCAAGCATGTAGAATCATTTAAGCCCATTGCTTTCATCTCGTTCTCATCTAAATTCCCCAATTTAAAGGCAGCAGAGCATGGGGACAGCTCTGTCTTTCTGGCAGAGATGGAGGAGGAGCCACGTACACCCATTTTGCTTTGAGATGGACTAGAAGTAGGATTTAATAATCAGCCTCCACTCTGCCTGGCACAAATGATACGGGTTTCTAAGCCAGAATTAAGGAAATGAAAGAGAGAAGGTAAGAATTATCTGCCACAGTGACTGCAGAGGGAATCAGAGCAGGAGTTCCAGGCTCGGAGCCATCATGATGTCCCTTCTTGCTCCGAGCTGGGAATGCTAAGATGATGTTTCATACATTTGATAGCCTGAGATGCCTGGGGGCTGCAGTAAAATTCATTTCTTGCACTGTAAATCTTTTCTCTTTAAGCATGGAAGAGGTTACAAATGTGCATAAAATTGAAGTGCAAGTGATTAAATCTCACTCTGAGTCAGTATTGACAGCTCTGCCTTGCTCTGGGATGCTGTGGGAGCTCCTTTCTTTGTGGCCTGTGCTCAAGATAATGAAAACCAGTCAAGTGATGAAACTTATATATCCAGAGAGGATTTTTGCTTCTGAGTATTTGTTTTTAATATGTTGTTGGCACAGAGATGCAGCTATTTCCAATCCTGTTACTCCCTTCTGGAAGGGGATGGCTGTAGGCACTCAGTGCCCCCAGTGCTGAAAGGGAAAGGGGTTTCATTCGTTATTGTGCTTTAAGGAAGCATTGTTTGGTTTCCACGTGCAGCTGCACAGGTTGTCTTCACTGGGTGGTGTTGCTGCAACCTGTAGGTGTCTGCACATGGATAGTTACAGGGGAGGAGGGTGGGATCTGCTTAGAGAGAGTGGGGAAAATGCACAGCACATAACCAAGCGGAGAACTCAGAGCTCCCATGGGTGTCAGTTTCTTGAACACAGTCACATCCTAAAGCAATATTGTGCTGTGAGGTGTCTGGGGTTTGTGGTGCCCAAGGGGCTCTTTATGCCTCTGTCAGTTCCACTGCCTGCCCTGTCTCAGCTCCTTCTGGAAGGCATTGCTCTGGCCTTCTTGGTTTTTGCTGGTTCCTTTGGCTTTCAAATGCAGAGTAAGTGTAATGCCCATAAAGGCCCCCCAGCAGCAGCACCAGCAGCAGCGCAGGACGATGCGATGGGCAGCGCTGTGTGTGAGCAGTAACACAGTCTGACACCCCATCACTCTGCATTCCTGCAGTGGAGCTTCCTGACCTCTCTCAGGTGTGACAGCCCAGGTCATGTTCCACCACAACAAGGACAAAAGAATTTTCTTTCCAAGCCGAGTTAAAGCAAAACCATAATGGGAGCTGGAGCATCCTGTGCCGTGCTCTGCTTTACAGATGTGTGTGTTGGCAAATCTGTGAGGAGCAGCTGAGGGAGCTGGGGGGGCTCATCCTGGAGAAAAGGAGGCTCAAGGGGAACCTTATTGCTCTCTACAACTCCCTGACAGGAGGATGTGGCAGGGTGAGGGTCAGTCTTTTCTCCCAGGCAACCAGTGATACAAAGGGAAACTGCCTCAAGCTGCCCCAGTGGAGATTCAGGTTCAGATTAGGAAAAAATTCTTCACTGAGTGGTCAGGAATTGGAACAGGTTGCTCCGGGAGGTGGCGGAGTCCCCATCCTGGAAGTGTTCAAAAAGTGAGTAGATTTGGCACTCAGTGCTGTGCTTTAATGGGTGGGGTGACATCAGTCAAAGGCTGGACTAGTTGATCTTGGAGGGTTTTTCCAACCTCAGTCGTTCTGTGGCTCTGTGTGGTTACCTGTGACTGCACTAACCTGGAGACTGTGCAGTGGTCCTGACTCTGTGTATGAGACTGCATCCTCCAGGTATCCCTCGTACTATTTTCTTCTTCTATCAACATTGTTGCTCTTCACTGCTAATTAGCAGAAAATTAGCAGAAAAGGGACTGTCAGGAATGGCGGTGGGAAAGGTGCCTTTTTTTTCCCCAACAAGTTATATGGCAAAAATGCCTCAAGAGCACCTTTATTTGCAAACAGGCAGGATCTGGGATGTTTCCTTCCCACACATATTTTGTACTTAAAAACATCTGCCAGCCCCTGCTCATCCCACGGCTCACTGGTGTGTGTTCCTTCACACCAGGCTCTGGCAAGGGGGATGGGTGGGCTGGGCAGTGTCTCCCTGGACAGAGGGGATGTCCAAGCCAATGGCCAGCCAAGGCTGACATAATTGTATGTGTATCAGTGAGCATGTCTGTGTTGTTTGCGAGAGGGCAGTGTGTGTTCTGTTGGGAAGCCATCACCCGTTAGCAGGAACAGCAACACAGCGTGGGAGATCTGTATCTGTTCCCCTTTGAAGAACAGGGAATGCTCGTGTCTCCTGGATTAAAACACGGTGAATCCTGGTAATGCTGATGTTTCATTAGCGGCCCCCATTTTCATGCAAATTAATTTCTTTGAGGAAAATCAAATCCATACCTGGTGCTAATTGCCAATGATAATGATGAGCTGAGACTCAGTAGGGATTTGTTATCAAAGTAGACTGTCTTTCTCCTGAAGTCTCCAGGACTGGAGTGTGTCTGGAATTGTACGTGGGCTGAGCTCCAGGTTCCTGAAGTTAGTGCAGGAACAGAGCAGTGAAATGCACCGACAGCTATCAGGAGACATGATCTGCTCTGGCCTAACAGCCTTTAAACCACGCAAGATTGTCTTTCCTCTCCTACAATAACCAGGGAGCTTTTATTGATCGTTTTATCTAAATTATGGATGATGCTTTTGTCAGCTACAGCATTCCAGTGAAGCAGAGCCGTGCCAGCGATAGCGTCACTGTCTGAGTTCAGAGCCCATCTTTTCACAGAGAGCCTACAGGTGCACTTATCCACAGTATTTCTTAGCTCAGCCCCTTTGGCACCGGTGGCTGGTTCACTGTCCTATTAGAAATGAGAGCTGAGCTACTGCAGCTGAATTAGTGAGAAAACTCATCAGCACCATGATCAGGTTTGCTGAAAGCCCAAGTAACAGCCCAGGAAGCATTGGAGGGGTGACACGATGTGAACCAGCAGTGGAGAGCATCCAAATCTCTGTCACAGAAACTGCTGCTATTTGAAATTGGAGCGTGTAATGGGTAAAGCTGAAGTATATCACAAAATAATACATGGAATTACTTTGCAACCTGTTCCATGATGACTTTTTTTTTTTTCCTAGGCTCATTTTACCCCTCTTCAGCATTTAATAGCATTCCACAGTTTATTGGATATTTGCAGTGTAGCCTTGGAGGATAATGAGTTTTCTCCTGTCAGATGCTGGACACCTTCGTGTCCAAGAGAAGTTAATGGGAACTGAAGATGATCAGCACTTTGTAGACTCAGTCCTTGATTGAACAGACAGCTCTGACTCTTGTGGGGCATGTTGGGTGGAGAGTTCAGGATAATACTGCAAAGAACTGGAGTTACATGGGAGGCTCTTACATGGCAGCCTTGGAAATACCTGGGAGTAAAATCATGTGTTTGCCACTAAAAAACAGTGAACACCACGGGAAACACATGGTTTTACAGAGGAGCTGAGAGTAGTCCTGGGATGCCCAAAACCAGGGAGTTTGAAAAGCAGATCTGCAGAGCAAACTCAGTTGTTTTTCTCACCTCTCCTTTGATAGCATCTCTTAAATCTTCCTCTGAGAAAGGTGTACAATGAAACACACCATATTAAAAAAATGATCCCAAGGGAGAGTGGAGTCTGTCCTGGTTTAGCAGCCTGGAAATATTCAGCAAACAGGTTAAGTTATGCCAAATTCTCTCAAAGACAGTGGGATTTAGGCTTGAGTGTTTTAGTAAACTATGGTAACTCTTTTTGGTCTCTATGGACATTTAGGTTGAATACTAGGAACAGCTCTTCCCCCAGAGGGTGGTGGGCACTGCCCAGGCTCCCCAGGGCAGTGGGCACAGCCCTGAGGCTGCCAGAGCTCCAGGAGGGTTTGGACAATGGGACAGGGACAGGGTGGGATTGTTGGGGTGTCTGTGCAGGGCTGGGGTTGGGCTGGATGATCCTTGGGGGTCCCTCCCAGCTCAGGATATTCTGTGTTTCTGTGTCCTGAATCTGTCAGTGTTGCCAAACTACTGCAGAACATTTTGCTTTTTGTTCAGCTGCAAATATTTGCAGATTTTCCTGACAGGAGTGTGTAGCAGCACTCACAGAGTTCTTCCTGACTGCTTTGATTTCCTTCTGTTTGCAAACAGATTGGATTTGAAGGTCATAATTAGTGAAGCTGGTACCTTCATCCCTACATTGAAAAATTCTCAGAAGTCATAAAACTTGAATCAGAATTGCTTTATCCCTGAGAAAAGCCATGTTTAGCCCAGGAGATTTACGAAGTTGGAGAAAATGTCACTGTTTTTAGAAAAAAAAAGAAATCTTAATAGGATCTAGTTGCGGTGCCGCAGCGGTGAGGTCACCCAGACTGCAGGAGTCTAACAAAATCAATCACGGGTAATTCTCTTTATTGTAATGGCTGGGCTTGGGCTCCTCTAATGGCCTGGAGCCTGAGGGGTGGGTTCGGGTATGCGGGAGCAGCGCCAGCCCCTCCGAGGGGCTCTGCCCGCCGGCGCTGACCCTTCTCTGCTTCTCTTCCAGGCCCTGCTGCAAAAAAGAAGTACGTCAGCTATAACAACCTGGTGATCTAGGCTGCCCGCCGGGGCCGGGGCTGAGGGTCCCCACGCCGGGGCTGAGGGTCCCCACGCCGCGCTGGCACAGCCACCCCGCGGGGTCGGGCGCGGCGGTGCCCGGGCACGTGCAAGAGGAGCCCGCGCTCCCCACGGCTGCCTGAGACCCCCGTGGCACTTGGGGCTCCAGATGGCACTGGCAATGGCACCGGCACTGATGCTGGCACCGGCACTGGCACCGGCGTGGCCATCGCGGGGGGACCAGCTCCCCGGGGCCGGCGGTGCCCACCTGCAAAGGACTCTTAAGGGGCTAATTCTGTCTTTCTATGTACTTCCAGACTGCAAGTTTTTGAACTCTCTGTACAGTTTGTGAGGATTTTTGCATATTGCCATCCATGTTGTTCCGAGGTCACTGTTTGTTTTTTTTTGGATGCACAGTTTCATTTTGGGCCTGTGCTCTCAGCACTTCTCAAACCCAACCCACAACTGAGGAGCTCAGACCTGTGTACATGACTCGTGTGACTGCTCTTGTATCACTGCAATCCATATACCTTATTTTTTTTTAACTAAACAAACAAACAAAACAAAACAAAAAAAAGAATTTAAAGACCAAAAACTGTGCTGGCGAAGTTAGTCCCCCCTTCACACCTCCGATGGGCTGCAGAGGAAGCAGAGGGATTTTTGCTGAGTTTTAGTAGAGGTCTTGATCTTTGGAATGCATGCCAGTAATGTATTTTATGGTACATGTTAATAATTTATGTTTGATATTTGTATTTGTGTTCTATTTTGTTCTTTTCTTTAAGGTATATGACTATTTTGCAATAATTTCAATGATTCTTATGATATTTGGAGGAAAGAATATGGCTTTTACATGTCTTGAGGTTTTTCTCTGTTGATGCCCCACCATGACTGACCAGTGTGATAAGGACTTACAGAAGCATGTATGTTTTATACTGTTTGTAATAAGTAATTTCGTTAATCTTGCTGCTTATGTGCCAATTTAGTGAAACCAATCTTTGCCGCAACCTCCTCCCTCCCTTTCCATTCTCTCGATCCTGTGATATTATCCAAGAATGTATCAATAAAGGATTTTGGTTAACTTTTTTTTATTTACTCCAATAAATATATTTTTTCAGTTGCTCCCTCCCCCTTCCCCCCTTGTGACTAACCTTTATTTCATGACGTTGTCAGATGGACATCCAAACACCCGACACAGAAAGCAGGTCTGGAAAAGGTCTCAGGGGAGCTGGCAGCTGATTGCAGGGGAAAAGTGTTTAAAAGGCACTTTTCAGGATCTCTAACAATGCCAAAAGCCAAACTGGAGTCCCACAGAGACAACCCTTCAGTGGATGTTTGATGTGTCCAAAGGGTCATCCACCCTTGAGGTTTGTGATGGCTTTGAAGAGCGTTACGTTCAGTAGCACACCAGAACACAATTAAGTGAGCAGTTAATCAGAATTAATCTACCAGGTGAGGGTTGGGTGAGCTGGGGGACGAAAAGGGCAAAGCTGGGGCACGAGAGGTGAGAGGCACCTCCTTCCCGTCATGGCACAGCACCAGCACCACCTCCGGCACAGGAGCCGCGGCTCGGGGGCCGCCTGATGGATCCTTGGGAGGGTATTTAGCCTTCCGTTTGCTCCAGACAACTTGATCAATTATACTGATGAAGTTAATCAGCTTCAGAAGAAGGTTTGACAGCTGTGCCACGGCCTCGGCGCATAGTGATGAAGATCTCCGCGTCAGCCCCGAGTGACTGTGGGCGCTGCAGGGGTGGGGGCAAGGCCTCGCTGGGGTTTGAATATTCATGGCTCTAAGAATGAATTACAGCTGACAACAGATGAAATTCCACCCAAGTAAAGACTTTGTTAGCAACAAAGTAATTACCAGCAAATAATGAAGGCAGAGGTTCTGCAGTGTTTTGCTTTTTCCATAAACACAAGAGCCAGCTTGGGCTAAGTAAGTGCATTACCAGCAAACAATGGTTTTTTGCTCAAAGACTCTCTTTTTTTCTTTTTTTCTTTTTTTCTTTTTTTCTTTTTTTCTTTTTTTCTTTTTCTTTTTTCTTTTTTTTTTTTCCCAGAATGGGTAAAAAAAATAGTTTGCTGATTTGTTTTTCACTTTTTTTGGTGAAGGGGGGACTGAGGTGGAAAGAGGAATGGTGCTTCTGGGAGGGAGTGATGTGGGGTTGGGGTTTTGATTTCTTCTCCCAGCTCATGGTGCTTTAGATCCAACAGAGAAGAAAACCTGAGCCTTTTATTTTCCTGCTTATTTTATTTTTATGCCAGAGGGGAGGTTTGTTGTGGTTCATGGGCTGCATTGTTTGTTAAAGTTTGGCCACTGATGTTCTATCCCTCTGGCTGCAGACCCCATTTCAGGCTGCTACAACATATATGAACAGAACTGATACTACACAATTGTGCTTGTTGCATTAAAAAACTATGCATTTTTATATTTACCTATATTAATGCCTTAGTAATTTCTTTAATCACCTCCACACCCTATACCTGTGCATTAAACTCTGCAGCAAGTCTCTGACTCCAGCAAGGCACTGGTTTAAGAGCTGACACCAGGTGAAGATGTTGCACTGTGGACTGTAGATCAATATTTCCCTTTTCTGTTTCACAAGCTGCACCACGCTCATACACCCACACAGCTCGTTTCCAAACACAACTAAATGAGCCTTTAACTCCATTTAGAGTCTTTTATCTTACAATTGACTGTACTTGGCATCAGTGCAGCATTACCATTGTTTTCATAACATCTTCATGTCATTACCCACTGAGTACATTCATGTTACAGGACTGGTCTGGTCCCTGTCAGTGTGTTATTACTCCTGTGACCTAAGCAGATGCAAAGGTAGCTGGGCCTTTGCCTTAAGACTGAATGGCAGTTGTCAATGATGGGATGTTTCACATTTGGACAAGGAAAGCTGGTGGGATTGTCCAAAAAAACCCATGAGCTTGTGTTGGTAGGTGCTGCAAACTCAGGTAGAGGCAAAGCTGCAGCACAGAGCCCTCGGAGCAGAGGGATGATGATTTGAGGTAAGGGGAGGTGGAGTGCGAGGTGCCCACAGGCTCTGCACCCCCATGGGAAGCCATCCCACAGCTGGAAGAAATCCAGGCAGCCAAGGCAGGGAATGACCTCCCTGGGGTGCTGCTGACACGAGGAGCCCAAGCAGCCCCTCTCACACACACACTCACACTCAGGCTCTGTCCCAGGATCCACAGCACGCACTGCAGAGAACAAATCTCCCTTCTCATCATGGTGAACATACTGTGAAAAATGTCCATGTGGTAGTGCTGGAAAAAAATTCCTGAAGAATGGGAATGATTTTTTGTTGTTGTTGCCATTTATTATAGAGTCTGAATTACACCAAATTGTTTTGGTATGTAAATGCCAAGTTTATTGTTCATAAAAATCATTACAGAGTTAAGTTTTCTGGGCATGTTATATGATAGATAATGACAAGTATTTAGCCTGAGTCAGAGTTTAGTCTTCATTTGTGACATTAATTGCCTTTATATATAATGAAATGCACTATAATGCTCCCATATACAGAATCTGTGCATCCATGAAAGTGCTAATCAAACATATTTATTAATTTCTAAGAGAGCTTTCTGTCAAGGCTTTGATACACTTGAGTGTTTTTTAGTAAATAGCCTTTTCTATAAGATGTTTAGCAAAATATTTTGATAATTGCTTTTTGTGCTACAGGCCTAATTAATATTATTTATAATAGATTAATAAGAGCTGAGGGGTGAGATGCTGCTTCCATCCAGCTCAGCAATGCTTTGCCTCTACTCTCCTGGAGTCAGAATTCCACCACCAGCCCTCTGTGTCCCTGGCCTTTCCCAAAACCATGTCAAAAAGGCTGATTTTGAGTATGTTGAGGGTGACTGAACGCATGACGTTACAAAACCTGAAGCCCAAAAGATCTGCAGTGCCCTCCAGACTTGTTTCTGTTCTTTATTCACCTTCAGGTCACAGCTGGGAGGGAATGGATTTGAACTTCCACCTCCCACATTGGGGGCTGCCAATTTCAATTCCCTGTTCCATTGTGAGCTTGCCAATCACCACGAATTTATTTGACATGTGCTGAGGGAAAGAAGAAAGAGGGTTGTGGGGGGCAAGTGAGAGCATTGCTGTATTTGCTGGTGTTATTCCAGTCTCCTGGGAGAGGGGGGAGTGTGGGGTTCAGCTTCCAGGGGCACCAGGGTTGGCTCTCTGGCATCCCCCTGGCAAGATCTACTAAGAGGAGCATGAGAGCAAGGCCAGGGATTTTTGGAAAGACCCTCTTCTGCTGTGTGCCTGCTGAATATTTGCCATCCAGCCTTCTTAAGAGTGTCTGCAGTGCAGTACATCCCAGCTCCCCTGTGAGTTATTCTACTCCATATCATGGTCAGTAAATCCAAGCCCCCCATGCAGGGCAGGGGTCATGTGGCCTTGAGCTCTGTTAACAACTTGGCATAGGCGTGCAGTTATTTTCCAACATGGCTTTGCTTTCCTGGTACAGCCACAAGCTTTGTATGAGTCAAAATTCCTGTGTTAGTACAAATTTCTTCACTGAAAGAGCGATCAAGCCTTGGAACAGCTCCCCAGGTAAGTGGTGGAGTAACCATGCCTGGAAGTGTCCAAAAACTGAGTAGACGTGGCACTTTGGATATGGTTTAGTTGATGCAGTGGTGATTGGTTGAACTTGATAATCTTGGAGGTCATTTCCAACCTTAATGATTTTATGATTCTATTTATACCAGATACCTATTTTCAGTAACTTTTATTTTCAACACCAACTTTGATTTCGTACCACCCAAGAAGAGAACTCCTCTTTTTTTTTCCCTTAAGAATGATCTCAACTTGATTTTTTCCTCCTGTTTTTTAATGCCTGTTTTTCAAGGCCTTGGCTGCCTATAATGTACAAACCCAAAAATAAACCCTGCACGGAAAATGGACCTGCAGGGAACAGGATCAGCTTTCCCTTCCAGCTCCTGCTGGAACTCACTCAGAATATTTAGAAGGGTCGATGGGCAGCACATGACAATGCCTTTAATCCTCTCCTGTCATCAGGACCAAGGGAAAAAAGTCCCAATTTAAGATATTGGGGGATCCATGTAAACTGGTTTCTGTGGTCTCTTGTCAGCTTCTGTTTATTCATTTATTTTATATCTCTCATTTTTTCCCCCGTATCTTGACTAGATCTTGGCTTTATTCCACAGGTACTGGGTAATCCCTTTAAGCCACTTTGAGATGAAGGAACCATTCCCTTTAAATCTTGCAGGATTCCAGAAAACTGCCAGCAACATAGTGGGAGCACAGTGGGGCTTGTTCTGCTCATGTTGTGTGAAATCACAGTAGCACCAGCTCTTCAGAGTCCCAAGTCCTTTGCTGGACATGGATCTTAGTGCTGCTCCCTCCTCAAAGAGTGGCTTTACATGCCTGGTGTGACCCTGGGCCTCCCTGGTGCAGTACCCAAGGGCTTAAATTCCACCAACCTCTTTCCTACCCCTGCACTGTTATGTGTGTAACACACAGGGTAACCTGCTGCCTTACCCCACCCCTCTGTGTCTAACAGGATGCTGAAATAAAAACCTGCCTTTGAAAAATATTTCATCAAAAATTATCTATATCCCCTTCTTTTCTGGATTATTATAGTGGTTTTAGTCATTTTCTAGACAGCAAAATCATATAGTGAATTAATGATGGTGATTTTACTCTGGCATTATTTAAAGTTAAATGGTAAATGTTTGCTTACAGCCACCAGGAGTTTTTCCAGGTATGGATCGTGTCTTTCAGGCCACTGTGGGACTGTCACATATGGATTTGGGGTGGGAGAATGAGGCAATAGGGACAGTGCAAGTCATCCCCTGCACAACCAGCCTCACTCCTATGCCATGGAGACAGAGGGCCAAAGGATGCTGCTCCAGACTGTGGGAGGACACGCCATCTCCTGCCCAAGTGACACTGTTCTCCACCATGGGCTGCAGGGACAGCTCATTGTGACCCCCTGTCAGGTTGGATTTTTAACTTGGGAAGGTGTTGACAGTTCCAGCTCCACCATGCCAGCTCCAGGCCCTGCTGGCAGATGCATCAAGGGTGTTTTAAGCAAAGAGTTTGCTTTCCTTTCATCTTGCCGATGCTGCTGTTGTCCTCCAAAGTTGGCAGATATCTGCCTTAATCTCAGGAATGAAGCAAAAAGAAGGGTACTTTATATGCTTTTGGTGCCATTAAAACCATGGAGTTGTGTTTGTGTTTAGTTTAAGACTCTCAGACGTTTAAGAATTAGGATCAAAACCACAAACCACCTATTGAAAGTAACCCCTGATGGATGGGGGCTGCACCTGAGCAGTGGAGGAGGGAGGGGGGAACAGCATATCCCAAAACCTGCTCCTCTGGGAGGCAGGCATAAAACATGCCCCAAATTAACCAATGATAAATTAAATGTCTGTCATTAAGAGCTGCATTTTTCAGTCCACAGCTTCATTTAGAATATTTTCCACATTGGGTCAAACTGTTCAACATGTGAAAGTGGAAAAAAGGAGCCCTGTGGGGTCCATGTGGGGAGTGCTCAGAGCAGGATGGGTTTATTCACCACAGTAACATACAGAAAAGTACAAACACAGATTTTCCTCACAGATAAATGCTGTTGTTCACCACTCCAAGCCTCTCCCCATCCATGGTTTTGGTTTCCTGATGGATTCCATGCCTGCCAGGTGTCATTTGTTGAGAGTCCTCCTGCTGCAGAGGGTGGAACCCTCAGGCTGTGCCTGACTGGAGCCTCCATCCCTGGGGATGCCCAAACCCACCGGGACAGGTGCTGAGCCTGAGTGGTGCCAAAGGGTGGCACTGGGCAGACTGCAGCAGTCTGTCCCACCCAGCCATTCTGTGAGTCCAGGGTTATCCTCAGGGAATGACAAAGCTGCTCCTGGAGCTCCAGGAAGGTTTCAGCAGCTCAGGGCCATACACAGTTCCAAACCACAATGGCAGAACATCCTTCCTTTCCACCTGCCAAAATAACTTCCCAGCAATAGGCTTTGTCTGACTTTATCACAGGCTTATTGTCCCTGCTGAAGATTTATTAAATCCAGCAATGACAGCAGTTCTTTCTCCCAGTCACAAGCTTTTATCTTGTTGTTAAAAGTTTTAAACAGCATCTCACACAACAATGAACATCACATACATTTCAATGAGCCCCTTCAAGGAAGAAATTCAGCTAATCTCTGGTGAGTGTATCTCAATCTATTGCTTTTTAACTTATAAAAATGACTGTCTCCTACTACATTAAATCGTAAGATAAGTGAACCTTGCTCTTAACTTTTCAGTTGGTATAATCCTGTATCTGCTCTGGCACACGTGGCTTTGGAGCAGATAAATTACTGTGCATGTGCCTTTCCTAGTGCCTAGAAAAGGGGATCAGGGAATCGGCAGAGACTGCTGGACATTAAATGCCAGGCAGCAGAGCGTGGCAGAGGGAGAGGAGGAGCATTTTTTGCCTCTTCAGCTCTTCTTATTGGTGTTTCCATATTCTTTTTTGGGCTCACATCAGCACACAAGTGGCCAGAATTCCCCCAAGCCAGGCTAGTCCTCCTTAGCCTCACATAAGCTAAAAACATTTACCTGTGAAAACTGGCGGGTTGTACAAACACAGGAAAGACCACCAGAACAAGTACAACCAGTACAGTGAATTACCTGGATTTCACACATGTCAAAGCTTCACCTCTCCGGTATAGCTGTCATGCAGAAATCAAAATGTAGACTGTCAGAGATTAAGAGCAAAATAAAGTGCAATTTAGGAATAAATTTAGAAAGGAGACGTTTTCAGAATATCTCCATTCTTTTCCATCACTGCACCACTACTGGGCCTTTTCTTCTTACCTGCAAATAAGGAGGATGATACAGAACTGTTGTTCCCACGCACACACACACACACACACACACACACACACACACACAAACACACACACACACAAACACACAAACGCGGTGTTTACCCAGCCCAGGGCTGACGTACAAACTGCAGACACTAGAGGGCAAGGGTGTACACGCAATTATTGAGGAGGGCACATGGGCCTGGCACAGCCCCTGGGACAAGGGGAACACCAGCCTTGGGCACTCATCCACCACTGACACACTCGGTGATGCCCAGCACTGACTGCAGTCCCACCCCACCACTGCCAGGGTGACTCTCGTATTCCACTCCCTCGGTAGTTTCCTATGCCATAATTTTGTCTCCTGGGTACAGAAGATACCTACAGTTTCTTCTCTGATTGGAGTGGCAGCTCCACAGAGTCTGCTCTCCATTCCCAAACTTGTTATTGCTCCTTTTCTCTAAGAATCCCTCCAGCTGCAGGAGCAGCAACTCTGGGGTTTGTTCTCACTACCACGGGGCATCTGACAGTGTTTCCACCACGTTTCCCTTCTTAATACAGTTATCACTTCAAAGCAAACAAACTTCAAATTCCACAGAGGTTGTGTTTATTTACAATGAAAAACCGCAGGTTTCATTCACAGGGGAAAATGTGCCACCAGGAAGAAGTGCCACGAGGAAACACCTGAGGCTCTGGACTTTAAAGCCTGTCAAGGCTCGTGGAGAAAGGAGGCAAGTTGAAAAGACAGGTAATTTTTCCTCAAGTGTGCTCCTTCAAAGAGAGTTTGAACTTGCCTCCATGCTTCGACCCAGGAAAAGAAAATATACATGGATTAAAAATAAATAAAATAGAAATATATATATATAAAATAAATAAATAAAATAAATTATGTGGGAAGAGGTGTGTATTCATGGCCAAGGAGTGGAGCCCTGAGTATTCCCAGCCTCCTCTGCACAACCCAGGGGAGCAGAGCCCTGAAACCTGTAAATCATGGGGTGTCTCTTTGAATTAGGGACTGTCCCACGGGACCACCAGCTACACCGAGGTTGATCTGTGCTCTTGCAGTTTAACTGCTCCATACACAGTATCTCTGCTGCTGCACCTGGTTAATCTCCAGCTCTGGTACCTCATGGTTATAAACTGACATTCCTGACCTGGAAAAGCCAGGAAGGTGTTGCACCTGATGGAGGAGTTCGGTACAACCACTGTGGTAATAAACACCCCTCACCTCCTCATGGGTATGGATGGAGCTTGTATCATCTCTTTTTGAGACCTTCCTGTACTTTGCACAGGTGTGTGAATTTGTTAAAATCCCTAGGGAAAACCAGGAGGTTTTGGGATCCAATCTGTACACACAAATACAGACCAAAGCAACAGCAGAGTGTGAGGACACAGAGCCCAACAGCTGAGGGAAAACATTTAATGCATAAAATCAGTCCACTTGGTGATTAAATGATTAATGCACAGGTTTTGCTTATGAATCTGGTTTTGGTTCCGGAGCTGGTTTGGGTTAGGAAGCTGGTTTGGGTTAGGAAGTTGTCTTCCTCAGATTTTTAAGGTAGTTTCCTTCAGCCATGTGGGTTTCTGGGTCTGTTTGCTTTCATTCAATATTTACACTGTGAAGTTTCATTTGCTTTGCTGTACTTAAATATTGAGCCATCATGTTTTACCAGCATAAATATTTGTTTTATTTAAAATCTACTTAGCTGGAAGATAAACAGCAGAGTAAGAAATCAGAAATGACACTGAAATTTAAGAGGAAGAACAGCAATTAACTGTGCCAAGGTGTTAACCTTTCTAAAATGCTGCTTTTGACAAGTGAAATTAATTGTCCCAAAGACATTTTCTTGATTTCAATGCATTTTTTTCCCCTCTCCTTTCCTCATTCCACTTCAGGTGCCACATTAACCCTGATGGAGGCAGGGATTTGAGGGTCACACTGACATTCCTGCTGGGAAATCCCATCAGAAAAGACCCCAAAGGGGCTTAAGCTTACTGTCTTCAGTCTGCCAAGGTGCCTTCCTTGCCCTCAAGTAAATAAAAATGATACACAGACAACTTATTCTATGCTTTCTTTATAGTTCTATTAAGTGATGAAGCATTTATTGGTGTGTGCCCCAGCACTGCACTGTCACAAGTCTGGGCCTGAGACTGTTTTCCACCAAATAAAGGCACCCAGAGGCCAGGCTGGAGCTCCCGCTGCTCCATGCACACTATCCCTCTGTGCTGAAATGAGGAAGAAGTCACATTCTCATTCCTGACACTGTCATGGACTTTAAGCACTGCAATTATTTCTGCTCTAACAGCAGGTGTTACACCCACTCTGTGCAGTTTTGGAGCTCAGTTCCCCCTGCAGTCTGCAGTTTTTACCCCTGCACAGTGTCCACATGGAATAAAAATGCACCACATATTTTTTCCAAGATGAATTAGCACATAAACAATATATACCTGAAGTGCCTCCTGTGTTTTTCCCAACAGAAAGGGTTAAAAGAACAATAAAAATTTCTCCCCTCACTAAGCAGATACACAATGGTTTTCTAATTATATTGATATCACAAAAACAGTGAAATGTCTGACCAAAGTACTAGTTAGTTTTTGTAGGGCAAGGAAAAGCTCAGAAGGAGGTTTTAGATGAATATACATCTCCTACATCCCCTGCTGACCCTGCAAGCATGAAGAGGATGTTCAGCAGCCCCATGTGAAGCAGCTCTTGTGCCATGGGGCACCTGAGTGGCTCCAGAAGTGTCTTTCCAGTCAGAATTTTATTATAATTTCATGTCTGGTTTAATCATGAAGAGACTCTCAAGTGCACATTTGATTTTTCCCCTCTGGAGGGGCTGCACAGGCCCACAGGGACCCCAAACCCATGGCCAGGACACGGAGCTTTGGGCAGCACATCCCTCAGAGCAAAGGAAAGATTCATCTGAACTGGAGTTAGCCCTGAAAGCAACACATGGGATGCTGACCCCAAGGAAGACAAGAGCATTTGCAACCTTCGGGTGAGTCAGCAAGTAAAATTACAGAGGAATTTGGGATTAGCAGCTAATCCAGCTGGGAAGCAACAGCCTGCCTCTTCCTGCACAGCTCCCCGGCTCCTCCCTGCCCCACGTTCCCAAGGGATGCTCCAGGAGATGCTGCTGGCCAGGGAGCTGCAGGTGCTCAAGACACTTTGTCACCTGCGTGTGGTGGATGCTGCTCCTCTTTCCCACACTGCTGAACCCCGTGGGGAAAAGCTGTGGGGATTCAGCAGAACAGCTCGAATACACAATTAATGCAAACCTGCAGGAGCAGCATAAAACACTTCTGGGCCTCCAGCCTCAAATATAAATTAGCAGGTGGGTGTTAATGTATTTTTTCCCTACTGTCATGATGATGGATTTTTCACTTTAAAGATAAGACAGTGCCTGATAGAGCCAAATATTGACAGAGAAGATAAAGAGGCCTGTTATGATAATGGGCATAATGAAATGCTGTTTATAAAAGTATAGATGGAAATACAGAAGTCTCCCTGCTGTGGAATATTGATCCCTTCAAAAGAAATGAAATTAGCTTTCTTCTGCCTGCTATACCTGTACCTGTATTTCATACTTTCAGTGGAAACAACTGTTCAAACCAAAGTGCTCCAATTGTGCCTTGCTGATTCTTTGTAGAACCAATGAACTCAGGCCTGTCAGTTGGCTCAAAGTTCAAAAATTGCCACATACACAATTTATGGGAAAATTCTGCCCCAAGAACACTAATGCAAGCCTGGAGTAACTCCACAGACCTTGGTGATAAGGAAAAACATGGCCTGACAGAGCAGAAAAACCCAGTATATCAAGGTTCTTACCTCCCTCTAGCTGAAAACAAGAAGTGGGAAGGAAAGAGGAAAAAAAAGGTATGTTAGGTGAGAACATTGTTTGGACACCTTTAGCTCTCCCTCACTCTGTCACTCTCTCTCCCTCTATATTAATACATATATAAAAATTAAACTAAAAATGATACATAAGTGACCTTAAACTCCACAGTGCCCCAGCATGCAGAGGTATTTGAGTTGAATCAACCAAATTCCATTGCTGACAACAATTACCCCATCACTCTGGTGATGAACAAACTGTAGTGCCCCTCCTTGCTGGAGCAGAGCAGCACTAGGACCTTCCCAACACTCCATGCATAGCCATCTCACTCAACGCCCAGTATATAAAATGGTTATATAAAATAAAAAGCATATATGGTTATAAATGGCTATATAAAATATAAAACATAACCAGAACTGCCTAATAACTCCAGAGAAAGAGTCTGCCAGGCCCTGTCAGATGAAACTCCATCATCTCAAACCTCCCTGGAGTTTTTCTCTGTAATTCATCACTAAAATGAAATTATAGCAGTTACCATAGAAACATCTTGACCAATAGCCTGATTTTTTTTCCCACAGGAAAGGAAATATTGTTCCATTCACACCCAAACTTGCCCCTCTGTCAGGGCTGCTTTGGGTAAGTTGATGTTCTATTCACTCACCTGCTTGGCAAAAGGCAAACTTTTCTGTTCTCCTCCCATGCCCTCCTAGTGCCATCATTCCTCCTATTGCTCCTTTTTTTTTCTCTTTATGAATAAACTGCCGAGTAACACGGAGCTGTTCAGAGAAAAAGTGATGAATGGTTGAAACCCACACTAATATATCTATGTAGGGCTCTCAATTTTCATTCAGAAATTGTTCAGTCGCTGTATTCTACTCACTTTTTATAGCAAAGAAATCACATCTAACAGCATAGCTAATTCTGGGAGGAGAAGTAAAATATTCACTCTCAGGCTGAAATCTTCAAAGAAGCCCCTGGGAATGAATCCCCAGGCCCTGGATTGCTCCAGTCATCACCTCCATGGAACTCAGAACCTGGATTTTTGGGGAAAGTCAAACTACACCAAGACACTTCCTTCATTTATTTAAGACCAGTTAGGGTTGCTCAGTTTGTGGCAATAACATTTCATTGTGGACAACATTTATTGGGTCTTTACATCCTTTATCCCAGCAGACACTTGGCCAGTTCCTATCCCTGTTCTGCTGAGATCAGACTCTCCCACTGGAAATCCCAGAGCTGATCCATCAGGTACTGACTGGGACGTTCCTCGTCTACATACAACATATTTTCCATCTCTGCACAACTGCTCAGATTTATAGTGTGATTGCAGACATAAATTGTCCTCATTCACTGAACCCAGTGTGCAGCCATATGTTATTTCAGGAGGCAGAATTTTTATAAAGTTGTATTTTTTTATGTCCAAGACAGTACAAAACTTCTGTTTTCAATCCAAACAAAGCCTGTTCTGAACCTCTTTTTGCTTAGAGATTGTATTTGAACAGCTTGTTTAAAATTAAAACCTAAAGGAAAAATCATAAGAGGTCGGATTTATTATTAATCATGGGGGAAGATAAATGTTTTCAATCACTTTATGTCTACAAAGTACCACGGCTCCCACCAGTAACTTCAATGGCTCAGACAGCTTCCTGGGCATTTTAATCTTCAGTACCCAGGAGACAAAATTATGGCAATAGTGGTAAGTAATGAATAGGGATTAGTAGTCAAACAACCACTTAATTAATGAGAAGAAAAGGCTAACTGAGTATTTAACTGTTTGGATGTGCTGGCCTCCTGTTTGTGTGAGGAGTTGGACTGTGGTTATAGGGTCACTGTTGTGAGGATATACACCAAAATACTGGGTTTTCTCAGTGTTTTCAACATGGTCAAAACCCAGAGGGCATTAAAAGTCTATTGAAGAGCTGTTTTAGTGCACAGAGGAAGAGACAACACAGGCTCTGATAAAGCCCCTTACCCCATGTGCAGCAAATGCGGTTTCACACTGAAATTTTTTGCCATTGGTGAAATCCCTCTCTGAGACTGGAGTGCTTTGGGCACCCCAAGGGTTCTAACAGGGTACCTGAGCTTGGGGCTGTTCACATTAAGTAGTAATTTCAATGGGCGTGGACCTACTGGGGGGCTGGGGCTATGCCAAAGGAGTTACCCTGTGCAGGGGCTTCCGTGTAGGGAAAGGTACAGCACACAGGGCCCTTAAGGAACATCCCCTGGAAAAGGCCCTTATCTGCAAGGTGTGATGTGCAGCATGGGCTGGAGAGCTGCAGTTATTCACCGAGTTACCTACAGAGGAGGAGAACACCCGATTATTGCTGTGCAGCTGGAATTCCCGGGATTCCCAGCACTGCAAGCGCAGCGTTCAGTGAGATTCACAGCTGTCCTGGCAGCACATCCCCCCACAAGGCTGGTGCTCACAGGGTGTCAGCAGGGGCTGAGTGACAATGGGGACACTCTCTGGTGGTGAAGTGCAGCGTCCCATCACCCATAAATGAGCCAGCTGAGGGGTGTTGGTGCACACACACCCTGCTAAGTGCCCAGTCCTCCTCTTCCTCCTCCCCTTCCTCTTCCTCCTGCCCTTCTGCAGCTCTTAGAATCCTGGAATGGTTTGGATTGGAAAGGACCTTAAAGCTCCTCTCATTCCACCCCCTACCATGGGTAGGGACACCTTCCACTAGCCCAGGTTGCTCCAAGTCCTGTCCAATCTGGCCTTCCCCCTAAAAAAACCCAAGAAGGAAAGGAAGCAGAGGAAAGGGATGAGCAGTTAGGAACATTGATGTATCATCACAGCCACTCTCTTTAAGCATTCACCAGGTATAAATATCACAGTTCTCCAAACTGTCAGATTTATTCCTGTTTTACCTCTCCTACCATCTGTGCATCTGCCATTCCCAACACACACAGCACTTAGCAATCCAATTTATTGTTCTCATCTGCTTGGGGCTTTTAAGTACGTGTTGAAGTTTGGGTCAGAAGTTCCTATTTGTGTGAGGCTGTGATTCATGCAGAGATAACAGATTTAGAACAGGCACTAGGAAACCCGTGCACATGCCCTATAAATCAGAGCAGAGCCTCCCCAGGGCGCATTCCACTCACTCCACAGGAACTGGGATGTGTGTCAGCGGAGAGCATTGACTGGTGGGAAGGTGATGAACATTGCCATGGCATTTACTGGCTCTGGGAAAAAGGAGAAGCAGCTGCTGCTTCCTCTGGGATCTGAAAGGGGTTGGGACCGGTGCCTTCTCCACCATCAGGCTCCCTTCAATGTGCTGGTGCTCCGAGCTGCACATATATAATATATAATATATAATATATATAATATGAGGTTGGAAAAGACCTCCAAGGTCATCGAGTCCAACCTGTGACCAATTCCCACCTTGTCACCCAGCCCAGCCCACCAAGTGCCATGTCCAGCTGTTAAATAAATGTATGTACACACCCAAGCACACACAGGGGACTGGAAGCTGCTGGGAGACAGCAGTGCTGAACCAGGGCAGTGATGAACTGTAGAATCACGGAATCACAGAACACTTTGGGTTGGGAGGGACCTTAAAGCCCACACAGTTCCACCCCCTGCCATGGGCAGGGACACCTCCCACTAGCCCAGGTTGTTCCAAGCCCCATCCAGCCTGGCCTTGGACACTTCCAGGGGTGGGGAATGTGGTAGGTTTTAGACACTTGTAATGACATTTGCATTAAGACTTGCTTTATCAGCACCACAGAGCAGGTTTTAAGGATGGACAAGGAATGCTCCTCAACATGGCTGGGAACCAGTGTTTGCCACAGGGTAAAGAACTGCTGTGTGGAGCTCCAAGGCAGCAACAGATGACACCAGTTCTCTGGGGGCTGCTGGATCTTTCTTTACAGATAGAAAACAGAAACTACATTTCTAAGACGATGCTCTGGCTGAGAACAGGCAATTAAAATTGGGCTGCTGTGTTTGATTTTCAATATCTCATTTAAATCTTGTAACAAAGTTCAATTAATGGCCCTGGAAAAGTTTTTTCTAAAATGTAATGCTGTTTCTCTTCAGTGTTTTTTATGACTTTTCCTCCTGCACAGTCTTTTTTCTTCCCTTTGAATCCAGGCAATATTACAGAAATATTATCTTTGTAAATGCAGGTGAAGTTGATGATAATATTGATTTCAGATGGCCTGCCAGTTGGAGACAAATGCCCACATCAGTTTGGAGGCACAGAAAAAAGATTTCCAAAGTACTAAATTATTCAGCACTGTCCTTCCTCCATGGAGGACTGAGAAATGTCTGGAGGGAGGAACAGGGCACTGACTCGAAGGAAAAGAGGGATGTGGAGGAGGAGGCAGGTGGGAGCCAAGACACATGGACAGAGCAGCACTGGGAAATGCTAGAATAAATGAATTTTGCTTCTTCTTCATCCTCAATCCTGCCCCTGCCCCAGCCATTCACAGCAAACACCCTCCAGAACAAACACCATTGGCACTGAGACCTGATTTTGTTCATCTGTTCCTAAAATGTTCTAAGCCAGGTACACAAAAACCTGACAGTTCAGTTCCCAGAACTCAGAGCAGAGCCACCTGCTCACAGGCAGGCAGTGGGGCCGAGCCCCTGGCAGTGGTGCCCCAGGTCCCAGGAGCCCATCCTTGGGTGGCCCAAAATGGTCCAAGACCTTCAACTTGATGCACATCAAGGTGCAAAAGGCTAATTGGGAATTCTGTTCCCCCGACAATTATAATTTTGAAGAGATCCGTTCTTCACCACCACATTGTGTCTCAGTGCTGAGACACTTCCCAATCTGAAAGCACTTAATGAGATAATTTGCAAAGAGCTTTAATGAGTGCCAGTCATCTCCTGGCTCGCTCCCACCACAAACAGTGCTGACTCCCTGCAGCCACTTTCACAGGTATGATTTGGTCCTGGAAATTGGGCAGTTTTTTAAAAGCACTGTGGTCTAAATTATGTCATATTCTCAGTGAAACATTCAGAGAGTAAATGTAGAGTCCTGGAGAGAAAAATGTTACTCACAATTTTCACATAATGGAGCTGCAGCATAAAAACACCCTGGGCTGAGTAATTGTGAAAGTGGAGCCAAAAATAAAACCCTGAATTTTTTCCCAAAGTGAATTTCAGACTCCCATATCCATGGCAAGAATAAAAGTTTAATTTCCATCAATATAAAAGGATTACAGCTTAGATTTGCATGGATTGTCACAGTGCTTGGCTACAGCAGCTGAAGTTCCTGGATCCTGTCTCAGGTCAGCCCACACAATCAGCTGCAACAGCAGGAAATGGGAAAATCTAAAAAATCGCTTATTTTTCATTTGTTTTGTCCTCTTTGATGTCACGTTTAGGTAGAAGTTGCACATTCATTTAAGGATTTATTTCTTTGGGTTTTTTCCAGTGGCAGTGAAAGTGTTGCATCCAACAGCAGAGCCACTGCCCTGGAGCTGCCTGCTTGGTAAAGGGCCCAGCCCTCCTGAGCCTGAGGAAAACATAAACCTGAGGAAGCATTAAGAAATTCCTGCAGAAATTATTAAACAGAGGATTAGTGTCACAATCTGAAAGGACATTTGCCACCAGATATCTCCCCCACACAACCACAGCCTGCAGGTCCAGCCCTCAAAGAGCTTCACTAAATGTTCTCATCAGCTTGTACATGTGAGTCACAAAATGCCAGAATCCCGGAATCCCTCAGGCTGGAAAAGCCCTCCCAGCCCAGGAGCCCACACTGTGCCCGATGCCCACCTTGTCCCCCAGCCCAGAGCTCTGAGTGCCACGGCCAGCCCTGCCTTGGGCACCTCCAGGGCTGGGCACTCCAACCCTCCCTGGGCAGCCCCTGCCAAGGCCTGACCAACCTTTCCAGGCACAAATTCCTCCTGCTGTCCCCCCTGACCCTCCCCTGGCACAGATTGAAGCTGTTTCCTCTTGTCCTGCCACTTGCTCCCTGGGAGCAGAGCCCGACCCCCACCTGGCTACAGGTTACCTGGTTTGGCAGAAGCATCTGGGCTATGGAAGATTTGTTTGGTATTTTTCCTCTTTGTTTCCCTTTGGTTCATGAGCGAAAACAACTCTCATACACCGGGAAGAGCTTTTGCCATGTTTCAAGCATGAACAGAGTCTCCAAGCTCAAATTGCACTAATAACTTATTCTGGTCTTGAAATCCCCAGGGTTATTTCACAGAAAATGTATTTTAAGATGTTTGGCTCCAAAATGACAAGATAACAGACGATACATATTCATTTTCTCCCCCAAGATGGTGATGAGATGTAACAAAATAAAGTGGCAGCCTCAGCAGATCCTCCCTCCCCCAAACAGACAACTTGCGGCTTTATCTCCCCGATACCACCCGAATTGTGCTGCCATTTATCTGGAGGGGGTGTTTATGGAAGGGATTGTTTGCAGCTGGAGCTACAAGGCATGAAACAAACTGATAATGGAACTTTCTTTTGAAGCTTATTCTTCTGCGGTGGCATTTTTCTTTTTTCCTTTATGAGCTTCATGACAGCCGAGCAGTAATTTCCTTTCTGTATTTTAGCACAAACAACAGATTAGTGTCACACTGTTTGCTGGGAGGTTTTGCTTGCTGCTTGCATGAGCACTTGTTGGCATTTGGCGTGTTCCAAATAAATAATGCGGTCATTCATAAAGATAAAAACCAGGAACATCTTCTTGGCACAGCAGAACGTGCTGTAGCAGAGATCCTGAATGTGCTGTGGAACCACAGAGGCTGAGGTGAATAATGGCATTTGGAATCTGAATCACAAAACACATAGGCCAGGACTTTGTCTTCTCTAACAGACAGAACTGAGCCTTTGGCTGCAAACACAGCAATCCTCATAGGCGAGAAAAATGGGACGTAAATTAACGGCATAAATCACAAAGGGTAAATTATTTAGTTGTAGAATATACAGAATACAGAATATAACCTCATTGAAAAAAAAATTACTTTAATTTTTGCCTTTCTTCACGCCACAATTAATTATTTTTGCGTATTTACAGTAGTATCACTGCAAGGAGCCACAAGGAATCGTTGCATGGCAGTTCCTCCAGTTTTTCCCATGTATCTCGTCAAGGCAAAGTTTTCTCTTCTTCCTCTCCTCCTCCAGTATTTAAAAATCATCTTTACGAGGATCTCCTCTATTTTCTCCAGTGCCTCCAAAGCAAATGCCCCACCTCAAGTTTGGTTGTTGCTTGCTCTCCTGCTTTGCAAGGCTTTGCATCCTCATGGTGAACTAATACTGCTCTTACAAATATCTCCTGCAATATCTGTTGCCAGAGGATTTCCTGGAGCACATCCAGGCCCTGGTGCTGTCCCAGCTCATGGCCAGCCCAGCCCTGCCCACGATGGCACACTCTGCCAATGCCATGTACAGCCAGCTCAGATGTAATTAACTGACTGCCAAACTAAATGCGTGTTGGCTTAGAACCTCACATTTTAAACAAAATCCTGAAAATACCACATTTTAGCATTAAGTCAGGACGATGACACACAATTTCATAGGGGTTCATGAGAATGTGGCCAGTGCAGAGGCTCTGCAAGGTTCATGAGAGGAGCCCAGGGATCTCCACCGACAGTCAGTGAAAGGTTCTGGTTGAGGCAGCAGAGCAGACACAGGTGAGGGGAAAGCAGCCAGAATAAACCAGCAGAGCAAAAGAATTATCACAGAATCACTGAGGCTGGAAAAGACCTCCAAGATCATCGAGTCCAACCTGTGACCAATCCCCATGTTGTCACCCAGGCCAGAGCACTGAGTGCCACATCCAGTCATTCCTTGGACCGAGAGGTGAAGATGAAGAAGATGAGCATCAGCACAGGGAAAGGGCAGAGATGGGCAGACCATGATGGGGAAAGTCATGGGGAAGGTGGGATGGACTCCTGTCAACAACAGCAGCTGCTGCTCCCAAACTTAGAGCTCATTTAAGTAAAAATTACAGCAGGAGAGCCCTAACACAGCAGCACAGACAGAGAGGTGACACCCCCAAGAGTGCACAGACTTTGTAAGCACTCTTGCTGCCACTTGTGCACTTTGTTTTGGTGGCACAGTTGGCTTGCAGAGGCTCAGAGCCCTGCTCTGTGCAGCAGAGCTCAGCAGTGCCAGCACTTGAAAGCAGCACTTCTAGTGCTCTGTCAAGGCATTCAAGTGACAGGGAATTTGAGCAGTTGATTTGGGAAATGGATATTCTGTTAGAGGCGTGACTCAGGATAAATGGGAGTTTTCCTGCCGCTGTCACTGGGAATGCCAATGAGCTGGAACTCACACGCCTGGGAAGGGGGGACAGGCTGGAGGCTGCAGGGACACAGCTCTGTCCTGGGAAACCTGTGCTGGGGCTTCCATGGGAGGCACAGGCTGCTGGCCCTGGACGAGCTGGAGTCACAATTGCCATAACAGTTACTGGGTGGGACTGGAATCGTCCTACAGACAGGGCAAAACCACTGGGATTTTGGAAAATCACCAAGTCACAGAACATTAAGGTTGGTAAAGATTAAGTATCTTTTTGGCCCAGGTGCTTTCCTGACCCCTCAGCCAGCAGGACTTTGATCTGGTTCAGTCCGAGGTTCATGGTTTTGCTTGGCTACCAAAAGCAATTAAGATTAAAGAAATTGATTGATCTGCAGACTGAACTCAATATTGTCTGAGATACAGATTACTTGAGTTTTGATCAATAGCCAAGATATAATTGGAAATGTGTTTCCCCAGTAGAGCACGCTGTGCTCCTAATGCCCAAGACACTTTGGTGGCTTTGACTGATTTGGAATAAAAGTGAAGCAAATGAACCACCATCTGTACGTCGTTGTTTGATGTATGTAGTTTTATTAAGATCCAAACAGCTCCTAAAAATAGGGGGTTGGGTTTTCTTTGCACACCAATACAAGATACGTACATACTGNAAACTGACACCCAAAAAAAAAAAAAAAAAAAATGAATTGAAAAAAAAAAAAAAAAAAAAAAAAAAAAAAAGGCAAAAATCTACTTTTAAAGACCACCATGAAAAATTATTTACAACTTCCACAAACTTCACATTTTAAAAATAAAGTACTACAAAATTCCTTTTAAAGTAGATAAAGAAGAATTAAGAATAAACTTTTACCAATTTTCTCTGCACAGAAATAAACAGCTAGAGAGGACTCTTTTGAAAATTGAAATAAAAATCCAGAGTGGGGATCCCAAAGCCCCAGCTGACACCTTGGAAGGCCAGAGAACAGGGGGGTCGTGCCAGTGGCTGCAGCAGATGCAGCTCCCACAGCCCAACATCCCGTGGCTCATCCACGGCTCGGCACAGACATTGCCATGGCAACTCGGCAAGAACCTCTCCAATTCCCCTGCAAACCGTCAGGGAAAGGCAAACGCCGGTGAGAGCAGTCCCTGGGCACGGCTAAATTAAGTAGTAGCCAGATGAGCTCCTCTTCTCCTCTCTGTCTCCTGGGAATTGCTGCTTTACCGGCCTTTTCTTTGCTGCTGCTGTGTATTTTTAATTTATACACTGAGCCTTTCCCTTCTCCACTGATTCCCTGCATGACAAGGGAAGTCCAAGCTATTGCCCCTCCCTCCCTGTTCCCCACAGCCCCCTGGAAGGAGACTTGGGCTCTATTTTTTTGGAAGATCTGCCAATTACCTGGAGCACCACTATCTTATTTTCAAGTACAGCAGATGTTTGTCTCTATATTATGGGATTCAACCTGGGAGACCTTTATTGAGGAGCTGCTGCTATGTATGGACCCATGACCCTCCTGCCATGGGATTCATCTCCCAGGCACCTGAAAAAGCCAAGATCTGGCTGAACCTGCATCTCTCATCCACAGGTAAATTCCAAAGCGTGTAGCACATGCAAAGTTGGAGGATTATGAAAAGTTTATGGTTCCTGCAGGATGGCCTATCAAAAGGAGAGGCAGCTGGTGGGATCATACTGTGATGAGGTATGGAGGGTTTTATTTTTATGATTTCCAATGTTGTTTTAGTCCTGCACAAACCAGCAACACCCTCCAAAAGCAGAGGCTATTTCCTGGCTACAATAAGTGGGAATGATGTCCTTTGTTCCCATGCTCAGAGCCTATAAGAATTAGAGAATCATGGAGTTGTTAATGTTGAAAAAGCCCTCAAAGACCACCGAGCCCAATCATTCCCCAGCACTGCCAAGGCCACCACCAACCCATGTCCCCAGGTGCCACATCCACATGGATTTAAATCCCTCCTGGGATGGGAACTCCCCCACTGCCCCAGGCAGCTGTGCCAGGGCTGGACAGCCCTCTCCATGAAGAAATTGTTCCTCCTATCCAATCTGAACCTCCCCTAGTGCAACTTGAGGCTGTTTCCTCTTGTCCTGTCACTGGTTGCTGATAAGGTTTGGAATCTGTGGTTGGTTTATGACACCAGACAGACCCAGCAGTTTGGTTTGGTTTCTGCATTAACACTGACCACTGTTACCTTCTGTTAAACACTTCCCCTATCTGCCAAAGTATTTTAAACATGACTCATCCACCCAAATGGTGAATGAAATACTCCTCTTCTGTATGAAATACACAAATTCTATGAAATACAGATAGAAATCCTCATACTGATGACAGTAATTTTCCTACAAGGGTCACCCTGGGTTGTATTCCCCAGCACGACTTCTTAAGTCTGTCTGTGACCAGAACAGATCCTCCACAGGGAACTTATCTCTTTTGATATAACAATACTTTATAACTCTAAATTATAGACCAAAAAATGACTACAAAGTGGAAAATTACCATTGGGGGATAAAAAAAATAATCTGATTAATTGCTTTCTGATCATTGTATACAAAAATCAGGATACGAGGATTGCGTTTTATTGAGTTTATTCCTTCTATATTATCACATAAAAGTTGGGTTTATCTTTTAATTGATCTACAGTGAATTTACATATAAATCTAGAAATTTGGGTGTGGGAAGGTGGCTTTAAATGAGCAACAGAGAAGACACGTGGCAGCAAGTCAGGAAAAGGGAAAGGCTTAAAATCAGTGTTAAGTTACCCTTAAAGAACACTGGTGCTCCAGTGTTGCCATTTATCCTCTAATTAATCAGGCTTTTGTCTTAATTTCTGTAAAACCTTTACAATTCTAGGAGAAATCAAATCTTTAGTTAAGAAATCTTTACCAGTGACAGAGAATGCAGCCTCGTGCTGCCTCCTCGGAGTGCCTGTCCTGTGCAGATGCTGCTGAAATGAAATAAAATACAGCAAAACGGGGCTGTGAAACAGCTGCCGAGGCATATAAAGATATTTCATGGCAAGATACAACACACTTTTATGGCCCAAAGTACAATGAAATTAAGATTCATTATGGATTAGTTAAGTCTGGGGAGGCCATAGAGGTAATTTTAAAATGGTACAAGTTACATATTGCAGTAGTTGGATCGGGGAAGGGAGCTGGGATGGAGGAGCTGGAACTGATCCGAGCTCTGCAGTCAGAGGCAAAACTCACCTGTGACACAGAGCTGGTAAAGCAGGTCCTCGTGCCCCCCTGTGCATGTGCCCCTGGCTGGGAGTGGGCAAGGGGAGCCCAGGCTGGGGGCACTGGGATGGACTCGGGCTCCAGCAGCACACACTGGGGTCACACTGTGCTTACAGGAACCGGTGGTGTCACAGATCTTGCCCAGGAAATGGCTACAACATCGGGATTTATCCCAGCACTTTGTGTTGAGAGGGGCTGTGGGACAGCAGGGCATTCCCACCCCTCCATCCTGGCATCCCTCTCTCCATCCCCTCCTCCATCCTGGCATCCTCTCCAGACACTCCAAGCCCTCTTTATCACTCTCTCCAGGCCGCAGGGGAGTTTCTGGGGGCAGGAACTGCAGCAGCAAGCCTGGAAAATGCCTTTAAAGCCTGGGGAGGGGGCAGAGAAGGGCTCTTTGGTTATTTTTTATTATTCCAAGAGCTGCCTTTGCAGCAATCCAACGCACTCTGAGACTCGGGGGCCTGACCCCATGCTCACCCCTGCAGTTGGTGTTAACCATCAAAGGCTCCACAGCTGAACCTGCTCTGCAGAGCTCTGGGGGACACTGTTTTATTTAGCAGAGGTCATTTGTTTCATTATTTTGATTTCAAAGATGCTCAGTGAACCAGCACCCACACACGCTTTCATTGTACGCATTTAAATATTTATAATAATACTGAAACACTTGGAATGCATCACAAGCGCTCGTTTGGGAGCCACAGGCTCCAGCTGTGCCACCCCCTCCCCGGGGTGTTCTCACCCCCCATCCCTGGTCCCGGGGCTGGTACCACCTCGCTGCTGCCCCTTGCCCTGTTTGCTGCAGATGCTCCCAAGAACCGCTCGGGTTCAGGAGCAGGATGTGCCCCAGGGATGGGCAGCCCTGCCTATCTCTGTCAGTCCCCTCCAGTTTCGACTGCCAAAGCCTCCCTCCAGGAGCATTCCTTCTGGGAAGGGCACATCCTCCATCCCCAGGGACAGGTAACTGACCCCCCAAACCAGCTCAGGGCTGCCCACCCCCTGCTCTACACCTGGGGAAGACATGGCAGGCTTGTTCAGCGGAAACACATCCCACCTCTGCGCCGAGGGAAGTTCCCTAAATTATCAGGTAACGTTGAAAAATGTTTTATTCATAACTCGTTTCATGCCTGGCACTTGCTTTTCTTTTGCTACATATTTAAGACACATTTAATTTAACTTATTTGAAAGCACCAACATATTTCCTAATTACCTGAAGTACTTAAACGGTTTCCACGCTGTTAATAATTTTTTTTTTTTCTCCAGCTCTGAGGGCTGAGATGCCATCAAAGGAACCTGTTCCCTGGGGCTGTGTGTCCCTCCCAGCTCCATGGGGAGCAAGGACACCCATTGCCAGACAGTCAGAGCTCGGGGGCCCAGGGAAGAATGGGAACCCCCTCCTGCTGTCCCCACACATGGTGGCGGGGAAGAGGGGGCAGCTCTGCCCCTCCAAGGCAGCAAAGAATTTAAAGTGATATTAAAACTCCAAAGGTTTTCCTCCAGGCTGATGGCAGAAGAGGCTCTGGCACACGTCGGGGCACTGCAGGGACCCAGGTGTTGTGCTGGTTGGGAACAAGGTAGGGCCTGACCCCAGAAAGTCCCCCAAAGTTCTCAGCACAGCAGGGGCAGGGCTGTGTCAGTCACTGGTTTGATGGCACAGATCCAACGTGTGTCTGCCGTGGGGCCCCAAATCAGAGCTGCCTCCTCACACTGAGCCCCCCAAGAACAACACTTTGCACCATCACCTGCTCCTTCCACCCCAGGGTCTCAACCACTGACATCAGCCCGAGTAGAGAAGACCAGGGAGGGTTAAAATTACCTGTGCTTCCCCAGGAAAAGCAGTGCCATGGGAGCGATGCTGGATTCACTGTTTATCCCACACTGGTGTGCAGCCACTGCAGAGGGGACATGAGCAGCCCCTTCCTGTGACAAAGCCACTCAAAACTCCATGGCACTTCAGAAAAAAGCAGGAGAGCAGCCCTTTCCAGGGAACAGTCACACAGGCAGGGCTTCCACCAGCCAGCTGGACTTTGGCCAGAACACCCCAATTAACATCCCTAACATGGTGTGAAATGTGCTGTGTGGTTTTTAATTAAGAGATGTAGGTGAGACCTTGTTTTCACACTGTTCCCCCAAGGAGAGCATCACCGGCAGCAGCAGCAGAGAGTCCTGCCTGGTGTTCAGAGACAGGGGGCACAAAGACTGTCACCAAATTACAGCCTTGTCCGTGACTCACTCAGTGCTCTCTCAGCAGCCTGAACACAGCTCTGTCTCTGGCACCAGAACTGTGACAGTCAGGCTGAAACTCACTAATTAAAATAAGAGAGAAGGAAATTTTATAATTCATAGCACAAAGGAAACACCTTCATCTTGACCCACCCTGTGCCCTGGGCCTGCTCACATCCCTGAGTCTCAAATCTCACCCTCTCACAGCAAAGGGAAGGTGGCATCCAGCACCTCTGGAAACAAAACTGCAACAGTGCTGATGTCCAAGGAAACACAGACTGGGTTGGGTCTGAAGGGACCTTGAAGACCATCTCATTCCCCCTGCCATGAGCAGGGACACCTTTCACTAGCCCGGATTGCTTTTGTTCGCAGGGCACTGAGGGAAGAGGAAATGCAGAAGGGCTGGGACCAACAACACAGAAACAACTGCAGAACCACAGCAAAGTTCTGGGTGTTCACTGTGCCTCTCCCACTCAGGGCAGTTTCCTGCTAATGACTTTGCTTTGCTTGGTTTCTTATGAGGATACAAATAATCCTGTCAGATTTCTCTGTTCTACTTCATTTACTAGCTTTACTCTGAGTATTTCTTGTATAAATGTGGGATAGAAAATTACCTCTGTGGGGTACAAACTACTTTAAATTCAGGTTTTTTTCCAGAGGAATTTTATTTTTAAAAAAGAGAAGAAGAAGAAGAGAGAATACTGGGAATTATTTTCTAGAGCATCTGGTTGTGGTCCTGTCCCTAGAGGCAAATATGAGCAGATATAAATATCTATCATTATAATGGCCTCACCTTTTCCCAAGCCCTGCTCACAAAGGACAGCAGAACAATCCAAGTCTAATTACACAACATATTTTCCTGAATAATTAGCCCTGCTTTTCCTGGCTGGTTTTCCTAATGCATCCAAGCAGCCCAGTGCCCACTCTGGTGCTCTGTCACACTGAAATGCAGAGTGAGGCCATCACGGCCACCCGTGCCTGGCTCTGAGTTTTGCTCTGCAGCCGTAGATCTGTTTTAGCTGATTTATACTGTCCTCCTGAGCAGCACAGCAATGGAGGGCTGCAGCTCCCCAAATCCCCTCTGCTGTGCTCTGCAGGGAGGCACTGGGGACATGGGAGCTCATCAGCTCCATGGCAGCCTCGAGAGATCAGACTGGGTTAGTGGAAGGTGTCCCTGCCCATGGCGGGGGGTGGGACTGAATGGGCTTTGAGACCTCTTCTAACCCAAACGATTGTATGAAATCAAGATTAACTAAAATGCTACTCATTTCATGCTCTCCTTTCTATCTTTTCTTGTCTGGACCACCCAAACAATCTCCAGGTATTACTGTCAAAACTCAACATACTTTTTTGAAATTGAAATTAAAGGAAAACTGAGGTGGGGAAAAATAAGAGAAAGTGAGAGATGAAGACTGACAGCTGCTGTGTTCAGCTGGACACATCAGAGGGTACCTTGGGTGCTCTGAACATGGACTATTTTTCCTCCTGAAGGGCAACAATGAGATGCACAGATACCTTCAAAAGTCTGGTGATAAGCCTTGAACTCCATTCACTGCAGACCCTGGGAGGTGGTGAGTTCACAGAAAGGAGGGAGAACTGCACATCCCCACACTGCTGAGAGGCACCACGGACCCCCAGCCAGCAGGGTGCTCCTGGATGCCAATCACGCCCCTCTAATGAGGCACACGGAGGATTCCCTCCTGTCCTCTCCACTCAGCCTCATCTCTGGGCCAGCGTTTCTGTCCCTGGCCACCTCCTGCTCCTTCCTGCAGTATTTATTCTCACTTAAGTTTGACAAGCTTTGTGCTTGGGCAGAAATGGTTTGGTAATTGGGCTTATAAATGGAAAGAGCTCAATGCGCTCTTACTCTCATCTCTCTTAGCAACTTAATAACTGGAGATGACGGATGATCAGATCCACCTAGAGATTGCAAGTGCAGTTTCTGTCATTATAATCAGCCACAGAGCCTTATTTAATAACTGCCTGGTTTCTGCACCTCATCCAGGCTCTGCAGGGAGCAGGGCTACTCAATGTCCATCCTGCCGTGCCCAGCACACGCTCATCCCTCTGGATCCTGTGTGGCTGTGCCAGCCTGAAGCACTGCAGACATGCCAGAACAGGTGGGAGATGGGCAGCACCATCCATGGGGACTCTCCAGTGGGGAGGATTCACCCAGTGTGGCTGACTGGGACAGAGGTGTGGGGATGGAGAAGGCACAAGCCCTTGTGACCCTGCAAGTACAGTGACCCTGGTGTTGACACCTAAAGGTGATTGTAATTTTTTGTGGAACAAGAAACACACACAACACCAGCAGAGGCTCCTATTGCTTTCAACAGGAGCAGGGATTCACCAGGAACCAGCTCAAAACTGCTGCTTGCATTCTTTTAACATTTAATAATTAATGAAGGCCAGGAACACTGAAGGTCACCCAAAAGCTTCAGCAGTGGATAACTGTAATGCCCACAGACAGCTCTGAAGGGCTCGGAGCCTCCTCCCCGACAGGTATTGATGTTCCTCAGATTGTATTGATCCCTCAGCTCAGGCTTTCCTTCCTCAGTCTGACACAGAGGCTGTGCCTGAGCTCTGCAGAGCACCCTCCCCCTGCCAGCCAGCCGAGCCCTCAGGCCAGGAGCCACCAGGTCAGCGAGAGCAGAGTGACCCTGAAGTGCACAAGGGTGTGAAGTCCAGAGGTCCCAGGGCTGCTGTCGCGTTTCTGCCAGGTTCATGCCCAGCAAAACAAAGGCTGGTGAGACATGGCCAACAGTCAGAGTTCTGTAATAAAAACAGGTAAGAAGTTCTAAAATATGCTCCATTTTAAGCAATACTAGATGGAACTACACAGAAACATTGGAATTCCAGCAGCAGCATAGATCAGCCATGGATCACACACACACATTCAGATGGTACAGCAGCAAAAATTGTGCATGTGCTAAAAAATGCAGCCCAATAACTACAGCCCAGACCAGCAGAGCCAGGGCAGATGTCCAGGCATTGTCCACCACTCAGACCCCTCCTGTCTCTCTGGGCAGCCTCTGTCAGGTGAAAGCTTTCTCATCCCTCTGACAGCCCCACCAGGCACAATCATTCTCTATTTCTAACCCTCTCTTTGCTGCCTCTGCACAAATCTTAATACTCTGGTAAGAGTTCTGAAAGCTTCTTGCTTCAGTATCGATCTGCTCTGAGTGTCATTTCTCTGCTCATTTCCAGGTAGATTCCTGTCTCTGCCAGACAGCTCTTCCTCTGCCAGAGAGCTTCACAAAGCTCCACAGAGCCCATTAACTGATCAGCATCAGCACAAGATGTTTAACTTCCACCAGAAGTGTCCTGGGCTTGCATGTCTCATTAATGAACACCAAGGGATATAAAATAAGTTTGGGAAATATTACAGATATATTCTTTTTTTCTGGGCTCTTTTTATAAAGTTTTGTTTTGTGCAAGATCCACTGCCTAGAGGGGCTTCAGGAAAGCTGGAGACGGACTTCAGACAGGAGCCTGGAGGGACAGGACAAGGGGATGGCTTCCCACTGCCAGAGGGCAGGATCAGATGGGATCTTGGGAAGGAATTCTTCCCTGTGAGGGTCCTGAGGCCCCTTCACAGGTTGCCCAGAGAAGCTGTGGCTGCCCCATCCCTGGGAGTGTCCAAGGCCGGGTAGGACGGGGCTTGGAGCATCCTGGGCTGGTGGAAGGTGTCCCTGCCCATGGCAGGGGGTGGAATGAAATGAGCTTTAAGGTCCCTTCCAACCCAAACCACTTTGTGATTCCATGATTCCCTTTGCAGACCTATCAGCACCTGGTCAGCTCAGCCATGGCTTTAGGGACCCGGGCTTTCATCCCAAAGCAAACCTCAGCCACGACCTGGAGTGAAGCCCTCTGAGAATGGTGAGCCTGGGACTCAGGTACTTTCAACAAGGGTTTGAGAGCAGAAGGACATTCAGGCTGGACATCCAGTGTTTCCACAAACGGTGCCTCTTTTCAAACACTGCAATATGCTTCTTTTACAGCTTCAGGTGAAATTCTGCCATCCTTGCATAGACAAGGCAACGGCACTTCTGATTTTGTGCCAAGTAATAAAAAGATTCCCTTTGCCCACATCACCTGTCCTGTGTGACAGGCAGGGGAAGCAGCAGCACCCCCGGCCCCACCACAGCTCAGCCCCCACAGCAGGCACGAACCTCATACCTGTCACTTTGCACAACATCCCCTCTGCCACAGACACACACACAGAGGCTGCAAGGGCTGATATTCCTGCTGTGGTTTGAATAATTTACACTAGGAATATCTTGTTCTGCTACCTTTCTACAGAGGAGACACGACAGCTCCGGGTCTCTTCCTCCCCATCCATCACCTGCTGGGGATGTGGAGGAGCAGGACACGCCGCACAGCCCCAGCTCAGCCTTGGCTCTGCCACTGCTGACAAACTGATGAGCTCGTCAGCTTGGTCCCTGAACCCCTCAAACCTCATCATTCCTGCTCCAAGAGTGCGAGCCATTCATCTGTTGGGAGCAGAGAGGGAACAAGAGCTGACAGCGTGATTCTTAGGGTAAAAGAAAAAAAAAAAATAAACCCAAGTTGCCTACCTGTGTGTGGAAAGGTCAGAATTTAAAAATTCTCCCTCCTTACACAGCTACAGAGCTTAAAATGGAATTAATTTTAAGTGTACCATAAAAATATATTTTTCATCCCATTTGCCAAGTAACTGGTGCTCCTTTTCTGCCTGCATAAAGACAAGCCCCTGGCTTTTTTATTAATATCCATGAGCATAATTCAGTGGCTGACCCAGCACTGGAGACACACATTTCTATTTAACAGTAAGTGTTATTTGGAAGGAGCCTGGAAGAACAGTAATGAACATACTGGTTGCTCAGTCTGCTCTGAATGCTTAGATCAATACAACATTGTTTACTTATTGCAACTTATTAGCCAAGTCATTTTTTGTCATCGTGGTATTTGTGTGTAGCAACCAGAGACATGGAAGAGAAAAGGACTCAAAATTAATAATGTTCATATGAATTTAATTCATGCAAATCCCTGAAGTCCACTTTACAATAGAGACCAAATGGTGCTCCCTTTATCTATCTACAAACACACACATATATATATCATATTAAAATAGTGTATTTCTGGGGTTTTTTTCAGTCCTAAAGACCAGAGCAAAGCTGCAAAGCTGCAAAGCTGCTTTGTGCTCAGGGCCCTGCAAACAGGCAATAAAATAAGATGTCTTTATCAACTCTAGCACCGAACTAAACCTTTCAAAGGAATAAACATCAGAAAGGCAACGCTGCATCCACAAGAAGCTGCCAGCCATTCCAGAGGCGATGGAAGGTTATAGCCCAGCACTGTGGAAGATAAAGCTTTGGATGGCCTTTATGAGCAGCACCTTTTATGTGCTCCCTGCCCTGAGCTGTCTCCGTTTCCAGCTCATTCCAGCTGTGCTCCATGTCATGCTTTATTCATGCACCTCCAGATTAAAAAAATGCACACGTTGCCTGAGCTGCCAGAGCACATTATGGCAACATCACATCGAAGGCTCTTACTTCCCCCCTATATTCAATTATTTTTCCTCCCAAGTTCCAGAATCAAAAACACAGGTGAGGGAAAACACCTCCTTAAAGTCCAAGGAATGGAGTTGTGTGTGTGTTCCAGGAGTGCTGTCAGCCCACCGATCCCAGGAACACGGGCTGTACTGAACATGGAGCGTGGCCAGGCACAAGCTCAGCAGCCCTGACACTCCATCCCTGCTCCACTGTTAGTCCTTATGTTTGCTCTGAACATGGAAGGAATTTTAACACGTGGAGGCTGTGATGTCCTTAATTATTGATGATTTTCTGGGCTTTGGTACATCGTAGAAAGTCACAAATAGGAATTTCTTTATGGCCAAGGCATACAAATGTTCAACTGCCCTGGCTTTGCTTTCCCCTGCCCCCTTCTCCCACCTTCTCCAGGCTCCTTTCATCTTCTCCTTTCAGAGGTTTGTGTTTGTCTCATTTCAGGACCATGGAAGATCCCAGGACACAAGCCCATGGGACACAAACTACAGGGTAAGAGCAGACACTTGAGCAGACCTGAGTGCTGCCCAAGGAGCCCTCATTGTCCAGGAAACTCACACAGAGCTTTCCTGATGTTTCAGTGTGAAATAGCCCTACTGCTCAGAGAGTTGGAAATATCCTGTTAGCAACCACTTTTATCCCGGAGATGACATGTGGCATCAGAACATGATTTAATTACAACAGCAAAGCAATATACAATTTTTTGTCATAGGAGTGTTTTGATTTTAATTATAATACTTCATAAATATTTCTAAGCTTTAGATTATCCTGGAAGCCAATTTTTCCTTGTTTTGCTTAGCTTCTTTGAGACACTCAGCTTTG
The DNA here is from genome assembly GCA_013400415.1 of Scytalopus superciliaris. NCBI lineage: Eukaryota > Metazoa > Chordata > Aves > Passeriformes > Rhinocryptidae > Scytalopus > Scytalopus superciliaris. The sequence goes on along the minus strand of VXBX01009670.1, from coordinate 365,854 downwards.
GTAAGAGTGTTACAGAGACAGCAGCATCCCCGCTGCCATGTGCGCCCACCCAGCAATCCCACAAAGAACCAGCTGGGTAATGAGGGGCTGACTCACAGCCAGGTGACAAATTGGTCTCTCGCGGTGTTTTTGTCACATACAGGGAGCTGGTGGGCAGTGAAAGTGCGGAATGGAAAGCCCTGGACATGAGCAATTCCTCATATCAGGAGTTACTTTCAGCATGAGCCACGAGTTTCACAGTCCCTGTGCAGCATGAGGCTTGTGTGATGCTCATCATCCCCCCAGCAGCATCCTCTCAGCTGTTGGCTGCTGTTTGTTTGTCAAACAATCAGAAAAGTCTTGAGTATTAGGATATTATCCTAATTGTAAGATGTATGTTAATTGATGGCTGCCACTGTCACTGGTGGGCTTGGCCTTGGCCAGTGGCAGGGTCATTCTGGAGCCAGTTGTGGCTTCATCAGACACTGGGGAAGTTTCCAGCAATTTTTTATAGAAGCCACTCCAATAGCCCCACCCCAGTATCAAAATCTGGCCATACAAACCCAATTCAGATGGAAATTTGGATCTGAAGGAGCAGCAAGGGTGGGCAGACATGGACAACCGTTTAGGGACCAGAGTAGGTCTGTCCTCCCTGCCGAAAGCCACTCTTAAAACTCCCATAAGATCCGAGCACCACACACCCTTGGAACAGCACTTCCTGGTGTCACACAATCCTAGAACACCCCTCAGAACCCTGCCAGGGAGCACCAACTTCACCCCAGGGTGGGCACATGGCAGGCACTGAGGCTGGAGACCCCCATCCACAGCCCTTTCTCCACACGATCCACCAAGCGGCCAACTCCACTGAGCCTCCAGGACAACAACATCGAGGAGAACCCCACTTGAGAGTCCAGAGGGATTTAAGTAATCCCCTTGGTGCTGCTTCTCAAAGTGACTCCACAGCCAGAGGTTTTGCGGCCTCCATATGGAGGTTAAAACATGCCCTGGTACCTCTTTCCTCTAGAGATGGAGATGTTTGCACAGAGAAACGCTCAGATTTCCTACCAGCAGCAATAAATATGATTTTGCATTCCATTTCCTGAGGGAGTAACACATCAGCTCACACTGCCTGAGCCATTTTAAATGGTTCTCCTTGGAAGTAAAATCTGAAAGTCCCCAAATATTAGACTCAAGTCAGGTTTCACTCCCCACCTATTCTAATCCTACGCCTCATTATTTGTAGAGATGGATAAATAGATACAACATGTGAATGTTCTCCCCACTGCTGCTTAATGATATTTTTTCTTTCTTTTTAAAATAAACAAATACATAAATAAAGCAGAGCCTCAGACTGTTCCTGCTGCAAAGGCTTCTCAGAGCACGGATACTGCTTCCCATCTGTTTTCTCTGACCTCAGTCAATGCTGCCCATAAATCAGCCTCCCCATCCTCAAGAAACAAAAAAGCCTGTAAAAATGTTCTCTTTCTTCTCTTGTTCACCTCTGCCTGATGCTGAGCACAGAAATTCCCACTTTCAGTGGATCTTTTTCCTCCTTCCCCCCAGCTTTTACCTTTTACAGCCTTCCACTGCTCCAAACAAGAAAACTCTGCTTCTCACCACCTCAGCTGTTTTCCACACATGCCTATCCTCAGACAACAAAGAATAACTTCAGCTAAATCTCCTGCTCTGCCTCTGATGCTACACAAGGTGGAGAATTCATGCTGGCAGCTATTCACAGCACAGCAGCTCTCGGGGTGCCTGCACAGGAAGGGCAGAGCACAAGGCAGAGCTCACCCTGCAGCCTCGGAGCATCGCGCCCTACCCGGCGTCGTGCAATGGGGGGGACACGCAAGCCCCTCTTCTCTTCTGACTCAGAAGGGAAGGCTAGAGGCTAAAATAAAGCAGAAAAATAGCTTTTCTATAAGCCCTGAGGAGCAGGAAACAGTCTAAATGCTATTCCAGACTATTAAGAAAATAAATCTCCAAGAATCAAAGTCCCCAAACAAATAGATTTATTCACATATCTCAACCTTCTTCTTCCCCCTCCTCATAGTTAAAAAAAATACCCTAAACCTTTCATGAAAAGCTTTTAAAAATCCATTCTGGGATTGGCTATTCTGCATTTTATGCAATATATATTGACTTTGGAAATTTTGCAGAACAAAATGATTATCCTAAATTATTGATCAAAGGAAGCAAATACATACAGTGGCCTTAAGAACACATTGGCTGCTCTGGGAGAAGAGAGCCCTCCACAGTGACTGCACTGACAGTGTTCATGTATCACGATGAAGGCTCAATTCTAATTACATGATCTTATTGCACATTAAATATGAAAGCAATCTTTTCATTTTTATGCAAAGTTTGAAATACTGCCTCAGAAGTGAACAAAGGGACATCAATTTAGGGACAGAAAAGAAAGATGTAAATATGCTCATCCAAAGCAGCAGCCACAGACCATCACGTGTTCAGTGCCTTCCTCGCAGGCACTTCAAAGACCCTCTCAGCAATTAAACTTCCTCACGTCTCACAGGGCAGGGGAAGGATAAAGGAAAAATGATGGAATAAAAGAGCAGAGATGGGCACACACCATTCCAGGGATGGTAGCTCTCAAAACCAGACCTGGGCAGCAGTTTTCCAGTGGATGTTCTTCAAACAGTCTTCAATTAGAGGAAAATCTTCCCCTCAACTGAGACAAAGATTCAGCAATACCTTAGGGGGGAGCCTGAAGGAGCAAAGTATTTCAGCAGCCCTGGGAAAAGCCAGGGTCCTGCTCAGCCAGCAGCAGGCTTGGGCTGATAGAACACACAGAGCTGGAGCAGAGGAGAGACCTTCCACTGCCCTGACACCTGGACTGGGCATCACTTACCTTTTGGGAAACTTGGACAGCACTGACATGACTTTCCCACCTTTGCTGATGCTCCTCAAAAGCCCCACTGGAGCCACCTCTCCAAGGCAGAGCCGTGTCTTGGTTTTATCAGCAGCCACTGCTCAGGATTCTCCAAAAGGAGTTTAGCTGTGCCTGAGGAGCACATGTGAGATGGCCTTAAGTAGAGCTGTACATTCCCAGTAAAACCAGTGGCACCAGAGCTGCTCATTTCACTGGTAGAAAAGAACTGACCACAGTGAATTGGGCAGCACCTTATTTCTGCAGCTATTTAAAAGATGTGGCCCTTAGGGACATGCTTTAGTGGCAGTGCCAGGTTTATGGTTGGACACAATGATCTTAAGGGTATTTTCCTACTTTAACAAGTCGATTCTCTTTACTTCCAAGGCAGGTATCTGCAAAGGCAGTTTTGATCATTTCATGGCATTTTATTTTTGCTGTTTAGTGAAATATGGGATTACCTACAAATCATGCAAAACAGATGTGATGTGCAGAGCATTCACAATTCCCAGCTCTGAAGTGAAAGTAGAGTGTTTCATTTCTATTACCTGTTTTTTCTTTATCGTAATAACTCATCCAGAGCCGGGTGTGTGGTGTCAGCAGGAGGTGTCAGAACATGCCGTGTACAGCAGAGCTGAAAGAAAACAGCCCTTCTGATGGGAAAAAATGCCCTATCTTCCCACTCTCTCACAGACACAGATAATAACCTTCATCCAACCTGAAAACTAAAACCATAACCTGTGATTCATAGTGGTCAGAACCAGCAGTCAAATGGCCACCAGCTTGGGAGTTACCCTGGATGAGGTTTGTTTTAGAGGACAAGAAGATGAACAAGTCAATTACAGAGTGTCCTGCTACTCATCTTCCTCAAGTAATTGAAGATTCAGTATAATTTTTAGTGAGTTATTTTTAATTGGTCTCATTTGCTGAAGTAAATTAGGTGTAGCATTGTCCCTGGTGTGATGTATGTACCTGTGCAATTGGAACAAAAACGTGGCAAAATTTCAAACCACTGCCATGGCACAACTGCCCCAGTCAGATAAATGCAATTAATTTCTAAGCCTGGCCTTGAAAAATTATGATACTAATCTATTTATTTGACTGTTAGTGATGGTCTCCATCAAGGTCAGGAGAAATTGCTCTATTAATAAATGGCTGTTTGTGCTGACAACAATTCGGTGTCAGGTGTGCAGCCCCTCCTCACCACCCAGCTTGTGGCTAACAATGGTCTTGGCAGGGAGGTGAGGAGGAGGAGCAGGGTGATTCAGGAGAGACAGAAGGGGAAATACTGGCCTAGGCCAATTCAGACATTTGTTTCCACTGCCACAGCAGGCTGCAGGCTCCTTCCAACAGCAAGAGGACTCCACAGTAATTTTCATTCATTGAATCATAGAACCCCACAATGGTTTGGATTGGAAGGGACCTTAAACACAATCTAGTTCCAGCCCTGGCCAGGTCCTCAGCAAAGGTTCCCAGTTTAGTCTAGAGAAGAGAAAACTGAAAAGAAGAAAAAACTGAGAAGAAGAGAAAACTGAGAAGGGTGTCAGAGCTTTAAGCAAGGGTGTCAGAAGGTGGTGCCAGACTCTGTTCAGTGGTGCCCAGAGACAGGACAAGGAGCAATTCCCATAAAATAAAGCACAGCAAGTTGCACCTCAACATGTGGAAGATCTTCTTTCCATGGAGGTGGCAGAGCCTGGAACAGCTGCCCAGGGAGGGTGTGGAGTCTCCTTCTCTGGACACGTCCCTGTGTCACCTGCTCCACTTGACCCTGCCTGGGCAGGGGGTTAGAGTGGATGATCTTCAGAGGTCCCTTCCAATCCTCACTATGCTGTGACTCTGTGAAAGCCCACAGAAATCCAAGGGAAGTCCTATATCCTCCTTGTCCCCTCCAGCTCCACTGGCTTGACCACTTTCTTTCACTTACAGCTTCAGTTCAGGCTAAAGAGCCCTTTCATGTGAATGTGAGGCACAGGTGGCTTTTCTTGTCCCTGTGAGTGGTTGCACAGCAAGCAAAGGCTGGGAAAATTGGGTTATTGAAGTACAGTTACCATACCTGCTTTTATCTCTGGAATTGCTTCCCTCCAGGACTGGCCCAGTTTGCAGCCTTTTCATTAGAGGTTCACCTGCTCTGAGGAGACGTGGTGCAACCTTTCAGGAGCCCAGTGGTGTCTGGAGAACAGGATAATCTTTAGAGGGCAGGTGACTGTCCAACAGCCTTGCTGTATATTAATATAATTCAAGAAAATAAATCCAAATCAAAGCAGGACTTCAGCTTGGATACAAAGAAAAATGAGGGCCAAGTGGGGCAGCCTTTTCTCATGTAGAATTTTGCTTTTCTCCTGAAATAAGCAATCAGTTACCACATGAACAGCAAAGGCAGTCACACCTGTTGTGGGTTCAACCTTGGCAAAATGCCAAACCTCCCCAAGACCCGCACAGTCCCAGTGAAAGGAGGGAAGGAAAAAAAACCTGAAACTGGAAAGAACTATATACATATATTTACAGGAAAGTTACAATACATATACGTACAAATATAAGAAAAAACAACAATAAGTTCATCCAGAGCTATCCACCCCAATAACACACAGATTTCACCACCCAAAACCCACACGGAAACAAAACTAAACACGTTTCTCTGAAAGAGCACCCAGCAAAGTAATATCAAACAAAAGTATTTACTTCCCAGAGACCAGAACTGCTGTGGGCATCTCGGCAGGGAAGCGGCAGGGCCTGTCGCTCTGGGAGCAGCAACAGGGAGTCCCTCACACCACACCGCACGGAGAGAGGGAGGGCAAGAGAGCCAGGATACCTCCCCCACTAGATTTATACTCGACTTGGCATCAGATGATATGAAATACCTCTTTGGTTGCCTAAGTCAGGTGACACTTGCCCCTCTGAATCTACGGAGTGCCCCATGGCCCAAAAGACTGGGGCCTACTAAATTTGGTTTCAGGCCTAACTAAACTAAGGCCTTAATCTAAGTTTTGGGGGTTTATCCAACCCATCACACACCCATCCCAATCCTGAAATGCCCAAGAGCCCATGGCAACAGCCAAGGCTCCTTCTTCAGGGACCATCATGAAACATGCCAAGAACAGCAGGTTTTAGTCATCCCTACAACACGCTTCCACTAAATCTGAATTATTCCAGCTGGGTGTGCCTGTTCCTGCATGGCCCTTGGGGCTCTCCCACCGTGTATCTCCTGGGGCCTCTGTGCTGTTTTCCCTGGATTAATTAAGGTCTGGATTCAAGGTTTTTGTCAATGTCTTGGTGAAGGTTTATGGAGGTCCTTAGGGTTCATTTATAATCCCCTCAAGAATAAGTAAATATTTAAACTTCCCCCACTGGTGTAATTGAATGTTTTAATTCATGCTGGTAGACCGAGTCAGGCAAATGCTTCCCTTGCTGAGGTTATTTATTAAATAAATGAAAATAGGAAATCACTTCTGTCACTTTGCCAGAGCTTATATAAAAGTATTGCTCCAACAGCCTTGACCCCACATCACACCTGACCAGCCAAGGCCCAGGGGAGCGCAGGCTGTTTTGTTTCTATTTTAGCGACAACAACCAACAGCAGAGGAGCTGCCCAGGGATTCCCTGGGAGGGATGGATGGATGGATGGATGGATGGATGGATGGATGGATGGATGGATGGACGGATGGATGGCAATGCCTTATCCTGGCTCTGGAGATCTGCTCTGACGTCCTGGGGAGGCATTTTCCAGAACTCTCCACAGTCCTGCAGATTTTCATGTGTTTGATTAATTATGCATGGATTTTTGATTGCAAATATGGTGCAGAAACAAGTGCACAAGCTGGGTGAATCAATTTGGCCTAAATAACATCCATCCACAATTCCTGTACTGCTTTTTAGTTTTCCTTTTTTTTTTTTTCTTTTGCCTGCAAATTACAGCAGTGGAGAGATAGAAAATCCCTTTCTGTGTTTGTTTTGGGGATAATTTTTCATCCTGAGAGCCTCTGCTGTGTGGGCTGGGTTAGAGGCAGAGTTCAGACAGAGATAGAAAAGCTGAGAAAGCAGAAAGCTGGGAACATCGAGGGTGCCACGGCAGTGCTGGAGCCTGGAAATTCAGGCTGCAGCAACTGTTTCACCCACACCACCCAACACACCCCCTGAGTGTGGCAAGGGCAGGCAGGCTTTGAGCACAGCCTTGGTTCTCCCTTGGCACTGCAGGAATGTCCCATGTGCCCGGCTGGCACAGCCCTCCCCACCCCAACAGGGGCAGAGCTTCCCCAGGGAGCCTGCCAATCCTCCCATGCCCTGGCATTACTGTTCATGACATGAAGCTGATAATGGTGAGAAGTGGCAGAAAATCTTTCCATGGAAGAGGAATAAATGCTGTGGGTTTGTGTGGCGGCAGCAGAGGATCAATAAACATTGTCGTGGAGGAGGGTGAGGAGCAGCTCCCTCCCCAACCCCTTCCCAGAGCAATCACTGGGAAACCAAGGGATTCTGGCCTCAGGAACAGCAAATAGGGCCAGTTCTGAGCCAGGAGACATGTCAGTGTCTTCTCCCCAGGAATGCACCACCCCAGCTCCTCACAGTGTGCCCTGCAGCCCTCCCCAGGGCTCCCCACAGAGAGTGCTGTGTCCCTGCTGGGGACCACAGGGATGGGAAGAGCCAGAGTCCTGCACATCAGCACTGTCACCTGTGGAGCCACGAGTGAGTGGTTTCAATGCCCAGCCAGGGAATTCTTTGGCCACAGAATTGCAGCACCAAAGAGAGGGAGAGCAGACAGGCTGGACCTGGCCCAGGACCGGCCGGTATTGGGGAAAGCAGCACATTGAAGCTCTCAGGAAGTGCTTGGTCCCAAAGCAGGGCTTTGTATGCTGTGGCTGCAGGAATTTTCAGCTCTTCCCAGGAATTCTGGTGCCCAGCTGGGGCCTCAGACAGATGAGAATTTCCTTATGTCTAAATCAGGACAATTATTTCATTGAGACATTCGGTACATGCTGGGAGTGAGGGAAGAAAGAGGGGAGGAGAAAGAGCAATAAATCACTGAGCATGAGTTAACCATCTGAGCCCTTTAAAAACAGCTCATTTAGGAGAGACTAACCCTACTGCTCCATTTCACTTAAGGAAAACCTTAAGGGGCTGGATCCCGGGGTGGGAGTCCTGGGGGTGGGAGAGGCTGTCCGAGGGAGACAAGGTTGCACAGGTTCTAACACCTACAAAGCATGAAATTCCTGCCCCAGCCTTGTTTTAAGCAGTAATGGAATTCAGTGCTATTTTCCTGCCAGGGAGTGGAGTGAGGTGACTCACTGTCTCATTTTGCCAGTGACAACAAAAGCTTTCTCTGCCTCATAATGCATTTCCATTACAGCATTAAAGATCTTTCTGACCCAAATACACGTCCTGAGAACAAAAATAACTGTAAGGAATACAGTGTTTAATCTGCCTCGATTCTGCTCTCAGAAAGATAAAATCTATTACAAATGTTATCCCTCACCCTGCCTATTAATCCTAGAGGGACCAATGATTACATACTGTTCTAACCCTCCAGTCCCTGGTGTGCCTGAGATTCCAGGAGTTCCAGTTGCTCCGTGTTGCACATCTAGGGATGATAACAGTCCATGTGTTGTCTGTATTGGGGGTCCAAGGTTTTCTGGGGAGTTCTCTGAGTTCTGAGGGTTCTCTGCCTGTGCTTGGCCAGGATTCCCAGAGGGAGCTCCTCTCCCTGCAGCCTTGGTGCACCATCCCGAGGTGTTGGGACATCTCTCCCACCCTCCGGACAGGCTGAGCTGTGCCTTCAACACGTGGGCAGTGCTGGGCCCCAAAGCACAGGCAGGGAATGCACTTCTCACCCAGCTCACAGGACTCACTGACAGCCAGTTACAGGGGTGGGGGTTAACTATCAAATTAATTTCAACTACAATTCAAAGAAAGAGAAGCCACTTGAATACTTCTAATCAACAGGCATCTAATGAAGCCTGTTAGTTCCTGTAGTCTGAACACGGTAGGGACTTTTCTAAGATAATTTACTTCATTAATATTCAGCTAGAAGTGGATCTTTCAATACTTTAGACAGTGGCATTGAGATAAAGTATGTCAAAAGGAAAAAATTATATTTGACACAGACTTCAAGTTTCATAAGTTTTGTTCTGTCTTAGACAAAGCATTTCTGAGTGAAATAAAACATCACAGCCCAGATCTACTGGAATGATTACAGGGACTCTTAACAGGAATGATGCCAGGTATGAATATACCAGAGCCAGTGAGGAAAATCACAGGGAACCCCTTTGCAGGATTTCTGAATGTTGTTGCTGTGTATTATTCTTGACACAAGAAATGTCAACAACTCTTGAGAAGCTGTCAGCCTTTTTAAAGACTAAGAGCTTTAGTGTAACAGGTTTCACATCTTCAAGCTGAGACTGGTTTGATTTGGCTGGTTACAATGGAAATTAAAA
>VXBX01009670.1:257777-356528 GCA_013400415.1 Scytalopus superciliaris | reverse complement strand
AAAAAAAAAAAAAGAATGAAAAAGCCTCAGAGGGACCAAAGCTGGTCTGGTTTCCTAAATAATAAATGAGTGAGTTGGAGAGTAGGAAAGGAGGATGAGACCCAGCTAAGCCCATTGGAACTCCAAGAGTTTTGTGCTGCTTGAACTCAGCTGTAGGGTTCAAATAACAAACACGTGAAGCTGGCTCTGTGCCATGAACTGGGAGAAGCTCACACGGCTGGGGCAGCGAGGATGTGCCCTCCAGGAGAAGCCTCTCTGAGCATCTTCTCCACCTGTCCCTCCAACATTGCACTGCACCCACAGGACCACCGTGGCTCTTCCCCCAGGGCAGTGGGCACAGCCCCAAGACTGCCAGAGCTCCAGGAGGGTTTGGACAATGGGACAGGGACAGGGTGGGATTGTTGGGGTGTCAAGCACCAGGGTTTTGGTGCCACAGCCCAGCCAACAGCCCAGGACAGGGATTCTGCCTCCTCTTCCTCTCAGCACGAGCCATCCCAGTCACTGAGAGGGAACATTTGTTCTGTCAGTGATCACTACACACAGCCCCACAGCCCATGGCATCAGCTCTGGGTGGCAATGACTGGGAGCTCAATTCACGGCCCTTTCCAAACCAAAGAATTACAGATGCCAGGATTTAAATGCCACTGACATGTCATTCTGATTCCTAGGAAATGAGCAGGATTGTCATCATGGGGACATTTAGTTGTGCATATTCACAGAACACAGGTAGGTTACCTAAAAGTCCAACCTGATAGAAATAACTAAGAGCCTGTATTTGTCTTTCTGGAAGCATCATTCCCCTTTCTTCTCCTTTCTCTTCTGCATTGTAACAGTTATCCCATAAAAGATATTATTCCAAATAGCATCACATCCTCAAAAGTGAGAGGGAAAAGATGAAATCATGAGTATTTGAACAGGCTCGCTGTGGCTGGGGTGGGGAGGTGGTGCAACAGCACAGATTGGAACCAGCAGCTCCACACACTCACTTCTGCTGTTCAGGCTCTGCTCCCACTTCTATCCCAACAAACCTCACTCAGCTCACACATCAGGCCATGACCAACTGCATTTGGCTTCACCAGAAACTGCCTAGCACTTCTTCCCTGTCCTTTTTCAACTGTGACATTTAAAAAGACTCTGTCCCTCCCCAAAGGAAATATTTGGGTGGCTATTATCCCACCTTAGAGCAACTGTGTCTCCAATAACACCACTACCCACTTGCAACTACACATATGTTCAGTTCCACTCTTGAAAATACAACAGGAAGTAGGATTCAAGTTTCATATTGTTAATGGATTAAATTAAATTACATTCACATGATTCAAAGACACTTAGGTTAATTTAAGAATATATATTTTACCCAAAACTCACTTAACTGCCATGTAATTTTTTGCTATTTCCTTTTCCATTATTGCTGATTAACAAGATCCTTGGGAATAAATAGAAGTGCTCTCTCTGCTGTAATTAGCCTGTCTGTCCCTCTGATTAGCTGATTCCTACTTTGTGGCAGGGAATTTGGAAATCCAAAATACTCCAACTGACATCATCATTCCAGTCACTGAGCAAAATGGAAGTTTTCTGGGAAAGAAAGGCCTTGGCTCTGTTTTAATAGATGTTTGGAAAACCACCAAGGTCCAGCCTAAGCATCACTGAAACAAAGGGATTTTGCTGCACTGAGCTGGGAAAGGAAAGCCCAGAAGGAAGCCTGGAGCCAGGGTAAATTCCTCAGCCAAATCATCAGCAGAGCTGGGATATAGTCAGGTCAAAGACCTGCCCAGTGGCTCCCACTGCTCCTGTGAGCAACACCATCAGACATAGCCCTGTAGTATAGCGTGGAATCACAGAATAACAGAGTGGTTTGGTTTAAGGGACCTTAAATATCATCTTGCTCCAATTTCCCTGCCATGGGCAGAGACACCTTCCATATCCCAGGTTGCTCCAAGCCCTGTCCCACCTGATGAGAGCAAACCTCAGAGCTGCCAGCTACCAGCTCTGAGGGGAGCAAAGCAAACGTCAGCAAAGCTCTAAAGCTGCAGCTCTACCCTGATCTAAAAGACCCTATCAGGTGTGCTCCCACTTTGCTCACTGAAATTCCCAGGCAATTGTCATTGGAACTGTCTGCCCCAGAACATGCTGTGGTAGTGGCGAGGGGCTCCAAGGCTTTCCAGGGTGAAGCAGTTTGTAAGACAGTTTGATATTGCTGAGGATGAATGGCACAGTAACAATTAAGTGTTATTATTTTTATTGTTGTCAGTAGTAGTAGCAGCAGGAGTAATATTTCAGTGTTATGAAAAATGCTGTTAAAATAAATTCCCTGCTTTAGGAAGTTCAGATAAACATTACCTTTCAAACACAAAAAATTGTGCAGACTCCATTTATCAAGCATCTGATGAAAAGACAGAGTTAAATCTGTTTTCATTATGCAAAAGTCTGAGATATTACCAGAGCTTCTCATGTGAACAATCACTCCACAACCTGAACTAATACCTCCTACTCCCAAGCAGCTCCCCAGTGCTATTTGTTTGGACAAATTGGAGAGAATTCAGAGACAAGCAACAAAATTAGGAAGTGACTGGGGATATTGTCTTGAGAAGGAATGTCAACAGCAGTAGATTTGTATGGCACAGGTGAGCAATGGTTTTAAAGAGGTCACCAAAAGGGAGAGTCAGGGAAAGAATAAAATATCACTGTGAGAAAAGAATTATTCAGAGGTCAGGAGGCAAAATTTGAGGTCACAATATTTTCATGCCAAATGAGATTCTTCCTGAGACAGAATGACCCCATCCAGTCCCTCATGTCGTCTGGTCACACGCAAAGTGATTTCCTGAGCATGATAAATGGATTCTTGAAGGTGAACGTTCATTGTCAATAGGTAAGAGCCTGAGCGACCTCTGCTCTTCTCCATCTCCCATTGCCATGACAGAAAAGCACAGGCACTCACTGAGGTGTCACAACTGGGCTGAACAGTCTGGGGGGGTTTCAGCATGAGGGTTTGCACAGTGCCATGTCAGAGCTGGGGAGATGCAGCAGCAGGATGGGCATGAGCAGATGGAAGGGGAGGAGAAGAAGAAAAAGGTCAATTAAGCTTGAAAGTGAGAGGAAGGTTCCCCTGACCAGGGAAAACACGTCCCTGCCTGTCTGGGCAAAATATCAGTGGACTGGGAGAGTTTCCCTGGGGGTGAGCAGGGTTGTGACAAGGGAGCCAAAGCCAGGAGCCCCATCACTGGACTTGGCTGCTCTGACTCTGGTCAAACTTCCACAGACACCAGGTTTCTTTGAAAGAATCACATCTGAAGTGATGCCCAGTTGGAAGTAGACCCAGTTCGATCTGGGCATAGATATGCTTAGTCTGCAATTGTGAAACCCAGTATGTGACAGACAACTGTATTGTTCAAACATCCCTTCATTTCCATTAATTTTTCCAAATTATCACAGAAAACTACTGTTAAACATGCTGATTTTCATAATTTGGCCTGATTGCATCGAACTTCATTTCCCATCCCACCCTTCTGCATGCTGGAGGGATGCCCAAAGGTGCAGCAAAACTGCACGGAGAAGATCCATTAGGACAACGGCAGCCAAATCAGCCTTCAACTGCTGACAGTCTCAAGGGTATTGGGAGACTGAGCATGAGGAGTTTTAGCATATGATTGATCATGGTGTTGCCTGGTTTAAAGAGCAAAGCCCACCTTGAGGCACAGCTGAGGGCTGGGCTTTGTTGAGCAGTAATTCCCAATTACTGCACTGTGACCTTGCAGGGATGTTTGATCATTCACGAGGAGCCTGAGCTGACCAGTAAATAGAGCCCTGTGATAGAAACTTGTTATTGGCCATGGATGACTGATGGAGAGCTGCCAGTTATTTTTCACAGCAGCTTTTACATCAGCTCTCAGAAGCGTTTGGGCCTCGCTGTGACAGCACCCACATCCCCTGGGCAAGAGGCCAGGGTGGTTCACAGGCAGATCAATCTTCCTGATGATTTACAGCTGCATCACTTTGATGAGGTCAAGCCATAGGTGCCCATGAGTGATGCTGTCCCAGCCCCGAGGCTGTCGCTGCTGGCAGCATCACCTTGCCTGTCCTCCCCGAAATGACTTCCCCAACATCCTCCTCCAAGCAGCAATTCTAGCAGCAGGTCCTCTCAAACAACCACCACGAAATGAATTGCTCATGCAGTCAACAGCAGCCTCCTGCAAACACTTATCCCCTCCAAGATTCTCCTCATAAAACTTTATGATACCTTTTTTCCTATGATAATCCAGTATAAACATAATTTAATGGGACTAGGAGGAAAACAATCACAGCAACAAAAACAACAGGCAATGACTGTAAAGTCTCCTATCTCATCATTTTTTTCTTTTCATTCATTCTCTTCCCTTTGGTTTAAGTGTGTATTATTTTGGCCATGCTGTCACTGGGTTATTACGTGCTCTCAATTACACTGCAATAAAGCCTGAAGGTCTTTTGTGGTTATACTGGAAACCTTTGAGGTGGTTTTTGATTTGGGGTTTTTTTTGCTTGTGAATTTGATTCAACTTTGCTTTAGGTTACTTTTATGCCTGCTAAACCACTCCATCCAATTTTGAAAAAGGAACTGTGTCCAAGGGAAATGCTGGAGACAACTACACAAACAATTCACCTGAGACCTGCCCATTTAATCCCCAGTCTGAAGTTGATTCTGTTTCCACAGCAGAAACATTCCCTGTGTGCACCCCCACAGGTTATTTTTCATATATAATGTCCCTGATTGTGGGATCAATACCCTTGGTATTTTTTCACACTCAGTGCCATCACACATCACTGCAGGCTGAGCCTCCTTTGGGCAGCCCAGGTTTGGGGGTCTCACTGTGCTCTTCCTTGGTGCCTTCAGCCTCACAGACTCTGCACTTCCCTGGAGCCTGGTACAGCTTCCTTCATGCAGTGGAGGTGCAATCACCATGTCAGACCACAACAAAAAGCAATATTAACTTCTTTAATTAAATTTACCACTATTATTACTTATTTGAATGAGACAGAGCCACCACCACGAAGATATAATATCAGCAGCTGCACAAATATGAAACTAAATAAGCAAATAATTCATAACCTTGCTAAACAAAGACTTCACAGGGCTTGTTTGCTTTTACAAATTCAAACATGTAGAAATATGTTTAAGCAAAGAGATTCTGCCAAGATTTTGTGTGAAAAGCTTGGCCTGGCTGGTGCACAGGCTGCTCCAGATGTAAAAGAGGGATTTGGGGTGATGTGAGAGTCCAGCAGAGAGCTGAGGATAAAACCAAATGGATGGGTCTGTCCCATTGTGAGCTAAAAGGTAATTAGAAAGGTAAAGTGATATATCTGAGAGGAGACCCGGTTTTGAATGATCACTGTTTGAGGGAGGGTGAGCACAGCAGTGAATTCCCAGCCCAGCACAGGTCCCTGTGCCAGATGCTCTCCTCTGGTATAATTCATGGTAAATACACAACCATGTGGAAACTGCTCCATTCCTCCCCTTTTTCCAACGGAGTAATCTGCATTCTAAATGAGATTAAAGCATCACTACAATTCCCACTAATTCTCTCACAGGAGCCACAGCCTGGCCAGTTCCTGGGGCCGTGGTGCCCTCCCACGGTGCCACTCGGCCACAGGCCTGGGGACACCTTTTCCTTTCCAAACAGGAGACATAGTGGTCCTGGCTGGATGTGAGGAAGATGTAAAGATGTTTAGCCTCTCTGATGTGCCTTTGTGCCACCAGAGCTCATGCAGCATCTTTGCTCGTGGAGGGAAATGCCTAAAATGGAAGAGAAGCAAAGTACTAGACAGAGGGATCCTTCATCCCTCCCCTTCTCCCAGGCAAGACACCACTGGGAATGCTGGAGCCAATCTGCTGCAGGATTTCGGATGTGCCGCTGCCTTTCCCAGGCTCTGAGAGCAGGAGCAGATTTACAGCACAACGAGGCACTTCCGTGGAAAACAGAGGGGCTCGTGCCCTTTGCCTGCACAAAGGCACTGGGGTGTTAAGTCTAAACAAACAGATCCCCAGGCAGAATTAGCTGTATAAATCCAGATTATCAGATCATGCTGTCAACAACAGATCCTGGCTGGAAACCAGGCTCCGAGATGTGCCAGCTCCTGCTTCCTTGGGAACTGAGCTGACACAGCACAGCAGAATCCCATCCATGGGCAGGGATCCACCTCAAGGATCACAGGGGCTCTGCCTGCTTATACCCCATGCCTTTTAACTGATCCAAAGCCATTTGAACTTAAATTACTTGAATCTTCAGAAGGCCAAGAAGTTTAGTCTGTAACAGAGTGGCAGTTCACAAAAGCCATTTCCACTGGGCTCAGGGACCTGACACGATGTGGAGAACATCAGCTCCCTCCCAGCTCTGCCGTGCAGCTGCTGCCCTGTGGGGCTCAGGGACCAGAGGTGGCAGAAACAACAAGCAAGAGGCTTCAGGCTGAGCTTCCCTCGCCTCTTTAATGTCCATGACCCTATTTCCAAAGAGATTCTTTCCATGGGCTCACACCATGGAGGTTTTCCCTCTGTAACACACCTTTGCTGCAGACCCCTCCCAGTGAGAGAGCAGAAGTTACTGGGAAATAAAGGCTGACACTTCTGGGGCTGGTTCAGGCCAAGTAAGAACTAAATAAGAAAGTTTTCTTCCAAGGAAAACAACAAAGCCATGTTTTTGCTGTAAAACTCCAAGCTGCAGACACTATTTTAAATTTAAATGTCTATGAGCAAATATGTCAAATGGCTTTTATCTGGGAGACAGGCCACCTAAAATAAAAGACTCTACTCTTTCCCTCTCTCCTGTTTAAGCTAATCTAAAATGAGAAAGCTAATTTAATTAAATTACTTCTCTATTGAGAGCCAGCCTGTGCTTCAATTCACAGCACCAGCACCATCAGGGTGGGTCACAGCTACACCACCTCTGGCACTGGCACAGCCAGAGGGAAAACCAGGAATTGCCATTGCATGGGAGAGAAGGCTCAGGAGTCACAACCCTCAGCTTCAAGCAGGGCTTTCAAACCCCTCATTTTCTTTTCTTTGAAATACAACTAAACCAAGCAGGAACTTTGTTTCAATTATCCAATGTCCCGCTGTATGAGCCTGAGAGGAGCATTCAGACAGCTGTGAATGTGTATTTGCAGAAGCTGGAGCACTGGACAAACTGGGTGGTGATGGGGACACTGCTCCAGCCACACACAAGACACTCCCATTCCTGCCTTAGGCTTATTTTAATGGGATGCTCCATCCTGCCAAAGGGATAAACACTGTCACAGCCTTGGGGATCAGCAGAGCCCTGGGAACTCACAGATAACAGTGAGCACAGCAGCACCTGGGCTCGAGTGACATGCCCAGGTCTGTGCTCTAAAAGAATATAATAAACTGTAATTCTGAAGTGTCGCTTCGTATTTGGGACCTTGTGTTCATTTAATCACTTAGAAACCATCGTGTTGTGCCGTGTCTCATCCCATTAGGCTGTCTCTGGACACGGGGACACACAGAGCTGCACGGAGCACGCTGGGATCAACCAATCCCAAGGACTGGTAAAAGTTAAAATATTCACAGATGAATTTCAAGGCAGCTTTCAGCAGGAATGACACCAAATTCCTTCCTCTGCCTCACTCTAACCACAAAACAGCCTGACATGGACCCAATCTAAAGTGAGGAAATAAGACATCTTTCATATGTGTGGGAGGTGGATGAAAAAAAATGCATGTTTTCCCTCAAAACAATGCAAAATCTGATTTTTTTCATCCAAAATCTGATCCAATGTCTATACAGTAAAACCAAACAAGCTGATCATATTTTGTGCCAGTTGTTGCTCTGGACTACCACAGACATGATTAATTAGATGGCCACTGGGCCAGAAAAAGGACTGAAAACTAATATGAATTCCTGGCCATTCCAGTACTTTATATTAAAGAGACACGGATTAAATACTAAACTTTTGGAGAAAGGAATGGGCCCCACATCTGCTCCTTGCTCAGGTATGTGAATAACCACCTGAGGGCACAGAGCAAGGTCGAGGTGAGGGTTCCCAAGATCCAGGGGCAGCATCTCTCCAGCAAATGCCACTGTTCCATCACACCCTCCACGGGCTTCCCCTGGCTCTGTGTTGTTACACACACACAAGGCACCTGTTTCAGGCACCTGGAATGCAACAGACCATTGCTGCAGGACGGCCAAAACTAAATCAAAGCCAGGGCAAGATTTGTACTTTCATTTAATTTTACGTTCAGGATGTTCCTCTGATAATCTACAAGAATATTGATACTCTGAAACAAAATACCAAATGCAGGGCCCTGGTACAGAGCCCCGTGTACACACATAAGTCACAGAATCACGGGACCATTAAGGTGGGAAAAGACCTCCAAGACCATCAAGTATAAACTTTGACCAAACACCTCCATGCCCACTAAACCACATCATGACCAGAAAAACCACAAAATCCCAGCTCTTTAGTTCCTTCTGCATCACAGTTTTAGGATGCAGCACTCAAAAGCAAATTTAAAAGAAATTAAGTGATAGGTGACTGATTTCAGTGAACTACCAGCAGGTTTTTGCCTTTACAGACCTCACTGAATCATCAGACGTTTGCTCCTAGGGCTGTTTGCAGATTTAATAACTTCAGGGAGTTTTGTTAAAACACACAGACTTGTATTCCAAGAACAGGAATTTTGCCACAGGATCTGGCAGATGTTCAGAGGGGCTGACATGTATTTTTTGTGGGCAGCGTAGGACACATAACCCATGCCAGGGCCAGGCCCTGGACAGGCAGGAGCACAGAAGGCTTTTGAAGTCAGTAGAACAAATTTTGGGTGGCCCAGAATCACAGAATATCCTGAGCTTGGAGGGACCCACAAGGATCATCAGTCCAACTTCTGGTCCTGCACAGACACCCCAACAATCCCACCCTGTCCAAACCCTCCTGGAGCTCTGGCAGCCTTGGGGCTGTGCCCACTGCCCTGGGGAGCCTGGGCAGTGCCCACCACCAGCTGGGGGAAGGACTTTTCCTGATCTCCAGCCCAATCCCGCCCTGACTCAGACCCCAGGGAGCTTCTCTGCAGGCACAAGGCAGCATTCCCACCTGTGCTTCCAAAGGTAACTTACTCATTAGAGTTCACTGTTTAAACGTCACTGTGCTCACTCTCATTTGCACATGCAAATCACTGTGAGCTTTATGTAAGGAAAGAACTAGTCCTAACAACCCTTTTTAGCCAGACCATATTTCCAGCTATTTCTGGCTCTCCCAGTTTCACTCCTGGCCTGTGTCTGAGAACAACAGAGGTAAACAAAAATGAAAAATGATGAGAAGGAAGCGAGCCACCTGCTTTCCGCCTCGGAGGGCTGGGATTCATTCTGAGCAGGAGTCTACAGGGTACTCAGGGCTTCTAATTGCTCCAGTTGGTTCAGTTTGGCTCTGTGGCCATCTGGCCATTCAGGGGCTGGCAATTAAAAATGGAGAGGAACAGCTGAAAATATTACTGTTCAGTGTACTGAAGTTGGTTTTATTAAAGGCTAAGAATAGGCACATGAGACATCTCAGTGCAACTCATACCGTGCTGTGGAGGGCCAGGCTGGTCCTGTAGATACTGACACAGGCTTTTCCCAAAGGCATCTCCAAAACTGGGGGGACAGTTTCTTACACCCTCAGGTAAGAGACTATGACTGGACAAGCCATGTCTGAAGACACATCCAAACAGCTGCTCTGTTGGTATCAGGCAGTTTCACTGTGAGGTGACTGTATCTGCACACTTGGTGTGAGAAGCAATTGCTGGGCTCTGAAAGCTGGCACAGACAGCTGAAAGCACAGTGAAGGGCAGCCTGGGGGAGCAGCTCTGCCAGCTCTGCAGAACCAGCTGGGCATCTTTGCAAAGGGGACTCACCATCAAAGGCAGCGCTGGGCTGGGTATGGGGTGAGTGATGAGATTTCCTTCTCTGTGACACAGAGAGAGCACACTGATCTCTGGATATCTTCTGCCCTTATAAGCCAGGAATAAAAGCACTGCTTTTATTTTATTTCTATTGTTGCAGCAGGACTGGCCTTCAGGGATGGAATTGTTTCACATGGTCCCTTCCAAAAAGTCCCCAAGCCCTGCTCAGCAAAGCATGTAGGCACCCCTATCACCACCTCCTGCTGCTTTCCCAGCTCAGGGTGAGTCCTTGAAGTCAGCCCTAGGCTCTGTGGAAAATTTTCTTCCAGTGTCAGGCAGAACCCACTTAGAATCAAGCCTTGGATTCAGCAGCTCTCAAAGTCTTTCCATATTTATGACAGATACTGGGGATTAACTTCATTTACAAATTTAACAATGATTACACTTCATTATCCTCCACACAAACAAATATTATTAGGAACAAGTGAATTACACAGAGAGGCATTCTTTGTGCCTTTATTTCCATCTACCAAGAAGGGCCTCATTGATGCTGAACAGTTGACACCTCTCACCTCGGCTGATACAACTAACATAGGTGAAATGCTTTTAATGATTTTCTCCTCCCTGATTTTAAGGTTAAATTCTGAGATTGTATCATGTGTTTCTATTTTGAGATGAGCAGAAATGCACTGCCAGTAACTGCATCAACAAACTGGGCAGAAATTATGGAGCCACAAGTCCAGGCAGGGAATTAGGAAATATTGACAACCATTGATTTAGCAAAAGGTCAACATGGTTTGAGGGAAGGGTCTGTGACGCTCATCACCACCACACCAGAGCATGGTTTTTCATCAGTGAAAATTAATTACAGAATAAATGAACCTCTCTCCCCAAGGAATGATTTCTGGCATCTAGGAAGAGTTTGTATTTTCTGAATTGTTTCCCTAAATGCTACTAAAGACTTGTTAAAACTTGGTCAAGGTTCCAAACCTCTGACCCTGGGCAAGGTCCAGCCATTCCAGGTGAAACAGTTGACTTGAACTCCTTTAAAGCCCACTAGAAAAGAGCAGGAGATGGGAGAATTCTACACACACTCACAGTAGTTGGGAGCTCCTGGCATGGAGTCCCAACAGGGAAGATAGCAACTGACAATATTCCTGCAGTCTCGTCCCCTTTTTCATTCACATCTCAGGTACAAATGACTCCTGAATCCTACCTGTGCCCTCACTCCTCACCAGTGTCTGTTGAAACATCGGTGCTCCCATCCATGCCCATGCCCATGCCCACCCAGGGTAGCCCCCAGCAGGGCCAGCAGCCCTTCCCCCTCTCTGCCTGCAGGAGCCACACAACAGAGACTGGAGAACCAAACCCTTTAAATTGCAGAACTCGGAGTGCCCCAGGCTCAGCACTGGGCTGTGCAATCACTCGAATCCAAAGATGTCTGTGATTTGTCAATATGTCTACAAATACCCGGTGATGGGTGCAAATCCAATCCAGAGACATCTGAGCCAGCAACAAACAAAGTTCTGGAACAAACAGTGCAGCTCATGATGAATTAAATTTACGATAGGCTGGAAGAACCTCAAAATAATTCATATGTTGAGAACTCCTGTAAATCTTGCTCTCGTGGTGTCCTTGGTGAGTAATTAGATGAGTAATTGCTATTTGTCTGGGGAGATTTGCTTTTGAAGATGTTCTGCTGGCAGGTAAAAACAGAACTGACAAACCAAACCCAAGGAAAGCTCCACCAGAGCCCAGTTTGTAACTCAAATTAGGCTCATGATTGTTACTAAGTTTCCCTCTCTTTTCCAAAAATCAAAGGATGCTTTCACTTTCAGATCTTTAAATCATGTGCAAAGTGCAGCAAGATTTAGTCTTTGTAAATGTGGCTTTTTCATTTGGACTACTATGGAAAGAAAATAATCCAGCAAGATTTATTCCATGGGTTTTCATATACAGGTGATAGAGCACTGCTGATGTCTTAACACATGATTTATTCTCTAATTTGTTATTCATTTACTTCTATATTATAATGTCTAATTTATTCTCTAACGTATCAATTTATCCCCTGATTTAGTCCTTTATCATCCAATCTGGAATTTAAACACAAATAAGTAAATAAACACACGCATTCTGTGTGGCAGGTAAGCAATGAGCCATCAGCACTTGGAACAGCAAGGGAAGGAAGAAATACAAAGGAGGAGGGATGAATTTGTGCGCAAAGCTCGTTGCCCCATCAGGCACAGGAGGAGGCTGTCAGAGCAAACCAGGCTGGTAGTTATAGCAACCATACACTCCTCTGGAATAGCACATTCCCAGGGATACCAGAGCCTCCAGTGCTGGAGGAAAACAACAGCTTGGATCTTTAGTGAGAGGAAGCAAAGAGTTTCACCAGACCCTGCTGGGAGTGGTGGAGATTCCAGAGCCTCTGGTGAGAGGAGCCCAGAGCTGGTGGAGCAACCAATGACCACCACATGAGAGTCAATGGGGTTTGTTTTGGTTCCCAAACATCCCCCTCGCACTTCCCCATTTAAATGAAATAACTTTTTGCTTATTCTGATTCAGGCTTTTGACTCAAATAATACTTACTGATGCTAATTTTTACAAGGCCACACTTAGTATGAGTGTTTTGTTACTCAATGCTTTTTCCAGGTCACTGAGTGGGGCTGCTGCCCCTGGGTTCATGGGGCAGGAGGTGATCAGGGTTTGGGAGCATTCAGGGAGAGCTTTAAGCAAGGACCCTGCAAACTGGGCCCAGAAACAGGAAACAGAAGCAATTATGTGGGCTGAGAAAGGAGCAGCAGTGCTTGGGTCCGGGGTCCAGCTGCAGAATCCCATGAGCATCCAGCGGGCACATTCCTGGCACAGGCTGAGCTGTGCCAGGCTCTGCCAGCAGGAATGAGCCCTCACATGGGGACAATCAGGAAAAAAGGCTTCCCAGAAGTGCCCTGAGCAGCCCAGCATAGGCAGTGCCCTGAGGCCATCCGGGCAGCCCCCCACCCCTGTGGCTCACATGACCTTGCTGGCGCTGCTCCGAGGTGGACACATCTGCATGGAGAGGACAGCTGGTGGAGGCATCTGTTTGCAAATCAAACAGTGTCCAAACACTGATGCCAGAATTTGGGTTGAATCAATAAACCAGATAAAATGCTAATTGCAATTACATTGGCCGTTGCACCAAGGCTGGGACTCTTGGCCTGACTTGGTTGGACTTCAAAAAGCATCGCAGCAGAATTAGTGGTTTTGTCATCCAGTGCTCCCTGCGTGTCCTCTGTGACCCTTCATCAGGAGGTAAGATGGGGTTATTAGTAACCATCAGAGAGTGCTCTCAGAGATGGCTCCAGGGGCTCCCCCTGCATGCCCACGGTGGGGTCACCTCGCCCAGCCAGGGTGGGAACAAAGCACCAGCCTGGAACCATGCTGGAAATATGAACTCAAACCTCGGGAAGCTGATGCAGCCTTTATTTCCATGTCCTGTTTCCCACCTCTGACTGCAGGTAACTCAGTGCCTTTCCTTGCTCCACATCTGACCATCAAACCACTCTCCACTGTGCAAATAAACCCCAACGATTTCAAGCCAAGCCCCTCCTGAACAGAAAAGAATACACTGAAAAACAGGCAAAGGAACCAACATCAACTATCTGCATTTGCAAAGTACATCTAAAACCACCTCCATCATGAGATTATTGCTGACACTGGGGTTTCTGATGCTGGCCCACGCTGACCCCAGCTGTGAATTTCTCCCCATCCCGCCTCCATCCCTCCCTTGCTCACTGCTCAGCTGGGGCACAGGGCAGGTGATGAGTTTTGGTTCTCTGCCTCTGCAGCATCTGCAGCACTGGATTAATGATCTGGCACTAAGGCATCACAGAGCTGACTCAGACAGAGAGACAGGGATGGAGATGATTCTTCTTCCACACAAATCATGCACCGTTCATTAGGTTTGTATCAATAAAATCAAAGCACATTAGAGGCACATTAAAGACAGTGAGAGCACAGGGCAGCTCATGACAGAGAATGAGAGAGATACCCTCGTTGTGTTCCTGCTTTGGGAGCCAACATTCACACACGTGTCCCACTCATGCCACCTCACCCACAAGGAAGGGCTCCAGTGCCAAACTCTGCCCCTCATGCTACAGGATTTAACTTCACCTCTACCAGCTCATCAAGAAATCCCCTAATTATAAATCCCATTTGATTAGTGACTGGGATAGCAATGACAATTTATCACACTGGAGCTGGGCTTGCTTTGCTTTTTGACCCAGGAGAATAACTAAAAATCTCATTAAAAGCTTCACTGTGCAAAACTGTCTCCTTTTTGAGGGGGTAGGTTAGAATTCAAACATCTGCACAGGGGATATAACCTCACAGAATCACAGAAGGGTTTGGATTGGAAGGGACCTTAAAGATCATCTCATTCCACCACCCTCCCATGGCAGGGATGCCTTCCACCATGGCCTTGAACGTTTCCAGGGATGTGGAAAAGCCATCTCTTGATGAGTTCTGTCATTCTTAAGTCAAATCTACATCTGCAGACACACTGCTACAAGACTTCAAATCAGTCCAGCTTAAGTAAAAAGTAGCGGAACAAAAAATAAATGTGGGCCATTAAATTCATTAAGGAAAGCAATTTTGCTGTGCTGGAAGAACCAACCTACAAACAGGATCCAGAACGAACAGCCAAAGTGAAACTGAGGCTCAGCCAAATTTCAAGGTTGCCCCAGTGCAGTCAGGGAAAGTTTCAGCAATCTACAACTGAAAGGAAAATGAATCCAAGCTGAAAGGAAGAAATAGAGGAACCAGGGAATTTTGGGGGGCAAAAATAGCAGGAACACAGCAGAGACTGGGAAAAATCTCCTGTTACAAACACACAGACACTGCTTGGAGCCCCAGAGCAGCTCCAGCTGCATCCACCATCAGGCACAGCCTGCAGCATTGCTGGTTTTCCTGGTTTTCTCCATCAGCTCACAGAACAGCTCCACTTTGAACTGATTGTGAGCACAATCATGCCCATCTCCACAACAGTTTTTCCTTGGAGTGTTTCCCACCCCTGTACTGAGCAGCCTCTGACTGAGGGGTTTCAACAGGAGCTGCTCAGTGACCCATCTACCCAGAGGTCTGCACTGAGTTCACAAGTCACAAAAGTCAGACAAACTACATTCCAAGACCTTCCCAGGGATCCAGGGAGGCAGGAGCCTCCTGCCAGGTCCATGCTGCAGAGCAGATGCAATTTCATTCACTGGGCATTGTCAGCCTGGGCACAGCTGCACTCAGATGGAGACACGAATTCCTCCTTAACAGAGGGAGGAAGAAACTGAAGCTGTTGTAGCCCTGTGAGTCGCCCTCTGTATTTACTCCTTTTTCCCCAACTGCAAAACATTAAATCAGCACTGGCCATCCTTCATCTCCTGGACTTGGCCATTCCAAAGGTTTTATAAATGGGCACGAATGCTCTTGCCTGCATCTGTGTCTTCCTGTCTGCTCCAGCAGGAATGATCCCTGTGGGTGCCTGATCAGATAAAAGCCTGTGTTTGAGCCTGTGCTCGGCACAGCTTCTCTCACCTTCACCCCTTCCTGTGTGTCCTGGCACCACATGGTGAGAGGGGCGATGCTGCACCACCAGGACCACGTGCTGACCACCCAACTGCATGAGGAATCACTTGCTGGAAGCTGGAGGGGACCCTACAGCGTGCCCAGCTCCACCTGGATCACCCCTCCTGGGACCGAGGGCATCCCACCAGCGGGAATCCAGCGATGACTCACCTGCCTGGCATCGCCCCAGCCGTGCCAGCCACCAAGCCTGGGGGGGATGGAGGATGCAGGGGGCTGTTCCCCAGCACAAGCTCAAGGAAAAACACAGAAAAAGACTTAGGAAATGAGTTACACAAAATTATTCAAGATTTGTGACTTGAGAATCTCAGTCTACCTGCTTTATGCAAGAGGCAGCTGAGTCCAAAATCTGTCCAGATGAGGCCTTTCTGAGGATAGGCAACACTGAAAAACAAAGTAAAAAGCATAACAAGGCACAGGGGACCAGAAACCAACTAAACCCAGGCAAGAAACAGGCACTTGCTTTTGCCAGGCGGGGGGAGGTACCATGGGAACCACTTAAAAGGAACTCTGCGGGTTCTGATTTCTTGGTATCTTTTTATCAATTCCCTTTAAATTCCTGGGCAAAGAGAATTATAGTCCTGATTCAGGAAGTGAGGAGAATTTTGTAACTTAATTTGCAAGAGGTCAGCTTGGAGGCTTGTAAGGGAGTTCTGCAGCCCCAGCACCACCACACTGAGGTTTCTCACTACAGAATGTCCTCACAGAGCTGATGCCACAGCAAGTGCTCTGACAGCAGGTCTTAGACCAGACAGCTTAGCCCAGGTTGCTCCAATCCCCGTCCAACCTGGCCTTGGACACTCCCAGGGCTGGGGCAGCCACAGCTTCTCTGGGCACCCTGTGCCAGGGCCTGCCCACCCTCACAGGGAAGGATTTCTTCCCAGTATCTCATCTAAATCTATCCTCTTTTAATATTCCTTCTGTTACGTACTCGTTGCACTTACACATTTTCATCCCACGTGTGGGATTTCCATCCCTTGCCAAATACTGAGGGCTCAGGGACAGATATGTGGGTTATTTCTACTGGTTTCACAGAATTATTTCTGCTTTTCTTGCTCATTTTTAGAAGAGAGATAGATTAATTCCCATTAAAATATTCCAGTTATTATTCCCATGATGTTGTTTGCTCTCCCCTTTCTTTCTGTACTTTCAGTAGCAGTGAAAAAGGAATGAAGAAAAATAAATGACTTTATCAGCCATTTTGAGAACAAAACTGAAAGTTTTCAAAGGTCTCTTTATTTAGGGGCTTTAGAGTGTTCATTTCTTCCATGACATCAAAGCTGTTTTCTCTTGAGTAAGCAGTTGACTTTTAAACCATGGGACATATGAAGAAAGCGAATTTCACAGAAAATAATCATAAATTTAAAGTAATTTTTCCAAGTGAAACCGTTTAAAAATTAAATCCATAAAAATAAATCCAAGCACTTTTTAGCTGAACTTAAGATGGTTTAAAAGATACAAAAAAATTATGTTTGTCCTGGCAGGAATGGCTGGAGGTCACATTGGCATCTTCCTTCTCTCTTCCCCTTTTCTGTATTTGACACATTTATCAAAACATGTGGCAAATTTTAAATGAAATGCAGGTCTAAAGGTCTAGAATTGGGAAGCACCATTGGGATGCTCCAGGACAGCTGCTCACGTTCTGTGCTGGGAGCTGCAAAGTGACCCTTTGGTTTAAGTTGGATCTCAAGAAAAAGCTCTTCCCCCAGAGGGTGGTGGGCACTGCCCAGGCTCCCCAGGACAGTGGGCACAGCCCCAAGGCTGCCAGAGCTCCAGGAGGGTTTGGGCAATGGGACAGGGACAGGGTGGGATTGTTGAGGTGTCTGTGCAGGGCCAGGGGTTGGACTGGATAGTCCTTGTGGGTCCCTCCCAGCTCAGGATACTCTGTGATTCTACAAAATGTTTTTAATCTTACCTGCTGTCCTGAAGTGCTTTCAGGAAGACTCATGTGAGAACAGGCAGCGAGGTCCAGCCCGTCCCCTGCCCCATTCCCAGCCCCAGCACTCCATGAAGCCCTTGTGCTGTACATCTCCTCACACCTCAGGCTCCCTCAGGAAGAAGCTACAAACAGGAACAATAACATCAACCTCAGTGACACTGAATAAAATAAATACTGTGCTGGATATCAGATTTCTGTAGAGGAGTCCCCATTCCCTTCCCCATCAATCACCCACCCCACTGCCTGGCTCTCTCACTGTATAAAACAATCTATGATAATGTACAAGTCAATACCTGTTTTAAATGGTTCAGTGAACCGGGAAAAACATTGCACCAACTTCCCGTTATGGTTTGTCCTGCTGGCCTTCAGTCAGTGAGAGGAAATTGTTTGAATATGAAATACAAGAGTATTTGTGTCATTCACAGTTTATTCCAGGGGTACAAAGGCTGACCATTCCTCCCTGCCTGCAAAGCCCTGTCCATTGGAAGCCACGTGGGACATTGCAGGGATCCAGGAATGCCCAGCACTGGGAGCAGCACCCAGGGCAGCACCCACTGGGCTACATGTGCTTTGCTCCAGTAACTCCAAATATTGGTGCTCATTTACTGTGGTGCAGCCCAGGCCAACACATGGCAGAGCAGAAGACAATGAGGTCCCCACACATGGGGCTCTATGTCACCCTGGGGATGGGCCCACAGACAAGCACTGGCAGAGAAGGGCTCGTCCTGCTGGGTCCAGTCTCTGAGGCTGAACTTGGTTCCTGCCAAACACAAAAAGAAATCTTGTGGCTCCAGTGTTTCAGTCAAATAAAATGTTTCATTCCACATGAGATCCCCTTTTCCCCCTTCACTTTTGGGTCAGTTAACTGTCACCTTGCTCTCACCGTAGAAATACAAGGCAGTATTTAGGAAGAAAAGCACCACTTCAGAGCATCAAGGCCAGAAGTTTCCTGCTGCAAATGTCAGCACCCAGGGTTTAACGGGCTTTAAAAGTTGTTTCCATCACTCTTCTGACTGAAATCCCATTTTTCATGTGTTTCACGAATTGCCAGGTTTCATATATCCCTTCTCCCACGCTGGCAGAGGAAGAACAGCTCCCCAGAGGGTGGAACAGGAGGAGGATTCTCCAGGAGGGAGGATGCTCTGAGCCCTGGGGGTGCCAGGACTGAGGGCTGTCCTGACAGCCCTGGCTGCTGCAGATGTTCGCCTGGCAAAGCAGGACCCTCTGCACTGGGGTCTATCTCAGAGCTGGAGAAATATCTCTCCAGTTTCCAGCTCATTTTCCCTCATGAGCAGTGATGTTGTCAGCCCTCTGCCTCTCCCCACAATCATAATGCCCACAGATTAAGTGAGATGAAGGCGTCAGCTACACCCCAAACCTACTTTTTTTTGTGAGAAAGGCTGCTCTGGGGCCATGGGGATCTGCAGCTGAGTATTCCCCACTTCTGCCACAATTATTAAGGTGGATCTGTTTCCAGATCCTGCACAAAACTCAGCTGGGCAGCTCTTATTAAAAACTCAAAGCTTCATCCATTTTCCTCCCAGCTCAATTTCACCCCCATGAATTCAGTGTCAGTGAGGACTGCAATTATGAACTCCAAATCCACCCTGGCTGGGTTCCATCCCAAGTGCAATGATGGAAAAATAAAATTCCTGTTGACCTTGGGGGCTTTGGAGCAGACCTATTGATTAGTGACCTCTCCCTGGGAATGTCCCATTGACATCAGAAGTGCCAGCTGTGCAGGAAAGTTTCTCTTCATGTAAATAAGGCTGAGAGGATCGAGCCTGGTATCTTAAAGACAACACAGTGCATGACACAACTTGGCTATTCAGCCAGAGAAAAGGCAGCTCCAAGGGGGAATGTTTGCACTTTGCAAACACACCAGGGATGAGCCCTGGGACAGGAGAAGAATCCTGAGACAACACTGGCTAAGAACGGGTAAATACAAGTTGGCCTTGGGTGGGTTTGGGCTGGAAGCACAGACATTCCCAACCAGCCCGGCTCAGGAAAGCTTTTGAGAGCAAAGATGGAAATGTGTGTTTGATCAGTTTATTACAGGCTGTGCCCCTCCAAGCACTGCAGAGCTGCACCAGAGGCAGCATCACACCTCCACCTTCCACAGCACCCTGCCTGCTAATGGTTCGAAAACACAGAAAGGAAGAAAGGCAAGGGAAGAGCTTCTGGCCCAGCCTGCCCACATCCCTCACTGTCACCCACCAGCCCCTCTGTGCCCTTGGCCACTGCTCCCCTCCAGCAGCACTTCAATATTGACATCTCCAGGTTTCAGCTGCTCCTCTCTCCTGATTCATGTGCAGCAGATGGTGCAAGTGACACTCCTTTTATTTTCTGGCTGAATTCATATCACCCTGCCAAGATGCTAATTTTTGTTGGTAGTTGTATATTGTGTTAGCAGTCACCAGCTTTGCTTGGGAATGGACAGAACTGCAGCCACAGAGAGGTTAAAGTTGTAATGAATTGTCAGTTAGAGCACGTTAAAGTTAATTAAAAAGTTTTAATAACTAGTTTTATTTTGATTCCCTGGATTTGTTTGTGGTGTGCTGGGCTTGTTTGCAGCAGCACATTTTGGTGCTGCACATCATCGCAGCAGCACTTCTTTTGATTTCATTATCATTTTGTAAATTGAATCCTTGTCACAGATTTTCCAGTGATGGTAAATGGATGCCTCCTTGCCCAGACTGCTCATGAGTTAAACCAAGCCCTGACAGAGGAGCAGAAGACCTCTCTGGGTTTCAGTGCTCCCCACACGGATCACAGCCAGGCTGGAGGCCCCAGGGGCAGGGCAGAGCAGGACAATTGCCTGGGTCTCCTCTCCCCTGGCCCTTCTGTTACAACATTCCAGATGGCGTTTCCCTCCTTGACAAGAGCTCTGCACTTTTTATTCATGCTTAATTTGTCAGCTACTGCAAACCCCCGAGTCCTTTTCTGTGTTTCCCCCTTGCCCTCCCCCGCACCACTTCAAACTTCACATCGTTGCATTTCAGCCTGGGGGTTTCAGAAACATCTCCATTTTCCCAGCCCTTTTTATTTCAGTTCTGACCTCCAGAGTTCCTGTGATCCCTCCCTGCTCCATGTCATCCATATCTTTTATAAGTTCTTCATCACACAAATCACTAATTAGAATAGAGAAGAGACTGAAGTGTCAGACATTTCCCTCTGGGACACTCACTGGAAAGGCTCTCCCAGATCTTCAGGCAAATACTGACAGCTACTACTGAAATAAATGTCTCAAACAGCTCTTTGTGCATCCTACACCGAGACACGTCTCCCTGGCTTACCTGCAAATACGAGAAAGCTGTAACATAACTACTTGCTCCCCTTTTACCACCAGATCAGTTAATTAGACTCATCTGACTCACTTTTGACCAACCCATGACTGTTGTTCTGGTTTTTAGTCACCTCTTCCAAGAGTTATGGATTGATTCTTTTTTTTTTGTTAATTTATTTCAGAGCCTTTCCAAGAACTCATTAGGCTTTTTAATCAATAATACACTAGACTGTATTTTTCCCTTTTATACTTGGGGTCTATATTTGCATTTTGATAGTTCTGAGACCTCTGAGTTCCACAAGCTGTTAAAAATAATTGTTCCTTGTTCCAAAATAGTTTTGATTAATTCTTTCTAATTTTCTCAGATCCTGTGGCCTGACATTCCAGCAGATTCAAACAAATTCTCATCTATTTGTTTCTTCTCTGTTCTGGTCTCTTATTCTGCCCTCTGGTCAAAATTAACCATTTTATCAGGGCATTTGGGCGCTTCTGTAAGCAGCCACCAGATCTGTGTTTCCTCTCCTATCTTCTTTCTAAAGTACATGTAGCATTGTTTCCTCCTGCTTTTTACCTCACTTGCTAAACCAAACACACTTTTTGCCTTAGGCTCTTGATTTTACAATTATGTGCCTGTGCTGTGTCTTCACTTGCAGTGCTTTTGAAACGATTCAGTTTGTCATGTCCCAAAGGAGCTCCTGATTCTGCCCTGGCAGTGTTTGCTCTATCCCTGCCATCCCTGTGGATGGAATTTATTCACCCACCGAGGATGCTCAGCTGCTCTTTGTGGGTTCTCTCCCAGAACTTGTCCTTTCTCATCATCATGCCAAGGGATCCAACCACTCACCTCCCTGCCTCTGTGGTGGTCACCTTCTCCAGAGCTCATCACACCTACACTGCTGCCTGTCTTTCTTCTTCCTTTCCTACAGGAGCACCTCATAGTCTGTCTCTCCCAAATTTCCCATCCACCTTCAATTCTCCACCAAGCTTTCCCATGGCATGACGTGTCCCTGACTCCAGAGCTGCTCAAGCCCTCTCCGCCACCACGCACAGACCCTTTGGTTCCTAAAGCTCTACAGTTCAATTCTCCAGGCAAGGACATCCACCGTTCTTAGAATCAACCCCAGGAGTGTGGAAAGGGGAAAACCAGGAGAAATGTAGGAAGGGACATTGTGAAAGGCCTAAAGTGTGGCACAGTATTTATTTCCCACCAAAAGTGGTAGGCAGGTACTCATGACAGACAGGCAGGCACTCGTAGCTCAGAGAATGTCAGTGGGGTTGGAGAGCAGTGAATAGCTCCCCTTCTTCCCCCTCTGCTGCTGTGCTGAGATCCACAATCGATAAAGAGAACTGGGAGCTTTCAGGTGCAATTCTGAATCACAAGCAGTCAGGTCTCTTACCCGAGTCCTACAAGTCCCCCAACAAATCCAAGTTAACTTCCCAGACGTGGGGCTCCGAGTGATTTGCTGCTGTTGCCTTCTCGCATTCTTTGATCACTTCCCCTGCCTGGCTGTCAAAGTCACAAGCACTTCATTTTCTAAAGAACAATGTATGTGAGAGGGATGAAGAAAAAAAAAAGCAACTTGCAATTAAATATTTTAATAGACATTCTGAAGATAGTTTTGAAAGGATTTAAAATGAATATGAACAATAGCATGCATCAAGGGGCTCAGGCTGAACAATACCTATCACTTTGTCTGTTAAGGAATGAAGTGTAAAAATAATACCCTGTAATGTTTTGTACCAGCACCCCTTTTGACTCTCCCAGAGGAGACATCTCAGAATTGCTGTGCACAGCAGCTCTCCATCCTTCCCCCATATTCATACCAAGCTTGTGGTGGCTTTGGTGACCCTTCCTGATGCTTTGCACCTCCAGGTTGTCGTCTCCTGGGATGTGCCCAACACAGCCCTGCCCCACCTGCCTTCAGGTACAGACACCGGCCTCGGCCTCCTCCCTGCACGGCTTTCCCAACTCATCTCCAATTTAATAACCTGGCAATCAGGGAACCAAAGACAAAAGGGAGGCAGAGCACGAGGATTGAAGGAATCCCAGTGCTATTCATCACTCACCGTCTGTGCTGCCTCTGGCCTGTGACCGCCAGGAAGTTTGGATTTATATTGTTGATTTTCATTGGATTTTAATGGAAATGAGTTTCAGCAAGGACCCTGAGGCCCTGTTTTATGACTGTAGAGCTGAATTTATGGCTCCTCACTGGCACTGAATTGAGTGTAACTCAAAAGCAGCCCCAGCAAGGTGGTGGGTCTTTTTCTGGGTGCAGATCTGCTGGCAGAGACAAGGTCTGGGGCTGGAGTCTGAGCATCCACCTCAGCCCCTTCAACCCCTGTTTGCAGTGTTAATAAACACAGAGAGTCACTGTGCATGGCACAAGTGGCTAACAAGTTACAGTCTCACAGCTGATCAAAAATATCTATGAAATTCAGACACTCAGTATGAGACACAAGTAACAAAGTTTCCATAAGTAAGCGGACTCTGGGTAAGAAAACATTATTTCCATTACATTTGGCTTAAACCCACTTATTTATAATTAAGTTACTGATCCATGCGTTGGTGTAAAATGACTCTACAACGTAAGTGCAGCAATAACCCAGAACTAAATCTTTAAATAACAATTGTGAAATGAGAAGATATATATAGAATATATCAAAACTAATAGTGTTCATCCATCTTTCGAAACAAGTTAAATGTGCCTGTTTCTCCTGGAAAATCTGTGTTGCTCATTGAACATTTTATTTTCATTACATTTGAACCTTGCAGCAGAAATAAAATACACAATCAAAGTAGGATGGTTGTTTTGATCAGTTTTCAGGCATTTACACATTAGAAGAAAAGGAAATGCATTAAGATTCACAGAGACATTTGTGCTGGTGACCACTGGGAAGAAGCAATATAAACTGAGGAGAACGTGTAATCAGGAATGACAGCTCAAGCACAGATCTTATTAAACAGATAGTGTAGAACAGGCTTAGAAAGAAAGGAAGAAGTCCTGGCATTTGGGATATTTATAGGGAGTTTGGACAGGGAATTATAAGGCAGCAGGAGGGAGCAAGCTGTTCGAGCCACGTGAGAGTAAACACAATCCTGAGCGTTGTGACTCACTCCTGAAACGTCACACACAGTCTGCCCTGGGAGCAGCTGACCTTGAAATGGGAATATTCCTCTTGGAGCAAGTCTCATGGGTATGGATGGCTCCTCCTTGGACCAGTCATGAAACACCCAACAAAAATGCTGACCTTGCACTCACAGCTTAGAAGAGCTCGGTATCTGGTGAAGTTGGGGTGAAATAGCCAACAACTTACCTGTCCCCCAGGAACAGCAGAAGCTTGTGGTCACCACTTTCACCAGAGTCCTGAAAGGTAAACAGATTTGGTTGTTCAGAAACCATATTAAACATATTTTCCACGAGGATTTCCACAGGGAGCTGAACAGTTCTGTCAGTGCTTCCTGCACATTCCTTGGCATCATCTGCAAACCACTCCATTATGCACCAGCTCTGGGTTAGACAGGAACGCAGAGAATCACAGCCCTGAGAGTCTGAAGAAGTGTTGCCTCTAAAGCAATTAATTATCTTAAATACTTCCAAGCCTTTGTGAACAGATGTAACCTCATAAAGAAGCCATCATCCTCAAGTTCCCCTGCTCACTGTATCTTCACATTCATTGCTGACACTACCAAATTTCTTTCTGGATCCTTTAAAGGCATCTCATTTATCTTTATTGGATTTCCTTTGACTTGGTTTTAAAGTTAAGCCATGCAGGAGAAGTTAAGCTGTAGCAGAGGAAAAGTAATCAGTGCATAAATTCTGAATCTTAACAAAGGGTGTCCCAGCTTGCTGAAAATGCACAATATTGTGGAGAAAAATGTGCTAAAGAGGCTGCCTCCAACAGCCCTGTTATTTTATTTTGTAGGTGCTGTTACAGGTGAAAGAGCTGGGAAAGACTCATTGCACTTCAGGAACCTGAGTCTTTAACACCTGTAAGTTACCAGGTTCTGCCAGACTCGCAGGACTCGTACAAATATGTAAAGTATAAAGTTAGGGAAACAGATTGTCGGCTGTGAAGCACCAGAACTGATGGCTGGTGCAGCAGGAGACATGACCATGGGGGGACTGTTGGGCATCAAAATGCCTTTATGTATTTAGTATAGCACACATGGAAAGAATCATTACCCAGCTCTTGGAATCACAGCATGCACATACACTAATTTGGAGTAAATCATGAGTAAAGAAGACAAAGGCAGCCCTTCTCCTCCCTGGGTAATAAACAACACAATGCTGGACTTTCAATCAATATTGATAAGCACAAATACATTATTTTGATTAATGGTCAGAGGCCTTTGCCATTAAATCATTATAAAGTTTTCTACTGGGGGGGAATTAATCTAGTCTAGTCATAAATCAGAACATGAGAAAGATTAAAAAAAAAGATCATTGAATGGCTTAGTACAATAAAAATAAACCACCCTGAAATGCCCAAGGTAAGAACAACATCCAGACAAAAAGGTGGAGTCCAAGTGTCCTTTGTTGTTCCAATGCCTTTCAGGAGATGTCACACAGCACCTGATGATTCACCAGCTGGCTAATTTAGTGTCACTGATTCATTGAAAAGAAACAAAATGCAACTGTGGAATGCTTGGCCCTGACTTTCTCTGGATGGTCCCGGCAGCAGAGCCACTGGACCCTTGACAGATTCCCTCCCAGACACGTGCACACAGTTCACATTCTGCAATCAACAGCTGTGCATTTTCAGGGACACCACTTTAACAGGCTTTGGTTTCACTTTACAAGGGTCAAATTCCCTGGACAAATCTTCCATCAAGGGGCAAGGACTAATTAAATCCTAGTCTGCCATCCCAGCTTCACATCCTATGTGCCCAACATCACTGTCCAGACTTCCATCAGTTACTCACCCTTTGTTGTTAAACCTCTATCAAAAAATTATAGAATCCCAGAATGGTTTGAGTTGAAGGGACTTCAGAGATCATCCAGTTCCACCCACCTGCCATGGGCAGGGACACTTTCCACTTGGTTGCTCCAAGCCATGTCTAACCTCACCTTGACAATATGATTACTCATGCACATGAACGCAAGACTTTGGTCAGTCTGAGGATCCAGAGCTTTGGGGGAGACTCCAGAAGCCAAATGGGATCACATGCATTAAAAAAGCAAATCCTTTTTCATCATCACCCCTCTCTCATGCTATTTTTCTATTGCCATGTCCCATGTAACTTTGGAAACAGCCCTACAACAAGATTCACCTCCACTTTTGACTCATTTCACAGCTCACCATAAGTACTCTCTGTAGATGTGGCACAAACACTTCACCAACCAAGTACAGAAAAGTAGATTTATCAAACTCTCTGAACATCATGAGATGTCCTTATATGAATAACACAAAGTGACTGAGCCCAGAGACTTCACCATGCACGAGACCAGCAGATCAGCTCCATGGAGGATTAGCATTGCTCGTGCGTCTCTGCTGCAGACACAGATTTGCAGAGCAGTGAATCAAACAGCACCAGAAAATCACCCATGGTTTGCATTTTGATCTGCAAACGAGCTGCAGCTCACGACTCCACTCTGCCATTTGCACTGCTGGAGCAGATCCATCAAAAGCACCAACTGGAGACTGCTGGTTGCTCCCCCTCTCCCTCCCCTGTAAATCTCTCCACTGAATTATGGGAGGCTTCACATTTAAGAGAGCCAATTAGAAAATACGGATGCTCAAGGTATCCTCGTGCTGTTTACCTAAAATTGATTAAAGACTGGAGCAAATAACTCCTCCATCATCTGTCCCAAGGGTGCAAATATAGACACTGCCAAATGTTTGGTTTTACTTCTACCACTACATTAAAACAGCACAGCTCATAAACAGCACTTTGGGGAATAAGGGCTCGGCTGCAGGGCTTTGAATCTGCCAGGAAAAACTGACATTATTTGAAGTTTATCTTTATTGAGCTTCAAGTATGATATGGTAAAAGGGGGGGAAAAAAAGAGTAGTGAAACTTCCATGAAATGAGTTACAGATGCAGCTGCTTTAACAGAGATTGCAAAATGATGCATTTATCCCACATGCTGCTGTTCAGAGTGTGCTTCAACCCGTGCTCTGGCACTCCAAGGAAGGGAGGGAACAGACCACAATTCAGGATGAAAACAGCCTCAAAGGAGACATGTCCTCATCCTGCATCATAACATCCTTTCAGCTCATCCCCATCACGACTCACATTTTAGCAGCTCTTTTGATGCCATTATAATAGCTTTTGGAGTCTCCTAATCTCAGTTGTACCTGTAAATCAGAATAGCTGGAATAATGTCACTGGAATTCCAGTGGAACTGTGTGTAACTGACTGCAGTGAGAGTCTGGCTGTGGGTTCCTTTTCCAGTTATTTCTCTAATCCACCTGTGATCTGTTTGTGAGCAGGAATCCATCCCATACTACACACACCTGCAATTTCTTACCACTAATACTGGATTCTGTTGCCACAGTTTCAATTTGCACTTCAATATCACAAGAAAGAGATGGAGGACGTGTCTTTCCCTGACCAGCATCTCAATGTTCTGGGTTACAAAACTGTCTCCCCAGAACTGAAGAACTCACTTATGTTGCCCTGGTTTCATGTAGGACCAGGTAAGGAAAAGATACTTTGCGTCACTGATCATTCCAATAAGTGTTGTAAATAAAAAAAATCCACTAAAAAACCTGACTAAAATAAATGTTAACACACTGATGAATCAAAAAGTTCAAATGTCTGGTCTGGGCTAAATATATCTATTTTTTTCTCTTGGCAATGTTCAGTCTTACACCTATCAATGTGACACATTTCAGAAGAAAATGGCAAATAAATTCTGCACAAGACATGGATAAATCACGCAAAATAATACAGTTTTAAAGCCTCCATCTGCTGCAAAACTCATAATTAATGTGTTTTCAAATCGTGCTGGGATTAAATTTATATCTCTGTTGAAAAAGCCTTATGCAAAAGTGTTCTCCATTCCCAAACTGAAATATTAAAACAAGTGCTAACACAACAAGATCTCCTCCAATCCGAATTTCTATGATCCTCCTTGAAATTATTTTTTAGTTCCTGATATCCTTACGAATTTCACTTCCACACACTTCAATTGGTGAAAAGAGGCTCCCTGAACACGATCCTGACCCACAGTGAGGGACATGTAGAGGAAACATCTCCCACCAGGAATCCTCTATTTCTGCTTCAAAGCTTTTCACCCAACAGATTCTAGAAGTGCAGTTTTCCATCAAAGCCTTGGCTCTCCCACCAGTATTTCCTGTGGGATGGGAAGAGCCTGGCAGGATCCTCCCCAGGCCAAAGCCAGGTAAGCTGTGACAGCCTCGGTCTACAGCAGCCTATGGAAAGAGCACAGGGAATTCTGGACAACAGGAGAGGCCTAAGCCAAGGACGTGCTTATTATCTGGGCTGTGTGGGGACATCCCACAGGCACAAGGGGCACTAAAATCATGGTCATTGTGTTTCTGTTTGGTTTGTTCTGGAACCCAGAGTTCCTGTCACCACCCTCAATTCACCTGGCTTAGATGCCATGCCCAGATCCCAGGCTGAATCTCAACTATTACCCCCTGCTTGATGGAAATTAAAGAACCAGCAATAAAATTGGTTTGAAAATGAAATGCAGC
Source organism: Scytalopus superciliaris (assembly GCA_013400415.1). Taxonomy (NCBI): domain Eukaryota; kingdom Metazoa; phylum Chordata; class Aves; order Passeriformes; family Rhinocryptidae; genus Scytalopus; species Scytalopus superciliaris. The sequence goes on along the minus strand of VXBX01009670.1, from coordinate 328,164 downwards.
AATGCCAGGAGGCAAATGAACCTCTCGGCCACTCCTGAGTTAATCTGGGCTTTCACAACACCATTTAAGCTGTCTGGGGGAAATAATTGAGTGGAAATCTGTTTTAAGCACTGCACTTTGATTTTATCTAGGAATACAGATAATCAATCTCTGGGCTGAAAGCTGTGGATTACAAAATGTACCAGAGCAAATGGGAATTTTATTGGCTCAGAAATAAACATGAAGGGGCAAGTGCAGAGATGACCTTGTGGTGGATGGATGGCAGGGGGGAGGAAAGGGAGCCAGCCCTGCTCTTTAATCATCCACTGCATCTTTTCATGGAGGAATCCCAGCTTCCAGAATGTGAACCAGCCCCAGGGGTGTGCCAAGTAGTCACCTGTGCTTTGGACAACACTCTCAGGTACATGGTGGGATTCTTGTGGTGTCCTGTGCAGGGGCAGGATTTGCACTTGGATTACTCTTGTGGGTCCCTTCTCACTCAGGAGATTCTTGATTCTGATACACAAGCTGAGGAGCCAGGTTTGCACTGCAGAGCTGATGTTCTGTCCCTGCTTTCCTGCCTCCCACCCATCTCCTGCAGGCACAGCCAAACCAGGAATGGTTTCTCCTGGAGCAGTGGGTTTCAGGAGAGCTCATTCCACCACATGCACACACACTCCAGCATGTGATAAACTATTTGTGAACTTCAGTATTCAGATCTGTTGAACACTAAAAAGACATTTGAAAAATCTCCCCTCCTCAAAAAATTTCTAAGGCACATTGGGCTTTTTTGTGAAATAGCTTTTTCCTCCCTTTTCAGTGTAATACAATATGTTATTCAAGAGCCAGAGAGTTGTCAGTTTTTATGTTATGATAATCTTCTCAAGCATCCAATTCTATTCTGCTCCTTCCCTTCGTGCTGTCACTCACATTCCAGCCTGTCATAAAAGAAAATGGCTGAATGCATTAATTACAACTTGTTAGTCCTCCATATAGTTAATGCTATTGAGGAAATCAAATCACTTGGAAAATAGCTAAAGAGAAACAGTTGCTGGTATTGCAGAATCTTTGTGTGTCACTCTTCAAAGCTGGAGCTTTGCAAGACAACAAAAATGATTATTATAGAGAATGAGAAAATCAAATACAACTTGATCCTCTACCCTTGGAATGTTTTCTGAATGCATTACAACGTATGTTTTCTATCCTGGCAAAAGCAGTTGAACACCCTTCACATATTACCTTCTTTTATGGTCTAATTACCAATACCAGTTCAGAAATTGCAGTATAAAAACTTTCTGAAGCTCGGAAGAGATCCAAGTCCCCATTCACACAAATATCCCAGACAACAGTGAGGGCTCCATTAATGTGAATAAAAGGTAACTCTGTTGGGTCTGAGAAAACAAACAAGTTGCCCTGAGATGAATGAGGGAAGATACTGACTTTGTAACTCTCTGTAAGGCTCATCAGCCTGAGTCCTGTGGTTCTGTGCAGTGCTAGAGCTGGATTTGTAACTGGAAAACTCAAATTAGAGGTAATCAGACACATTATCTTAAAAATGAGGGATTAGTTTTAATCTGAGACCGTAAGATACAAATCATTGCTCAGCACAAAAATACAGAGTCCTGACAGCCCACCACATTTCCATGGGAGTGCAAACAAGCTAACACCAAGTCTTCCATGTGGCTCACCTGGAGAAGCAGCTCTGCAGAAACTCCTACCAGAATGTTTGTGAAGACTATTCTGGTAATGAAATGTGATTGCACTGAGCAAAGAAAACATCATTAGAATTGTTCAAGACCCTCACACACAGAAATGAGAAATGCTGCCCAACTCGAAGCTTGTTATCTTTCTACCTTAAGAACATTTAATTAGTCTCATATTAGAATGAATAGCCACTCTTACATGTATTAAACCATTGCAATAGTGGGAAAAGGCAATAAAATCTTTCCAGCTTTGAAGAAGTTATCCAAACAGTAACACAAAAATAAAAACACCTTTGGATGATGCTGATCTTGTCCCTTCATGTCAGTCCCAGTTAAAATTCATCTCTGGGGTGGCAAAGTGGGAGAACTGGGCTCACATCAAGTTGTGCTATTTGCACAATACCTGGCTGACAGACATGGCCCTAGCTGAAACTGTCCCTGCAGGAACTGCCAGAGCTTGTCTGAGCTCTGAGAAGCTCACTGAAAGGCTCTGAACGCATCTGCTCCTGAGGGCTCCTCCTGGCTAGGAGAGATTTCTGAGGCACACAGAGCCCTTCCCCTTGCCCAGGCTGACACCCCTGCCCTGTGTCCCGAGGCAGCTGTGAGAGCAGCAGGGCACAGGCACAGCACCGACACAGCCACTGCTGCCCAGAGAAGCTGTGGCTGCCCCATCCCTGGCAGTGTCCCAGGCCAGGTTGGACGGGGCTTGGAGCAACCTGGGCTGGTGGGAGGTGCCCCTGCCCATGGCAGGGGGTGGCACTGGACGAGCTTTAAGGTCCTGTCCCAGCCAAACCAGTCTGTGAATCCATGACTAGGTGGGTGCTGTGCTGGTGGGACTGGGGCAGCTGGTGCCAGGGGCTGATGATGTGCCACAAGTGCTCTGTGCAGGCAGGGTGAGCCTTGGCCTCTCTCAAGCAGCTTTTTGGGTATTTCCTGCAGCTCTGTGTCCTCAGAACGGCCCTTGGGACTGAGCTCCCAGCAGTGAGGGGACACCATCCTTGCACCAAAGTGCCCTTTGGGTGACAGCCTGTTCTGCCTTGAGCTCTCCCAACCACAGCACTGCTATACTTAGACTTCCCACCTTCTTCCTCGCTCCTGTTTCTATTAAAGCACAGGCACCTCAGGATGATGAGAAACAAAAGCAGAATAACAATGAAGTGCAAGCAAACAGCTTCCCAGATTCCTGATAGTATTATGTAAAGAACAAAGACACAACTGGCTGCAAAGCTGAAAGTGTTTACTCAATAACTTAGAAGCCAGAAAGTTGCCAAAAGTCACCCGACAGATCAATGACATGGCTGGGGAAAGTACTCAGCTAGCTAGTTGGTGAGAAAAATTAATATAAATTTATAAAGGGTTAACTGTATCTCAGGTCGGATTTATTGGAAACATTGGCAATGAATTAAACAAGAAAGCAAGAATTAAAGAAGGAAGCATCCCCTCCATGACTAGAGTGTAACCCTTCACCATGCTCAGGAGGGCTGTTGTGGGTGAACAGAACAGGGGAAATCACTGGGTAAACTGGCACCAGAATGTATTGCCCAATTTAATGGAGCAGATGTCAAATGGCCATTAGCATTACAATGATTAGTAAACTGAAATTATGTGTTATGGGTTTAGTGCCTTAGATTAAGCATTAACCTGCCTTAATTAAATTGCATCTCAGTAATTGATTTCACAGTGCTGAACTGTAAATAACAAATTGCAGATGATCTGGGGTTTTATCTGGGAAGATAATGTCAATCAGCCTTTACACATTGCATTACCTCCTTGTCTCCATGAGCCTTGTTCTCCCTGCTGCTTTTACCTCCACACACAACCTCTGACTTTACATGCACATTTTATCACTGCTGCTTTTTCTTCTTGAGGCAACGACAGTTAGAGCTGGTATGTGTAGGGTTGGCAGTACTCAGTGTCTGATCGTTGTATCTGATGTCTTCTCCTCCCACAGTAAAGTTTCTGTGTGTGTGTGTGTGTAGAGCAACAACTATTTAAAATTAAACCAGTTTTAAACAACACTTCACATTTTAGGTTAGAATAAAAAAAAACCCAAACCCAGAAAAGGTGAAAAACCATCAAGTAAACCTTAAGTGCCTTGTACAATGTTTGTACCTGCTCCTGCTTTTCCAAGGTATCTGCTTTGGTCCCTGCAGAGCTGTCAGCTGTGTCAGAACCCCAGGGCCAGGCAGCTGCATTCCTAATTGCTTGATCAAGCACAATTAAGACACACTGGACCAATTTGCTGTAATGCAACTATTAACCCTTCACACCACCTGTGTTGTACAGCAGCACTAACACCATCACTGACCGTGGGTTCACAGGCATCACCCAAAACAGCAAGCCCATGTCACTGGCAAGGTGCTGGCCCTGACAGTAACTTCTGCCTTTGGAAGTGACAACTGCTGCACAAACCATAGTCCGTGGGGTTAGAGGATCCAGTCACAGCTCATCTTGGTGCTGTCACCTGACAGGAACATCTGTGATATCCATCCTGCAAAGGAACCCTCCACACCTACCAAACCACTCTACCTAAGCAGCTTGCAACGAAATGCAAGCTCAGAGATGGACTGTGAGGGGAAACCTCCCCACAGGAAACACAGTTTGGTTGGGAGGATTGTGGCATTTCGAAAATATCACACACACCTACATTTGACATGCAACTCACGTCCTCGAGGTTTATGTCTGATAAAGGTATTCCTGTGCTGAGCAGTGTGAGGCAACCTCAGTGAGAGGCAAAGCTATCAGAGTTCCCTAAAACCCCTGTGACAGCCCAGGCACACACTGACTGCATCCATCTAGAATATGAGCTTAGAACAACACTAATTATTCATGGACTATTAGTGTTCCTTTTCCCTGCAGCACAAGACACAAAGAAAGCCTCAAACCCATTTTTCTTCACTTGCAAATAGCAGGAGCAGAATGTAGCAAATTATTCCAAAAAGCACCTCTGTGGAAGAGACAGCACAAACAAAACCCCATTAACAGACCCCCAACCACACGCTCCTCATAACACATGAACAGCAAAACCCACGTCCTGCCACAGTCTGTTAAGGAAAGCAAGGCAATGTTTTCATTCTTTCCGCCCCCCCTTAAATGACTTACAGGTGCATCATTCCAAATCTTTCCACTGTGTTTGCTCTGGAGCTTGTACTGAATTCCTCAGTGTCACATTTTCAGCAGCTGGTTATCACACACCACTGTAATGATTCGCATTCAGGAGATACAACACGGGGAGAGCACAGGAAAATGCAGATTATTCCAAGAAGGTGCTGCAGGGATCCCACCCCTGCAAAGAACCTGGCACCAAGCCCCACTGCCTCCATGCTCCCACTCCAGTGCTCCCAGGGCTCTACATCAGTTTTGGGGTTTAGTCACATGAGTCACATCATATTAGTTGAGTTTACCAGCAATTGTTTTAATCATGAATACTGGGGAGGAAAAAACCAAACATTTAGAATGTCACGAACTTCCCTCTTCTGCCAGTGATGCAATGGAACCCAGAGACTGATGTTTCCCCTCTTGTTTCAGGTGGTTTTATAACCACGCAGGCTCCCAAGGAAGCCAGAGCTTTCCAGAGACCAACTGCTTTCCTAGTGGCAAACAGCAATAACCGGACTAAATTAAACTTTATTAACAGTAATTTTTCTCAGATATCCATTAAAATGCACACTTGTCACTACCTGTTACCAGGAGCTGCCACCAGGGCTGTGCCAGCAGCCCATGTCACCTGGGCAGGTGGTGGCCAGGGAGGAGGGAAAGGGGCTCTGCAGGGCATGGCAGCCCAGGGAAGGAGGGCTGAAGCAGGCAAGGAAAGACAGGCACATTGAGGAGCTAAAATATCATTCCCTGTCTGCTGACACTGCTCCCGTGCATCAGGCTCTGTCAAAACCTGCTGACACCTTACAGGTGACATCTCTACAGGATTTCTTGAAAATCAACAGCTGTAGAAAGATGCAGCTGCTCCCACCAGCACACAAGAGATTTGCAAGATAAAAGCCAGACACAGATGTACAAGAAAAACACTTCCAGATACTCTGAAGTTCTGCAATACAACTGACAGCAGGAGAAACTCAGAGCTGTGCTGCACAACTCCTGGAAACAGCAGCCAGTGGGGTCAGGTACCCCAGAGCCCCATGGCTGACAGGAGCTGAGCCCACTGGAAAACCCAGCTGAGCTCAGTTGCTCTGGTTTTTAAAACATAAACCAAATTACTTTTTTCTATTGAATTATACTAAAGCACAAGTCTATCCAGCCTAAGACAAACCAGCCCTTATTAAATTGCCCCAAGATTAATTGCCACGGAAGAAGCATACACTTCCTCCAGTTTAGAAGTACAATGAGCATCTGATCCTGCAAGAAATGAGGGTTAATTGAGTGGAAAAAAAAAAAACCCTTTACGTTATACAGCATACTCCATCCAGCACTGCAGCTTGGGGAAGGAGGTGCTGAGGAAATCAAGGAAAGGAATCAGTAGAGATGGAAAGCAGATCCACATGGTGGTCGTGGTTGCCAAGACTTGCCCTGCATGATGGCTGAAGCATCACCTGGAAGGTCACAGGGGAGCTTGTCCCCTGAGAAGTGACAGTAGCAGTGCTACCAGGAAACATGAGGCGTCATTCTCCCTCTTGTGCTGCCCTTTTGCTCCCAAACTCTTGGCCAACAGACAAATGTGTGTGGCTGCTCTCCCAGCAGGAACTTCACACAGCATGTTGGGAAAAACCAACTGAGGAATGGCCCTGGTACGCTGAGATCATACCCTGCAATGTTACTTCCTACCATTAGGCTGCTGATGATTAGCAGGCTCTGCTCTGTCCTGCTGGTGATTTCTATGATGCTTCTCCTGGATCCTTCCCTAAATCCCTTTTCCATACCTGTAGTACAATCAGCCCTCCCCTGCCTGGGCCCCACTGTCTGTACACTTTGCTCAGTGATGGCATATCACCACCTGGAATTACTCCTGTTACACAGTGAAGTGGCATGCAAAGTGATGTTTTAAGAGGCTTTCATTGTCTAATGTCCATGTTCATAAAATATTTAAGCATCACTTTCCCTGAGCTGGTGCTGCAAGAGAACAACCAGTGAGCGCACAAAGGAGATCACGGTGCCCACACTCAGTCTCTGCTGCTTAAAACAACCAAGCTCAGCTCCCCTTGCCCACCTTGGTCACTGAGTGACCCTAACCTTCTTTCTTACTTCAAAGAGCTCAGATTTTGGCCCTTTTTCTCAGTGGTGGAAATTTTGGGACCTGCAGGGCAGCAGGGAGGACACTGCCCTCGGCTTCCCTGAGTGCCAATGAAACTTGGAGCTTTTATTAGCTCTGAGATGGCAGGGCCTGGTTATTTGTACTCTCTCTCAGCTCCTCTTAGCAATTAGGCCTCCTCCCTGCGTAAGTGCCTTTGTCATTTGGCATTTCCCAGCTGAGTACATGCTCATCACACAGCTCTGTGTCGTTTATTCCGCTCTGGACTTCAGTGTGGTTATATTTCATCCCACAATACACATTTCTTGTTATTTTTAATAAGTAAACAGCTTCTTGTAGCACAAACAAGGGCTGATCCTCAGGTGCTGCGAGGCTAAATTCACTTAGACCCAGTGACGATCCAGCACTGTAATGCTTGGCTCACCATGGTGTGAGTCAGAGACCATCAGAGCTGATGGCAAAAGTCTCTCAAGTATTTAAAGAATGTGTATCTGCCACTTACAGTTTTAGTAGAAGGTTCAGGAGAGTGAAAAAGTAATTGGGGAGCTGCGTGGGACAGAATTAAGCTTGGTAACACATCTGGGATTAGACAAGGCATGACAGAGAGGGCAGTTTAACTGGAAATGAAATCCACAGGTAACACACAGGGCACTGGGCTGGGGGGGTGTGCAAACAGCCACAGCTCCAGCACCCCTCCATCCCCAACCCCAAAGCACTGGGGTCTGCTGGCCAAGGAGAGGTGAGGCAGAAAGTGCTGCTGACCCAGTACAGTCACACTCAGTTCAGATGGACACTGGGAAACATTAAAATGAAATGAATGGAATAAGGACCAAATGTGACAATTTATTTATGTTTGTCAACAACACCAAGACACTCCAGTGGAATGTGGCACCCTGGACTGGTGCCTTTGCAATGACAGAAGGCAACTGAGGAGTATGTCTTTAAAATGCCTCTCTAGTGATTTTAACTCATATATCAAAATGCTTTTGTTTATTTCTTCACATCAATTACTCACAAAGGGAGATTTACCTGCCATTATATATGCAGATGTGGAGGACTAAGAGCTTCAAAAAATTAAATCTCCACAGATTAAACGCTTTGATTGGGAGAGTTTGCATCTCTTGTTTGTTTTTAATTAAGAATCTGAATTGTCAGTGCATAATATCCTGTTGCTATCCCTTCACAGAATAATAAATATGGTCTTCTTGCTATGACTAAGCAAGAGAAACACCACGTAGACTAAAACTGGTTATTCTGAGCATGCTGAACTCAAATCCAGAGGTTCCTGCTCTCATCCATTTTACATCATCCATTATTCAGTCAAACTCCCACTGCAATCAATAATTGGTTTCACTTAAGGAGTGAAAGAGAACTCACAGTGCTGATCTCATCCATTCACGTCTTTTCTTTCACCTCAGCAGATGCCACTAAATTTCCCCATCTTGCCACGACTGTGCCAATGCTCCTGTAGCAATTTACAGCAGACAGAAGGGACACAAAGTATGATTAAACCCAAAGGCTGCTATTCCAGCCTCACTTTGAGTCACTGATTATAAGGCAATTATCTGCATGGTTTACTGGCATTTCCAAAGAACGCACATCCAAGACATTCCTGCTACATCACCTTCAGCCCTCCCAGAGAAGAGATTCCCAGTTTGTGCCAAATCTGCCACTTCCTTCAAACAAACTGATCAAGACCTCAACTGAAAAAAATTCATCCAGCAAAATGACTGGATTCGCATGCCAAGAAAAGGGAGATTTGCTTGTACAAACTTGAAAATATCTAAGAAAAATGAAAGATGCAGAAACCTCATTTGGTCCATGTGGAACTGAGCATCTTTCCAGCATCCAGCATGACAAGCAAATCATGTCTCCAACCTACACTGACATCACCACCTGCAAACTGCTCTGCACTTCATCATAATTCATCACTTTGGATATTGGACATTTTTAATTAGCTTTTCTACGTTTCTAAAGAGAAATTCCTACCACAAGTAAAAATCTTTAGAATTATTGGCAAGTTAAAGAAAGGTAGAAAATAACTTGTTGGGAGGTTTTTCCCTTTTTTAAGTCATTAAATGATTGAGATGATAAAAGAAGGAAGAATCTGACAGATTAAACAGTTCTTGAGGAGACATGTCAGCTTCAATAATTTCAAAGCATTAGAACTGTCAAGCTTTCAAAATAGAAAAGACTGTATCTATAGAAAACAAGGTTCGCCTAATTGGCATGCATGAAAACCCAAATTGGGGCTAAAACTCTCTGATTAAAGGCTTTTGCTGATTACAGATATTTGAAAGCAGCTCCATCTGTGAAGCTGGTTCTCCCATTCTGGAAAATGGTCAATGCTGACTATTCCTTGGACAATTCCTTGTGTGGACACCCCAGCAGCCATAGCTGGAGATCAGCTCTCAGCCCAGGAGGGCTGGGGTTGTGTCAGTTCTACTTGACTCGGTGATCCCAGTACCTTATAATTACCTTCTTATAACTTGGTTCTCTGCTGGAGCACATCAGCAGTCCATAAAAATCAACCAATATAAGCCAAGCCTGCATGGAATATTCTTGGCCATTTCTCTACAAAATTGTTATTAGATAAAAGGGAGTTTCAAAGGGAAATTGGTAATGATACTGTTAGTCAAAAGGTACCAGTGAAACTACTGGCAATGTTAATTGTTTCTGAAAGCACAGCAACCGAAATACCAGTTTGGGCAGAAAATGCCAATGTTCTGCTGCCTGAAAAAAATTAGCATCTGATATCAGAACACCATATAAAAGATCCAATTCTGTTTGCCCACCCCAATGTGAACAGGCAGTGATTGCAGTAATTCCACCTGCTGGATTCCTGGCTGGCACTGGCAGACTCCAAGCAGGCACTTCCTTGGCTTTTCCTGAAACAGGCTCTGAACCGCCATCCCCACAGCAGAGTTTTATTCATCAGACTTTCATTACAGCTCCACCACTCCAGTTTCATACACTGACTCTGCTGCACCCGGGTTCATAATCCAGAGAGTCCATTAAATCCCACAGCTGCACACACAGTTAAACACAAAGTGACTCTGCTGGCTCCAGAATACACAGACCTGAGTAATAAAACTCCCAGGAGTCTTTCTCCCAGACGCCGTCTCTCCCAGGAGAGCACTACCAGGCCAGAGTGCTACAAGAGTGATTTCATTTGTCATGTCTGCACTTCCCAAACCTGACTTTCATGGAGAAGTGCATCCCACAATGCATGTCAGCCTTTATTAATCTGATTTTCCTCTTCCTCTCCAAAGACATTTAATGCTATAGTAATGATCAATATTCTTGCTCTGATGATAAACAGAGACAAATGAGCCTGTGCAGCCTGGCTGGGATTTGTAATTACCACCTCCATAGGCATCCAATTCCAGCTGATGGGAGGGTGACAAGAGCTGCCTGGTGGCTCTGACAGAGATGCATTTGCAGCAGGCACTTGGCTCGCAGCTGTCAGGGGCTGATTTCCCCCACAACATCCAGTTCAGTGTTACCAGCACAGTCCAGCAAGTCTGTATTAAACAGGAACACCATGACATCCCTCCTAATGGAATTGCTGAGGAAATAGTTCAGAGGCCCATCAGCTGCCATCTCACCCAAACACCAAGAGCTTCACTTGAGCAGTATGGCTTTGTGGGACAATGTGGGATCAATTCTTCAACATCCAGACCAGAGGGGGCTGTGGCAGAACAAAGCAGTGCTGGTGGTTTGCTTCATTCCCAGCACCTTTCCTGGGGCTGGACAGGCTTCAGGCAGCAAAATGCACAAGCTGTGGACTGTGAGGTCCTGCCTGTTCTGTGAAGGGGAAAGGTATTGCAGTCCCTGACATGACTCAGTTCCCTTGCTGCAGATCCTCTCTGGTGAAAGGTGTCCCTGCCCAAGGCAGGGGATGGAACAAGATGGGCTTTAAGGTCCCTTCCAACATAAACTATTCTATGAACAAAACATTCAGATGGAGCAGAGGGAAGGACCACAAAAGTCTTCAGCATCTCCAGGGAGAACAAGCCAGAGCCATGCCTCTGCTGGGTTTGGATGGAACTAGTTGAAAAGCAGGGATTCCTTCCCCAGTGCCCTCTCAGAAAAGAAAGCTCAGATGGCAAAAGCAGGAGGCTGGTGGTGGGTGCAGCAGGTGAGACAGCCAGGACAGGGACCCTGCCCTTGTCCAGCACCACCCAAACAAAACAAGATGCTGAAAAGTCTCATTTTTGAAACCACTACACTCCCATCAGAAGGGAAAGACCCTTCTCATTTGCCACTGGTGGGTGATTTCAGGAAAGAACCTTTGTTTGCTATGTACACCAATGCACATCAACGACCTCTGGCACTACAGAAAGCACAACTTGTCTGTACCCCTCTGTTTGTGCTCCTTCTTTCAGCAAAGTACAGCAGCCCCAGATAATTCAGGCTATTACAGCCCAACTTCAGTGTCATTCAGACACTGAGGCTGCTTTCAGCTATGCTGTGCTCAACCATTTCAAGAGTATTACATATAATTGTGTTTTCATTGTACTGATAAAACAAAGAGGAGATTCTGATGCCTTTGATCTTGTTTAGGAGTGATCAAAATTCATTGTTATTGTTATAAGGGAGAAAACATCTGTATTAGCAGATTTTCACTGAAATGATCCTGATGCTTTATGTATGCATACCAGAGTGCCAACTTCAAAGGAACTCTACAAACTTACAGCAGCTAAAGATGCAGACTCAGATTTTTCTTTCATATTATAAACCGAATAGGACAGATAAAAGCTTTACTAACCTTGGGGTGCTCTTCCTCACAGTGCCAAAGGCTCCGTGACACACATACGGGAGCCACATCCAGCACACCAAGAACAAACAAGAGTTGATGCTTTTCTCTCAGATCACATTAAAGAATTTTAACTACATGGTAAGTCCTGGTTTGGAATCTGAGCTTAAAGAACCCAGAATTTTTGAGCAGTGACAGAGGAAATAATATACAAGTGTGATACTTCCCAAATGTCCAATCTTGCCTGGGTTGGCCAAGGAAAGGTTAATAGTGGCAGACATGCCAATATATTGAAAAATCAAAGTTATTTTTCTCAGTTGCTATGCAGGATGAGATCTCAAGTGTAGGTACTGAGCCACAAAGCCAGCCCAAAAGAAGGGGCTCCTCTGTGAGGAGGCAAGAGGAGCACAACAGCCAGATCGATTGCTGCAGTTTTGTGTTACAAAGACACCACATCGCTCCTGAAAAAAAGGACCATCCTGGGAGCACAATTACACTCTGTGAGACAGCAATTTCCATCACACCTTAAAAGCATTCTGGTATTTGTGCTCCAGAGAGCTGCTCCTGGGTTAGCTCATGAGCTCTCCGCTGTGCGCCACAAAAGATGTGTCATTTCAGCTTTATGATTTTATCTGCACAGCGAAGGGGCTTCTGCCGACCTGAATGCAAAAGACTCGCAGAGCAGTAGCAAAGCGGGGCTGGAAATCCTCTCCTCCAGCCCCAGGTGTGGCCCTGTAGAGGCCATAACAGAGCAATGGCAGGACACAACCACTACTGACACCAGTGGGAGACTTCCAGAGATTCCAGCGGGTCCTATTTCTGATTTGCAAAGCAAATCCAGCCTTTGAGCAACACAACCCACAGGAACAACCTTGCCCTGAGCACTGTCACACAGAAGGGCTCTCAGAGAGGTTCTTGCCCTCCTTCACACACACACAAAATCACCCTCCTGTCCACTCCTGCCAAACCTCAGCCACAAACTCCCAGCAGTTTCTGGGTACCTGCAACACACACTGCACCTCAGCTTTGGAACATCAAAACATGCTAAAAAATTCAGTGCTTCCACTTAAATGTGATACATTTCCTGAGGAAAAAAAATTTAAGAGATGAAATCTAGGTAATTATTCAATTAACAATTGTTATGTATACAAGAGAACCTGATTTATGGGCAGCTGTTCATACAGGCAACTGCTTTAATTGGACGGTGTGCTCCTGGCTTCTCCCCAGACTTGACTGTTTAATTAATGTTAAACAGTTCAATACCCATTTAACCTACCAGCATATGGAGAATGTAACTAACACTGCAGAGGGAGGAGAACTCTATTCATTTCTAATTGTACTGTAATAACACAAAGGAGGTCTGAAGAGCATACCTGTGAACAGAAATGGATTCAACACCAATAATATGTCCAGACCTCAAAAATACAGTGGCACCAATTTTTGTTCTCACATTTTGTGTCCAACCATCTCCCTTCCTCATACACTTTCCAGAAATAAGGGAGGGGGGCAGAAAAAACCCCCACAACACTAATGGGCACCAGGACACGACAAGATCAGGCGTCCTGCAAAGCCACCCAGGCAAACAGTGGCAGAATCAAGGATCAAACCCAGATGTCCCAGTTTTCAATGCACAGCACTAACTGCAGAGAGGCTCTTTTCTACTGCTGCTGACACAAACAAAAGTGTTCTTAAGTTCTGCTGCAGAGAATAAAAATTCATTCTGGCTCCATTTTTACAAGGTCAGTAAGTGTAAATATTTCTCCACACAGATCAAGGTACAAACTGAAACATTAAAGCACCGAAGCAACTCGTTCAAGGTCAGACAGCAGGTCCCAGTTGGTCTCTTCCAGCTACTCAGTCCATTGGGACACATTTGAACCCAACTCTTATTTGAAATTCAAAGCTCGCAAAGCAGCATTTAATAATGCCACAAAGCATTTTGTTTCAACTGAGAACAAAGGTTCCAGAGGTACCTGTATTTGCTATGAAAAAATTCTTAATGTCACATTTATTAAGTAAATAGCATCCTAACTAATATTCTTAGTAAGTGAAAATTAAACCTGACACTCAGTTCAAATGCTCTAGTTTTAAATATCACCATTGCTAAACCTTCAAAAAGGGAATGTTCTGTTTGAATTTGTAAATTATTTGTGTCCACTGTATGATTAACTATTAGGGATTTATTTACTTTGAGGGGTGTGTGACAGAGCAGAGTCACAGACTTGCACAGCCAAGATATAAATAAAAGCAAACTTTATCTCATGACAGGGGAGCCAGTGTGTGGGTCTGAGCTGCTCCTGCAGATGATGATGATTTATCAGTGAAAACGGGCAGGTCTGTAAGTAAATCTTTGTTCCTTCTGGCCACACTCCAAGCACTCTGGAAAAGCCAGCGCAGCCCCTGAACCTCTTCAGCCTCAGCCCCACAGCTCTGGGGGACCTCAAGGGTCGTGTTGAGAAAAGATTATCAGCTGCAAGGAAGGCAGCCCTGCTTGGTCATGGCACCACGGACCACGCTGGCCCACCTGGAGCTCAGGAACAGAGGGTGCCTCTGACTGGACTGCATGGAGGCATCTTATTTTCTTAGTGCAGTACAACAGGAGCCTGGGGCAGGGCAAGTAAAAACAGTATTTCTCTTTTTAAAAAAGATCACTTTCAACTGAGGCAGCTGCTCTTATTTACACCAGGAGTCAGAATGGCAACAGTGCACAGCAGTGCAGGAATATGCCTTGAGCCCTGGAACATGCAAACAACCTGCACCAAGAGGCTTCTCAGCCAGGGTGCAGGGGGCTCAACACCACCAGTCCTGCTGTACCAGCCCTGCAGGACTGGCAGTACTTGCCCAGAGCCTCATGATCCCCTAAAAAGGCTGGATTCCTTCTTAGACATGGATATAAGATGCAATAACCAGGCTACTGCCTCTGAAACAACCAAAAAAGAGAATCAAGGCTTGGGAAGGAAAGACAAGCAATGACATCAGTGCTGTGAGACAGCTGGGGAAAAAGGCTTACAGTCCATCACACCTGAGCCGGACAGTGCAGCTGGTGGTTCCATTCAGTTAAAGATATTCCCTTTTCCTGCAGTTCTGCCTGGCATTAAAATAAGCAGAACTAAACAGAGGAAGTCGACTTCGAGCAAGTGTCAAGTGCAACAGCACAAACAAAGCACATCTCCTGGCAAACCTTTGTAGTTATTTATTTATTCAAAGAACAATCATTTCCAGCTCAAATGGGCAAACATGGCAGAGCTGAGCAGTAACACAGCAGAGGGATCATCAAAGATTTGCTCTTCTGATCTCTGACAAACTCGACTATTAGAAACCTTCCACCTCAGCGCTTTCATGTGCAACAACACATTAAGCACTAAAACACAGATTACAAAGGAAATACTCTGTGTAAAATTTATTTTCCTCTCTCAAGCATCACCTTATTTTAAAAGGAATTTTTGCAGATGCACAGGATGCCTTTAGTTTGAACTAGAAACAACCCCAGCTCAAGGGAATCCAAAACCAAACTGCCAAGAGACAGAATTGTTTTCATTTCAGGGTGAAAGAAGTTTGAATTCAGGTTCATTTGAACACCTCCTGCTGAACGGTCCTCTCCAGCAGCAGAAGCAAAAGTCAGTTTGTATCACCTTAGCAACAGGTCCCACAGACATCAACCTTTTTGGGCTTATTTATGGCACTCTGGAAGCAGCAGCATCCCTTGATCCCAAACTCCAATTCCTGGTCCGGGGGAAGAATCGCTTTACATGAGAAAACAGGTGACCTCAGTGACTCTTCCAAGCCTGGCCTGTTGTCCTCACTGATCCTCTGAGCTCCCAACAGCAGAGAACAGTGTACCTGTTTCCCATGGAAAGGCAGGTGGTGCCACCTCTCTGTACCAGGGGACACACACAGGCACTCACATTTGCTGCCCATTTGCAGGCCAGTTTGTCACACACAGCACAGATTTCATTATTTCAATCTGTCATTAGGTTTAGACAGGTTTGATATAAATATCAGCCAGTTAGGAGGAGCAGCCTGGATTAAATGCCAGCCCAGAAGAATGTCCTGGTTGGTACCTGAGGGTCCCCCTGGGCAATGCCCAAGCACAAAGTAAGACTAATCAGGACCTCTGAACTTACATAACACCCCAAATCCAACCATGAAGGCAAGCTGGGTTTGTCTGTTCCACTTACGCTTTGACATGGAGAAAATGGAAGAATTATGTGAGGAAAATGAAAAAGAAGAAATTTTTCCTATATATATAAAGTTTGTGTCACTTGATGGCTTCTATGAACAAAAAATGTTCATAATATTGTGAGTCTGAGAAATTTCCTTTTAGCTCCCTGCAAATGAGGTCAATTTCTTTCTTAGGCGGTTTTTGACAGGTTAATATTCATGCTCAGCTTATGTGAAAGCTGGGGATATATAGCTTGTCAAGAGCCCTGACTTCTCAAGTTTCTCACAAGCCAGGCTGAAGCAGCCGGGCAGGCACTTCCCTCTGCCCCAGCCCTCACCAGCACGGTGAATTACCCGGGCAGGGGAGCAGAGGGTCCATCTCCCACCTGGGCAGGCACAGCTCTGACTCTCCCACCCACCCAAAACAGGCACCAGCCAGCACAGACTCCGAGATCAGGCACTGCACTAACAGCACCTCAAACTTACCCAGACTTAGGGCTTTTAAGTACAGCACTGGTTCTTTCCATTAACCCATTCACCACAAGGTCTGAAGTAGCAATGCCCAGCACCAACAGAAACAGGAAAGCACCCAGAGAGACAGGAACTGTTCTGTAAGACAGAGACATCCCTCTGGTGTAACATGGCCCACTGTGCCTGTATTGGTCAAAAAAAGAATGCACATTAGTTTCAGATCAAAGATCCAAAGCTACTCAGCATGCAAGAGGTATCACCAGCTCTTCCCACTCCTTTATCTTAGATCATCTTGCTCCTTTTACTCCTTGGTATTGTCACACACATGAACCAAGCTATAAATTTCTTTTACAGAGTCAATAAATTTCCATTTTTCTAAGGCCGCCTCTTCCCAACAGTGTGTGTGTGTTTTACATGCTGGAGACATAAATAGGTCCCCGAGGCAGCCAGAGACCAGTTCGATGTCTTGGAATATTATGGAAGGGGCCCAGTGGGAGGCTCAGAGCAGACAAGACAAAGCAGATGCCAAACCCCCTGGTGCCTCCCCAGGACAGCCCAGCCCCAGCAGAACAGCAGTGAGGATGAGGCTGATGGCAAAGGTGATGCTGAGCAGCTCCAGGCTGCAAACCTGCACAGCACAGACAGGCCAACAGGAAAATGATGGACTGAGCCAAAGAAACCCTTCACTGTCTAACAGGAGTATGCAAAACAAGTACAGACCTTCTCTGGCAATTACACAGGAACTTTATCAATCACTTTGCCAGGTGCCTTTTGCTTCTGCTTCGTATAAAGAGACTAACCCATTATTTTTAATTTTTCCTAGTTTGGTACATCTCTGCAAAATGAGTTTCGAAGATCCGTAGTTTTTGGAGTTGCAGTTATCTCTTAATCAGTGGAAGATAAAAATCAGCAAGATTTCAAAATGCTGAGAGTATTTTGAAATTAATTGCATGTTGTCTTTTTTTATTATTCAAGGAGATCTTTCAAAAGCTTTAGGTAATTTGTGTCTTTTATCAAAATGCCAAAAATTTCAGTGCTTTTGTGTGAGCTTCTGCCTTCCTGATCAAAAGACATCCTCACTTTTTGCGGAAAAAACCCAAACCAAAACAGTTTCCCACTCCTATTTACAATAACAAAATAAGGAGCTGAATTCCAGCTAAGCTCTGCCTCACTGATGGGAATGAAGCTACACCACCTGAGACAGACACTAATTGTCACTTCACTTATTTGCATTTCTTTTCTACATATTCTGTTGATTCCTATGGCAGAAATCCCAGTTTTCACACAGCCACTGAGTATTTGGGATGTATCAGGCCCCGTGCACCAGTGAAGGAGCAGGACTGGGATGAACCTGGAATGAACTGAGGTCTGTGTGTGGAATCAGGAATTAGCATTAAATAAATCACATCCTCACAACGGGAAAAAACCAGAGCAGCTGTTGCATTTTTAAACATCCCATAATCGCCAATAAATATTTTAGTTAATAAGTGTGTGTGCAATAATGACACTGTTTGTTAGGAAATACATCTCTATTTTTAAAGCTTACCATTTATAATTGTTAAGCTTCTGTGCCTCCCTCAGTTCTCCCAAGCAAGCAGTTTTGAAAGGTGGGGATTTTCAAATTCCTTTCTACTTAAAAAACCCTGTTTCATAGTAAAATTCCACAATGTTTGGATGCAGCCTCCATGACTTCTTTCTCACATCACAATTTTCATTTGGCATGGAAACAAGAAACTAAAGGCACTTCCCAGTTTATCATGCACATGTCTGTGTGTTTAACTTTACATAATCTCATCCTCCCATCATTTTCATTTTGCTCTAAACCAAACTGCTTATCCACTTCCCATGCCAGGACAGCGTGAGCTCACTAATGAGGGCCCAGCACTCACTGGAGCACAGCCCCAGGCACCCCAGGCAAGGACAAGACCCATCTTTCAGAAGAGGGAAGGAGCAGATCTCAGGAACGTTTACAAACGTGCACATCGTCCCGTGGCAGGGGCTGGGAATTCACAGCCTGCTGGATGGAATCGGCCCGAAATCAGAGGATTCAGCACTACAATTTCTCCTCACTACAAGAAAAGGCACTGAAGAAAATGATGGCTATTACTGTAACACCAGGAAACTCAATAAAAATGCATATTCCACTATTGCTGGGAACTTTTATATTCTTATTAAATATTCTCCCCATTTTTATATGACACTATTTTATATTAAGGCATGAAGGACAAGATTCTTCAGTTCTCATGGATATTAAAGCCTGGGCAGGCTCTGTGGGCACTGCACTGCTTTGCTCTTCTCTGTCACACAAGGATAGGGAAGGCATGACCTGCCTGAAGGAAAATGAACATGAAAGGGGAAACTGAGAACAGTTGTTGTTCTGAGCAGGGAATTCAGTAGATGACACTGAACCTGTTGGTCAGATGCTCTGATTTCTGTAATTAAACACATGCCAGAGAACACGGGGGAAGGTTCCAAGAGAGCTGTTAAGGTGACAGTCCTTGCTGGAGGGTATAGCATGTTCTACAGGCTGAAGATTTTCCTGCCGTTTCGCAGGAGAACCGAAGGCACCCAAATCCTTATAGAGTTTTGGATTCTCCAATTTAAAGTCAGTGGATCAGTGAGAGACAGAAAGCCTGCCACAAACAAAGCAAGTCCTTAATTATTCAAACAGCAGTGGTTTTGTTCTAATGAAATCAGCAGTTCAATAATTAGCTACTAAAAATCTGCAACAGGTCCCAGTTCTCACAATTTGCCTCCAGCCTCAGCTTCTATTTGTATTTCCACCTGATTACTCCTACTCTGAGAGATGCTTAAATCTTTCTACAGATCAACAAACATGCAAAGCTCTGTAGAAGAAAAATACTATGTTTTCAAAGATGAGCTCAAGTGAGTTACATGTAAAAAGAAATTCAGGGGTAGAAAATTCTCCTAAAAACCTCAGGATGTGCTTGTTTTACAGCAATTCATTCCAGAATCCATTGCAATGGACAAGACCAACATCAATATCCCATCAGAGAATACTGGAGCTCAGAATTGTTTCAGCTCATTTGGAGACCTTCAGCCTGGTTGTGTAAGAAAGATTCCAGACATTCATAAGGAGACAACGTGTTCTTAAATTGTTAGGATTAAATTGCTCTGGAAGAGATACTGGAAATTCAATTATATGCAATATAAAAGGTAAATTTAAAAAATCCATAACACAAGGTCATGAGGAGGAAGAAATCAGTGTCTCCACTTAAAACCATTATCAAACAGCTCTGTGACACAGTCATAAGAGGAAAGGCAAACATTTTCCATTGCTCAAACCATTTTTCCATCTGCAAAGATCCAAAGGTGTTTGTGACCAAGCTAATCAAGTATTCAGACAGCTTCCATCTCCTCCTCAAGGTCTAAATAGTCTTACTTTTGTGATTCAGAGGTAAATTCAATGTTTACAGTATTCAATTAATCTCCAGAGAGCTGACAGAGTTAATAACATCTCAGCTGGGCAAATGGGAAAGAAAAAACCAGCGGCTGAACACCAGAGTTGTTTGTGCCATCAGCCCAAACTGCCGAGCCTGGGAGGTGATTCCAGGGCCGTCTCTTCCTTTGGCAGGTGTTTGGTCCCGTGGTGGGAGCAGAAATGAGCCCAGAGAGCTGAACCAGCAGCACAAGTCACCCACAGCCACCCTCTCCTCACACTTCAGAGCGTGTCACCCTCACAGAGATGCCACAAGGGACTCCTCTAAGTGACATCTTCAACCAAGAGACTCTGCAGACAACAGGATTTAACACGTTTCCTGCTCTTCTCTGCCCAAATATAAGAGGAGGGGATTTTCTGCAGACTCCCCAACATTCACAGACAGAATATGCTCAGCTGGAAGAGACCCAGAGGAACTGAGTCCAACCCTTCGCCCTGCAAGGACTATCCCCAGGAGTCACACCACATGTCTGAGAGCAGGTACCCAAGCTGACTTACAGCACTGCTACACACCTGTCTAAATACCGATAACGATTTATTTAAGGTAATGTTTGTTCCCCTTGTACCAGAGATATCCATTTGAAACGCACTTAGAACAAAGCACAGACAACAGAAAACAGAGACAAATCACCACAGAAAGCACCAAAATCATCTCCAACTACTTCCTGCCCCAGAGTTTCAACAGCAGTGATAGAAAAGTATATTAAATGATAGAATCACAGAAGGCTTTGGGTTGCAAGGGTCCTTAAAGACCATCCAGTTCCACTCCTCTTCTGTGGGGAGGGACACCTCCCACCAGCCCAGGTTGCTCCAAGCCTTGTCCAGCCTGTCCTTGGGCACTTCCAGGGGTGGGGCAGCCACAGCTTCTCTGGGCAACCACATTAAATTAAATCAAACAAAGAGTTTTTGTTGCGACAAGAGAGAAAACAGGAAAAAGGTGATACTCAAGTTGGACTTTACAATTTTTCACCTCAAGCACTAAAAGACAAATTTAGCATTATTTTTAAAAATGTAATTATAGATGATGCTGAGGCTCATTCAAGCAAAGTTCCCTGACAGTGTGGTCTGTTATTGTCCTGTCCCAGTCTCTGCACCAGATACACCACTGTCAGACTTAATTGTGGTTACATGAAGTGAAACAAATGCATTCAAACATGCTGCCATATTATGTTAACAGATCTGAAGTTTAGTGCATCCCATCCCATTACATCTTAAACTGATTTAATACTGTACAACACAACATGACAAATTAGTAAACCCAGGATAACCAGCCTGTCTACCTGATGTCTGGTTAGTTTGCAAATTAAGATCATTATACATAGAAAGAAGCACATTCCCTCTCTGCTGGCTGTTTAACAGGGCTCCTCTGTGTCCCAGGTCAAGGCATTGCCCCAGAATCTGCATTTCTCATCACTTTCTAAGTATATATTCTTATAGCAGCCCACTAAGGCAAGTAGAATCATCTCTCATGCCACAGACAGGAGGTTAAGCAACAAAGAAAGCAGCAAGGTACATCCAAAGTCAAACAAACCCCTCTGTGAACACTGTTTTCCTCCCAGGCTCCAGCCAAGGCTTTAACCACAGGATAATCCTGTATAAAAAAATCTTTGTATTGTGAAAAATCACATTATAGCAGGAAAGAATTTCCTCAAAAGTGTTTTGAGGACAGAAAAGATTCTCCTCAAATTATTAAACTGATTTCAGTGAGATCCTTCTGGCAGACTCATGAGAAGCTGCTACACCCAGAGTAAATCTGGTCCCTCAGGAGGCAAAAGACAAGCAGTCCCCACCACTCCAACTTTTGGCACTTACCTTACCCCACACTTAACTGGGCTTGAAATTCAGAATCCAACTCCCCAGTGGCTTGGAAGCCCAAGCAGGGAGAGAGGGAAGAGACAGTTGGACAAGAACATGCACTGCAGGAAAGTCAGTGACCGCTGAGCAGAGCAATTTCTGCAGCTCAAGGACACACTCAGGGACCTCTGGGGGCAGCTCTGATGGCTCAGCCCCCATGCACCAAGCCTGGGTGTGAAGGTTGGCAGGTCGAAGCCAATGACTCAATCAACTTCAGGAAAGGGAACACCCTGTGTGTTTCAAAGCCAAAAGCTACTCCATTTTCATCTGGACTGGAGCTTTAGCCTGGCCTCATCCTGTGACTTGTGATCAGCATCTTTAAAATTCAATTAGAACCAAAGATAGAGCTGTAAGATAAGCACAGGCACACTCAAAGCCACAGTCTTTTTCATTTGCCCTGTTTCAGCCAACTGTTTGGTCACTACACTCAGACTACTCAAATGGGGCTTAAGTCTTGCAGGCTTTGAAGGCTTTAGGTCAGATCAAGAACAAGTGCAGCAGAATGAAAGTTGTGGCAGTTTGTAACTGTTGGGTTTCTCTCACAGATAATTACATAAGATTCTCTGTTACAGTTCAACTAATTAACACAACTTCCTTCATCCATTAATGCCACTGACACTCTGGCCTCATCCCTGTGGATTTGGGGAAGCAGAGGAAATCAGAAGGATCCCATTATCTCTAAATGCCTTGCAAAATCTCCAAGACTCCTCTTACTTTCATCAGTGTTTTCCTGCCTGATTTGGTTCCACACCAAGACAGCAATTAAGTGCACATTGCTACTTAGAGTCTTAGGAATAACCAGGATGAAATTAAATAAAACTACTAATCTAGCAAGCATAGAAGCAGAATTATAGCTTGGACATGGCTCCATTTCATCTTGGTGCAGAGAAAGGGAGTTTCATCTCCTACAGATCAAATATCTTCAAACTCCAGAGCAGTCTGGAGCCCACCTAGAAACAAACAGCCAGTGGAGAGGGTTGGCTTTAGGTTTGGGGTTTTTTCTTTTCTTCATTTTTATGGAAGCAATTCTTTCACTTTTATTTGCAAAACCAGGTAAACCCTCAACTCAGACTTTGCTACTGGAAGCCTCCTCAGCGTACACTGGCACTGTGGACCAGGGCCAGCACTGTTGTGCACGGGCTGGCCATGACATCCATTAAATGAACTAACACCAGGGAACTGTGCCTGTTATTTTATTAGCTGTGCTGAGGCAGACATGATCTGAGGCTGAAAGATTTACAGACAGTATATTTTATTACATCAACTGCTGGAATCGGGGAAGAAAAAAAAAAAGAGGGACAAGCTCTCAGACACTCAAGCCATGCAGACAGTTGTCCCTGTTCCAGCAGTCAGCCTCACGAAATATATTGCCTCTTACCAGAAACCTTCCCTCTCTGTAATTTCAGCCATTGCCAATACAAAACCTTCTCCTTTAACTGACTCATGCTTTTATTTCCAATAAGTTTTCCTGCATTTCTGAGGAGCAGTTACATGTCAGCTACCCAAGAGCCCAGTTCATGGGAGGCTCCTGGAGCACATCAGCCCCATGCCTGTGGCTCCAGCACTGACCACCCACAGCACCCCGGCTGCTCCAGCTGCATCACCCAGAGGATGCCACAAGCACAAGGCTGCTCTCAGTCCTGTGACTCCATCTCTGACACCAGAAAAACAGGATTTCAGGAGAGCAGCAGCCAGGTTCCTCTCTCCCTGCAGCTCCTGCATTTCTTGTCTGTTCCTTCCCATCCATGCACTGCCAAGACACTTTGCCTCATCCTGCAGTGTAACAACCTCCCCCTGACAGGGCATGTGTATCTTGCTTCGAAGGTTCACCTAAGAATCCCCTCTGTGACCTTGATGCAGATTTATTCTGTCATTGTACACTCAGTTTTAGCTCCACTCTTGCCTTTTTGCAGTCTGTCCTAAAAAAGTCAACTAGATATGTTTTCATTCACTCGCAGCATCTCAAGTGACCTTGGCAATAGTCTAATCTGTCTTGGCAGATTCAAGATAGAGAAAACAAGCAATAGAGACAGACCTGCTGGGTTCTGCTATTGATCAGCCACTTGAGTGAAAGCTCATTATGAGCAGCAGGAACGTGTCAGGTACAAGTTCTCCTACAGAGCAGCAGCAAGAAGAGAAGGCTTAAACAAAGAAGGGGTGGTTGGGCTTTGGCTTTTGGGGGTAGTGGGGGGGGGAAGCACAGCCATGGAAAGGGAGGGAAGGGCAAGGTGAGAAAGAAAGAGGAGACAGCACTTCATGTCCAGTGAGGCTGTGCATCAGGAGCTCCCAAAGTAAATTAAGTTTACGGCTTAAAAAAAAAAAAACAACCCAGATGACATTGCCAAACTTTTCTAGAAAAAAGGCCAAACTTTAGTTTATCAGTGTATATAAGTACACTAAGATAATACTAAGATATATATACACACACAAAAAGTAATATGTTATTTAGAGTATTGCCTCTGCTACTCATAGGAACTTGAATAGAACATCTAATGACACAAGAACAGCCAAATGAACTCCCATTCTTTTCCTGGCAAAGAGGGTGTAATGCAGAAACTTATTGACATGACTGTTTGAATAGCACTGCCTCATCTCCAGACAGGTCTTTTCTTATCTCCAGACAGTTATTCTGTGCTCTCTGCTGCAGCACAGCTCCTGCGACCTGGTGCATCTCCTCCAGGGCACAGGCTGGCAATCACACCATGTTCTTTGGCACTTCTGTTATCCTCCTTCCTCAGATTGCTTTGTGCCCCAGGATGAACAGAGACAGGAGAGACCTGCCTGTCTCTGTATTTTACAGGGACTCATAACCAACACCCCTTCAACAAGATGCTCTAAACAAACACTGTCTGGTCACTGGGAGAGATGGCACCAAAGTCTCACCCTTTGCCAAGGCTTTAACTGGGCACCAAGAGGAGCAAATGCTCCTGAGAGGGACTGTGACAAGGGTGAGAGCAAGAAGCAGTTCCTAGGGTCTCTGCAAACTCCCACCCAGAGCCAGAAGCAGTTCACATGACCAGCACTGCAGCCCAAGTTCTTCCCTTGGCTCCAGCCTCAGAGTCAACAATCACACTCCTTTCCCACTGGCACTGTGCTCTTCTGTCACATCTGAAGGTTGGTAAGGAAATACAGCCACACTTTTACTGCAGGGTGGCTGATCCTCCGGCCTCCACAGGGCAAACCCACATCATAATTTCCCTTCAGTGTCAGCTGGCAAACTGAGCTGGATGAAGAGGAAAATATCCAGCCTCCAGCTGAGGAGGGGAATATCCAACACTGAAGGATGTTCAGTGCTCACAGACCTCACACCAGGCACAAAAATAAGGGGGGGAGCAGACAACAGAGTAACTGAAAACCAGGAGGCACACACAGAGGGGAAGTGACAGCATAGCATAAATCCTGCATGGGAGACCTGATTTCTTTCTCATTCTTCAGTTTTAGACATCTAAACCCAGCACATTGTGTTGTGCCTGCACAGTCTCCTTTACAAGGGCTGTTGGGTCAGGCACTCTCAATTGCAGGGCCAAATAAAATGCAAAAAACCTCGAGATGAAAATATGACATTAAAAGGAGAGAAATCATGCAGCACAAGTCTGGGGAGAGCTATCAAGGGCCGAGTGAGCACGGGCTGTGCTGCTGCCCCCCGTAAGCATCACCAGCTCCCCTGATCCCTCAGCACTCCCCATGGGCACCTCTGTGCAGCAGCTCCTCTCATGACACCTCAGCCAGCCAGACATGTCACCTACTGATGGAGGGGAGAGGAACAGAGAGCAAAACAGGGGCTATTCTATTTCCCTTGCTGCTGGGGTGTGTGGGTAAAAGAGTGCCTCCAACCCACAGACATATCCATATGTAGTGGCACAAGATGCTTTACTGACTCACAGTGCAATCGATCCAAGGAATTGATGATTTCCTACCTCATGGTGGCCATCACCATCTCAAAAAACACTTTGCCACAGAAAGGTCTCACTGTCATTAATACAACAAGGCCATGTAAGGCTTTTCAGCCTTTATTGCTCACCTCTCCCTGACAATTTAGTGCCTGAAGTCAACCAATACAACCACTTCTGAAAAGCAGGGACCTCTTATCTCCCCATCAATAGTCAGTAATAAAATGTGTCCCAGTGTGTTCAAAACACAGCAATAAACAGAGATCACAAAGAAGCTGCTAGACCAGCTCATCTCGTCAGAGCTCAACACTGTAACAGCAATTAACTGGGGATGTTTCAACACCAGAAGTGGTTTCAGGCTTTACAGGGGGAGGGGGGGAAAAAAAAAAAAAAGGTGACTCATGAAATTATTCTTTGTGGCTGCAACTTTTGATTTCCATTTATCTAGAAAAGACCTACTGACAAATCTAATTCCTGAGCTACAGTAGTTGGGGGGGAAAAAAAATGTAAAAAAATCACGTGCCTGTAAGTGCCTAGTTTGTGTTTCAGGTGCCAACTCCACAGCTCTAAATTCAGAGACATCCTTATTTAGAGCAGTACTATATTCTGTGTTGAATTAATTCTCTTGCTGTTGATGTAGTGTTGGTTATTATGTTCCTTTGAGATTTGAAGTCTCAATCACACAACAGGTTCTAAAAGGATCAGCAGTTTCAGTGTGCACTTACATTTCTCCACCTAATACACATGGAAGGGGAAGTATTTACCACTAAGATCACCTTTAAGTGTTCAGCAGGCAATTTTCAAATAACAGTTTATTTTCAATCAAAGAACTGCTAATACATATTTCAGAGGTAGATAAAGGCACAAAAGCACAGGATGATGTGACATTCAGTTTGGGCTGTTTAGCCTGGAGAAAAGACTGAGGAAGGATCTTCTCACTCTCTGCTGTTCCCTGAAAGGAGGCTGGAGCCAGGTGGGGGTGGATCTCTTCTCCCAGTTAGCAAGGGATAGGACAAGGGGAAATGGCACCAGAGGAGGTCATTAGGGACATTTTTTTTTTTTAATGGAAGGGGTTGTAAAGCAGTGGAATGACCTGCCCAAGGCAGTGGGGGAGTCACCACCCCAGCAGTGTTCAAAAAGATGTGGATATGACACCTGAGGATGTGGTTTAGTGGTGAACATGGTGTTGTTAAAAAAAAAAAAGAAAGAAATACAAGCAGCCCTACAGGCTTATTCATGTCCTTCTACAGACAGTTCTTACATTACCTCTAAAGCATCATTACTGCATAACCAAGGAGGGATTTAAAGCCCCTACACTGAACAGGGGACTCTCTCCAGACCTGTGAGCAGGCACATGGCATCCCAGCAGATCTGGAGCAACAGGAACATAAACCTTGTTCTCAAGACACCGACAGACAAGTTACACCAACAGCTGTGCTTGAGAGACCACAAGTAATTGAATTTTCAGCAAAGGGTACAGAGCAGTGCAAGGCCTGTCTTGATTTAAGCAAGAGTTCCTCAAACCTCTCCAGAATCAGTGATAGAGACATAATTTAGTGTCCTTAAAGGCCCCAGATCAGAAGGAGAACAGGATGTTATATCTGAAAGTGAACAGCTAAGGAAAAGTCTCCCCAGGAGAGGTGTTCTCTCCTGAAAATAACTGAGACTACACTCAAAACTGGCTTTCTTTGTGCCTCTTCTTTTAAGAGATTTTAAAACAAGAGCCAAAAACTCTGCCTTTCTTCTTTCCTTTCCCTGCAGCTCAGGAAAGGGAGCAACAGCAGGGACAGGGCTGGCAGAGACCCAGGAGACCTGTGCTGGGAACCCTCACCCCTCTTCCCATGGGGACCACCAACTCAGCCCTCTCCCCACTCACCTCCAAGGCTGGAAGGCTTTAAAGCAGGATTTTACTTATTCATTTTTTCTGTTGGGGGCAAAAATCACGTGGACCTGGTTTAGGGGTGAACATGGTGGTGCTGCATTGGCAGTTGGACTTGCTGGTCTGAAAGATCTTTTCCAGCCTTGGCAATTCTGTGCTTCTGCCCTCAGCTTTAGCTGACTTCTCAGAGATGAGATACCTCTGTTCCATCAGAAACACTCCACATAAGAACCAGGAGGGAAAGTTTATACAGTGTAGGAAGATTGGAAAAAAGCAATTCTGATGTGTCTAAAAAAACTCAAAAGCATTCCTTTGAAGCAAAGTGTTAATATTTTTCATAAAATATTTATAAAGTGGTACAGGATATTTATAAAAGAATATCAGCATATTTTTATAGACAGCTTGGAAGTTGTCAGAAGTGGATTTAGCAGAAAAAGGGAACCTCTGTTTTAGAGTACTTTGCATCCTTTTGCATAATTTCATCTGTGTGTTGGGTTTTTATTTAACTTTACAGGATGACTTCAAGAAGCTTCCCAGTGGTTACAGAACTACACTTAATTTGACAGACCTTTTCCACAACATAGAAAAGGGACACATCTCTTCCTATTAACCTCTTACAAGAGGATTAATTTTATTTTCTCATAAATAGATTTTCATCAGCAGCATTTACAATTTTATACAACAGCTGAAAACTGACCGAATCCCAAAATAACTAATTCAAAATGGAAGCATTGGCAGGAAAAGAAAAAAAAAATCTATGGTCTTAATAGCCAGCATTAGTGTCTAATGCAATTAACTCTCCTGAAAAATGTTTTGGGAGAAAACTCTACCGGGTGCCCCATCCCTGGGAGTGTCCCAGGCCAGGTTGGATGGGGCTCGGAGCACCCTGGGCTGGTGGGAGGTGTCCCTGCCCAGGGCAGGGGATGGCACTGGGTGGGCTTTATGGTCCCTTCCAGCTCAAACCAGTTCACAATTCTATGGCTGCAGAGGGAACTTTGACCCATTATTGGCATTAACAACCATAAGTTATTTAATCAAAAATGTCCTTGTTCTTATTGGATTAGCACAGTACAGTCCCTCAATCTTTTGTAGCCTACAGGAATATATCCTCTCCAGCAAATAAAGCTCTATTTCCTTCTGGAATCATGGATTTTCTGCTAAATAAAAGGTCAGCTTTAAAATTAAAGCAATACTTCTGGTGGGTTGTTCCTGGTCAGTGAATAAAGCCATATTTCAGCAGCACATTTGTATTATTGGATTTCTGAATCACATTTCAGTAGCTTACAAAACACATATACAAAAATACAGTATTAATAACAAATAGCGAATGGACTTATGTAAAACAGGACAACACAAGAACATTTTATTTAAACAACACATGTGCAAGAATCACTCAGGATACTTATTAATCATGTGATACATATTAAAAAGGCAAACATTGTCACTTCTCATAAGACTTTCTACTGGGCTTATTTGAATAAAATTGCCATCATAAAAATAAGTCTAAAACATTTCCCCAGTCCTTCACACAGACACAAACAGAACCAGCAAGACTAAGGGTATGCCAGCACACGCTCTCACTCCCAAAAAACTATGGAAAGGGAGGTATAGGGATTCCACGAAATTCAGTGACTATTTATTCCAGTATTTAACTCTCCTCTCATTCACAAAGTTTGTTATTAGCTGATATAAACCTCCCTCCTGCAACACATGCTTATGTTCTGTTCTCTTCCCAGGGAAGAGAACAAATACTTAATTACCACCCGAATCGTCACACAAATATGCACCCAAACATGAGAAACAAAGCAAGGCTGATTTAAATGCAGCATGTGCCATATTTAATACCAGTTGTAAACCGTGAAGGACCAGGCTGTGTAATGTTTCACTTGCAATAGAAACTACTCGAGTCTTTCAAGGCAATGGGAACTCTGGGGATTAATGTGTGTGTAACAGTGTGTTCCCCACACTGGGCTGCCAAACCACAGCCTGTGCCTCATTTCAACTCACTCACTTCTGCAGATCTCCAGTGTATTACAGGAAATAAACCCCAGATATTGGTATAATACAGCCAGCACTTCTGAAGCAATTCTGTTCTCTTTACAGGATGTCCTTCTAAATATCAGGCTTCATTTAGACCCCTGATTCTAGGAAGAGTTTGATTTCTATTGTTTGTGGAAGGCACTTAGCAATGAACCCTCGTTATCAGTGCGACACCCAAGATGATCACTGACAGAGTCCCATACTACAAAAAATTACACTGACTCAAAAATTGCTGCCTAGTTTAGTTACTAAACACATATGGCTTGGGGAAGGTAGAGAAAGACGTTCCAACAAAGGAAATGTGCGCATAAGGACCCTGGTGGATGTAGGCTCAATTTTTGGATGAATAATTTCAAACTTTTCCACTCCAAAACCCCAGAGAATAGGCCTGTTTAGAGCACACAACAGGTCTGGAACAGAAGCTTAGCAGAGGTGACAGGATTAACCACATCACCTTAATCATAGGTGTGTTATACCCCCCTAAACGCTTTGGCACCACTAATTCAAGGCAGCTTTTCAAGGGGAGACGCCCACCCAGCACACACACAATGTGAACCTTCCCAAACATGCTCGGTCAAACTAAAGCCAAAATACCCAGCCTGAAACTCTACCCTGTGAGGCCAAGCCTGGAGGTGGGAGTCCCCAAAGCAGAGAGCTGCATTATTTAGCTCAGTTTAGAACAGCACTTACCCCCACACGTGGCTTTTCAGCACATGTGGTTGATTCTGTGATTCTTTGAATGCTTGAAGACAGTGAGTTTGAATTTGACTGCACATTATTCATCCTGCTTATGTGTTTATTCCTCCCACTGCCCCACATCCATCCTGCCATTAAATTGTAGGCTGACTATGGAGCAAAGGACTATTCCTCCTCTGCACACAGCCAGGCACACCAAGGGCTATCAGGGGCTGCCAGGCACTAAATAACACCTCCCACTTTGTGTAACTAAAGGAACAAAGGAAAATGAAACCTTTGAATCAGCTTTACAAAAGAGCTTACAATAACATTCAAATGAGAATGAGTTTGATCAATATCTTCCATCCTGTTTAGGTGGTTCTCAGTTGCTGAGAAAAAGTGGTCCTTACCCACCAGGCTCAGCACAGAACTCCTTCCCGGCTCTTTGCTGGAGCACAAGCCAGAGGCTTTGGAAAAGTGTCTGCCATAACTTCACCCAAGGGGAATTTGCACATCTGCAAGGCATGCTGCTCCAACCAGGAGCCTTCACTCAAGCAGTGGGAGCCAGAGCTGCTTCGCAGACCCAGGGGGCATAAAGGGGATGATTCCCCCTCAGAGCCTGAGGAGGACCAGGACATCCTCCAGCTGTGAACCACTCCTGGCTGTATTTACCAGACCCAGATGGAGAAGCAACAGCAGTGAGGCCACACCACCCTTCACTGGGGTGCAGGTATCCAACCCCACCGACGTGGTGGGGAAGGAGTTCCTGCCCCAAAGGAATTGAGACCCAAAAACAAGCCCACCTTTTCCCTCAATTAGCACCAGCTCTGAACAAACAGAAAACTGGATTACAAGGATCAGAAACGAACACCACAGGCAATAGTAAGTTCTGTGCTGGCCTTGCTCAGAGTTGCACTCCTTGCAGTGGCTGATGTGGCCCCACCAGCTTCCAAGCAGGTATCACACTGGGCTACTTTATGTACACCCCTAAACCAACATATCTGAGCACAAATTCATTCAGGGGAGGATTTGGGGAATAACTAATGCTAGCATCCCGCCAACAAAAGAAATTATCTCACCAGGTATGACCATTATAAAGTATTTCAGCATTAGCAAGAGTTACACAATGCATCACCTGTGTAAGAACACCAAGCCAAGGAAAACAGGACATGGATTCTTCATCAGAGCAGTTCACTTTTTCAAGTCTACAACAAATACCATTAGTCTTCATTTCTACCATTCAACTTAACCTTTTGGAAATGCTACAGCTAATAAAGTTAACAGAATAATAAGAAAACATTCCTTTCCTTGATGTTTCTGCACCTGACTCCTCCAGCCTCTCCCTCTCACCTTCCCATTGTTTTTGACATTACCAATCACGCTCCCTCCACTGGTGTCTCAGCTTCTGTACAAAATCTCAGCTCACAATTCTTCTCAGTCACTGCTCCAGTGTTTCTTCTCCTTGCTTACACTTGTTGGGAGTCTTTAAACTCCTTAAACATCCCCCACCATTAGCTTAGGGAACTGACCCATTGCCTGCTCATCTAAAGCCAGCCATACATTTTGCCCTAATTCCAGGCAACAGAACCCCCTAAGAGCAGTAAAAATCAAACCAGTCACTGACTGAACTTCCAGTCTCTGGCAGCCACATCTTCAGTCACCTGCACATCACACTCCTCCAGTTCAGAAGGGGCATCCCCTGGGTGGAAGATGTCACTACCCTGGGACACCAACCCAAATTCCAGTTGCCCACACAGCAGCTCCCTGTACAGGGCACAGGGAGGGAGCTCCACAGCAGGAACTGCCATCTCATTTATACAATTCATCTACTTGGTCTTCTCTTAGGATTAAAGGTTTAAAATAGGAGCTAAACCCCAAAATCCTGAAATGCAAGACTTTCTAACATCTTTCCAAATTCAGTTTACATCTTTGATGTAAAGATCTCAAAGCCAGTTTGACAGTGCCTTGCAATGCAGTTCAAAGGTTTTCTGTCATGTTTGTTGCTGCTGGCAAAAGCATTGCCAGAGAAGCTGGTCCTTCAAAACTGCCCATGCACAAGGCAGTCATTTTATTCATTATCCTTAATAAGGAAATTGATATATCATCATTAAACAGTGCAATTAACTGTCCAAGTGACACAATTACACATGTACCCTAACTACACGAAGGGCATGGTAATTGCCTGTGCATTAATTTAAATTATACAAGAAAGCTATATATAAAAATACATACACTCAGTACGGGAAAACAGTGACAGGAATCCTGAAGCAAACCATAAAAGAAACATAAAAGCCTGTATAGATTGGCCAGGTACTACTCCAGGCTGTAAGTCAGTCACTCAACATGTGCCACAAGCATGGTCAGGAATCAATGTCACATCTCCAGCATCAGTCCTGTCAAACACAGCAAAAGCTCATCCCTGAGCAGGGACAAGGAAACAGGATCCATTCCACAGCAGGAGGAAGTTCATTTGCAGAAAACAGACTGCACAGATTAAATTTTAAAGCCATTATTCAATAAATCTTTTACTATTTCTACAAATGCACACACCTGCACTATCCCATCCCTCTGGGACAGAAAACAAACACCAGACCTTATCTATATAAAACTGGATCACATCTTCTGCCTATATTTGATGGCTGAGAGTTCCTGAGGGGTGGTTGCTACCTAAAGTGAAGTTATGCTTAAATAAACAGTGTCTATCAGAGGATCACATTGATTCAGAAATAAAACACAAGCCACTGTTATTGTATATGAACTACTGAGACAATCTATAAACAATCCTTTTCCAATTCTTCATCAGTCCAAAATTATATGAAACATCACTGCCTCAAACCAGGCTCACTTGTCTCAGACAGGAATTCAGCTGAACCTCCAGCAAAATACAGAAGTTATTCTGGGAGTGGCTGCTGTAGGAAGTGCCCATTCCTCACCCTGCTGGACAGGCAGCATTTGGATGATGCTTTCCCAAGCCAGCTGTGCATTGCTGCCTTCACTCAGGTGTCTCCCATCACTCAGGCAAAGCAGGCTTTTATCTCTGAGTTACTGAACTAATTCCCTCCCATGCCTACTGTGCTTTCTTGGTAATTTCATCCAGATAAACAGGGAATCCCCTGAAATTTTATAATAATGAAAAAAATAGTTAACAATTCACTATTATAAACAGTGATGTGCCTGTTTCTGTAATTTTTTTAATTCTTTCTTCAGCATTTCTTGCTCTTACAGCACATGTCCTTTGAGACCAGAAGCAAAGCACTGTCTTTATCTTTGGTTAAACCCCCAGCTGATGCAGCCCCAGAGCTGACTGAGGACAGGAGCAAATGTCTCGCAGCAAAGGCACTGATCATTTCTCCACACATTTCTAGAAACAGCTTAATACAACTAGACATGGATTTTTTCATAGAATCAGACTGCTTTGGGTTGGAAGGGACCTTCAAGGCCTTCTCATCCCACCCCCTGCCATGGGCAGGGACACCTCTCACCAGCCCAGGTTGCTCCAAGCCCCGTCCAGCCTGGCCTTGGACACTCCCAAGGATGGGGCAGCTACAGCTTCTGTGGGCACCCTGTGCCAGGGCCTGCCCACCCTCATGGGGGAGAATTTCTTCCCCATATCTTAATATTTTGATTAAATATTTCCAAAAAAAAGCACAGAAGTCACATGAAAGGAAAGTGTGAGGAAGCAGCAATGCTTTCCTAGTAGTTCTGTCCAAAACACAGACAAATACAGAAAGTAAGTAAACCCCCTTACTGGTGCTTTAGGAAGTATTCCTGTATTCATTGCAATTTTTATGTTCTTCTTATAGCTTTTTGGGGCCATCTTTTATGTTTTGAATACATTCAAAACTTACTGCTTCAGTGCTGTAGATGCTTTAATGTTAATGAGTTTGGGGTCACACCACATTAAATGCTACACAAAGCATTCAATGGGTCATAAAAGCTGTGTAACCTTGTCGTTCAGCTCTGAGATAGTTTGACTGAGACATGCACAGGAATTTTTGCATCAGACCAATAAAACAATTGATCTGGCTTTCACAAAGCTCTAAGTAAAACTATCAGCAGCCAACAATGGTACCACATCCCTCACCTGCTGTGGAACAGCAAAACTCACACTTTAAAGTGCAATTTTCAGCTGCATTGTTGCCTGGAGCACCAGAGCTTCATCTTCTCTAGTGCACCCCAGATCACTATTGCTCAATACCCTTAATTAGTTTTCCTTCAATAATATAGGGATTAGTAAACTTATTTTTAATACACAACAGAAAAGCTGTGTAAGGAGCTTCCATGAAGAAGAAATTCAGGAATGTTGCTCCAATAACAGGTGATATGCAAATATGGAATCCCCCAAATACTCATTGAAATAAACCTTTAATTAATTGTTCCTGAAAAGAAATCCACTTTTTCAAAAAAATGGACTGTTACACACACAGAAATCAGGTTGCCACAAAAAGAAATAATTTGCTTCTGAAGTGACATTTGTCAGCCAAATGACTAAATACCCTGACATTTATGGAGAGCGCTCTGCTGCTGAAGCCATACACTGCTGCTTAACGTTAGTTTTCTTTTATAGAAAGAGAGTCACAATTTGAGCATAAAAATTGCTCTTATTAGGCAGAGAATGTCAAGTCTCATTGCTAAATTTACTGGAGTGATTCAGCATGAAAACAAGCATTGCCCTTTTGGCTTTTGGCAGCTCCATTAAAGTGCCCATTCATTACCCACATTAACTTTACAGCGATGGCATTACCAAGGCCAACCATCCTAAATTCCTTCAAGCACTGATTCAAACTCACACAAATACAATGTCCATCTTGCAATCAGCCTATAAAGCCCCTGAAAATTGTAGATAAGCAAGCTCAGACTTGGGCATGTTTGGCAGACCACCTTGCCATCCTGAAACCTGCCAAAGCCACCTCTGCTCTCCTGGTCAGAGGGTCTGAAGTAGGGAATCCTCAGACCCTACAAGAAGGCTCACATGTCTGCCAGCCCTGCTTGAGACCTGGGAAACCAGGATCAAAAGCCCTGAAAGGGACAGAGCACAGACCAGGCTCTGCTTGGGGGTGCCCAGCAATGGGACAGAAACTGATGCCCAGGAAGTCCCACCTGAACATGAGGAAGAACTTTTTTGCTGTGCAGTGATTGAGTTTGTCCAGAGAGGGTGTGGAGTCTCCTCCCTAGGGATATTCCAGAACCATCTGGACACAACCCTGTGCCTTGTGCTCTGGGACAGCCCTGCTTGAGCAGGGAGACTGGCCAGATACCACTGACCCATCCTAGGTTTTAAACATCTCAGAGCACCAGTTGCAAATGCCATCCTTTGAAAGGCTTTCCTGAGCAGAGACTCA
Organism: Scytalopus superciliaris; assembly: GCA_013400415.1. NCBI lineage: Eukaryota > Metazoa > Chordata > Aves > Passeriformes > Rhinocryptidae > Scytalopus > Scytalopus superciliaris. The sequence goes on along the minus strand of VXBX01009670.1, from coordinate 292,751 downwards.
GATACACACAAGCACTGACAAAACAACCCCCACCAACACATCTCCTGAGGCCTGGGCAGTCTGATGTGCTGGACTTCCAAACACAGGTCAGGAGGTGCCTCCAGGAGTCTCCTGGACAGAGAAACAACCCCCTAATATTCAGAAGCAATAGCCAAGGACTAGACCTCATCAGGATAATTTACACAACCTGAACATCCATATACAACTCCCAAAGTACCAGTAACTCCAGGCAAGGCAGGTGAGTGTCCTGGAGCTACAGAGCTCAGCTTGGGAGGCAGAGCCAGTCAGAGCTGGGGGACAGGGAGGAAGGAAATCAGTGGAGGTTTGTCTGGGAGAGACCAAAATTTGAGGCAGATTAAATACTGATGAAGAATAGATGACAAATAATATTATCTACTAAAGAGAAACTGACAGATAAAACCAGTCTTGGATCCCCAAGTATTCCAGAGCGAAGTTAATCACCAAATTCCTCCTGTAACAGGACAGAGTTTGTTTCTGAAGGACAATGAGGAACAACTCAATACCACTCCCAAAACCACAAATGTTTGCCTTAATGTTTAAGCAATTTAGAAGCTCACACACAAACTAAGGCCCATTTAGAAACAAAACCCAAAGCAATACATTTTTCCAGATGCTCTCCTGGTTGCTCCAGCTGTAATGGCACACTTAGAAGAAACTGTAATAAAAAAGACAAAATGCTCCTGCGATACAGCAGGAACAGAGCAAACCAGCCATTAATATTGTTCTCCCAAAGAACAATGGTTCACAGAATAGCCTGAAAGGACATCTGACATGCATCTTTCTCTGCTTTCAAGAAATATAACCATACATAAAACCAATACGATTACTTGCTAAATCTAATAAGTTTCTTTTTCTTTGATGGTTGTTTGCTCCTTAATGTGCTTTAAATGCGTAATAAAAATATAATGAAAAACATACATTTATTCTATGTGGCAGCTACTGCATATTTCATAAAAAAGTAATCTTATAAAGTTTAATTTTACAGTGTTTCTTAAATCTATTTGTACTTATTCACTGTATGCAGAGGGTCTCTGCAAAGGAATTTAATACTGAACATAAACCTTCTCTTCACTGATATTAATGCCAAATTTTCTCTTTACAATCATTGTTTTGTCCCTTCTAAGCCTAGAAAAGGAAAAGTAAATGCACGTAAGGTTTCTGAAGACTCTCATTAAAATGTAAAGTCCAAATATCTGCATAATTTTCCCCCTGATTGCTTTAGGACTGTTATAGAATTTTTCCTGTCTGGGCATTTGTCTTCCATAACATTTTAGTTTCCTTGAGAAAACTGTGGACTGAGTTTCTCTCATCACCACTGGTGATATCGGAGCATCTGTTCTGCATTAAGGGAATGTAAATTTGAGCACAGCTGAATTAAAGACCACTTACTTTTCAAAAGGCATTTGTCAGGAGAAACACCAGCAAATAAAAGCTACTGACAGGGAACCTCATGCAGATCTTTAGGATGAGACAGTCCAGACAAACCCCTTGGGAAAGTCTCCCTTGTTTCCCTTTGCAGCAGAATTTACTGTCAAAAATTAGAATTGCAGTCACTGGTCAATCAACCTACGATTTAAAAGATACTCTTACATTACACACTCTGGCTGTTAGAGGTGTGCTGTCCTTACAAAGACCAGACCTGGTCCTACAGAGAGCCTCAGGGATCCCCTCTGCAATCACCCTGAGTGGGATTAACCTGAGGGCTTCAACCTTTTTGATGAGTCATGACTTGAATTTACTGTCTTGCACCTGTTTGGGTACCAGTTACTTGATAATCTTACCATCCTGCTTCTACCATGTATTTTTCCTCTATCTTTACAAAATGCACGAGCCATTTGCTCATCTGAGCAATATTGACATGTTGAATTTGCTAAAACAACAAGGATCAATAGCACACAGAACTCAAGAGACCTACCAGGACATGGAAAAATGTAATAAAGACCAAGGTGACAGCAGGTTTTAATTACGTGAGAGAAGAAGGTGTGTTCTGCAAGGTCTTTGCAATTTGAAACTATAATCAAAATGTCATCAGCCTGCCTCTCGTATTTTCAATCTCATAGGAAAATGACTAAAATGGTATAGCATTTTCAGATTAATTTTGATGCCTCCATCAGAAAGCCTGACATTTGGCTAATGTCAGACATCACCTACACTGTCATTTGATTTCTCTCTTCCCCCTTGGGTGTCGCTTCACTAATGACCTAGAGGTGGTAATGAAACACAGTGAACAGATTAAGGACAGAACTTCTGAAAACAAAGCAATATCTGCTTTGACATTAACATGCTGCTCGTGGAAGCATTCACAAATGTGTGTTATTTGCCAAGCCACAAGACACAGGTATTTAAAAACCACGTGGAAACATTCTCATCATTTACCCAATTTGATGATGAACTAATTCAAGTACTGCAAGAATTTACATCAGGACACAGTATCTGTTAGGAACATCACAAAGGTCTCACTTACAAGATTTAACATGTAGGGACATTTGCCTTCCTTCTTCCTCTGGGTGCTGCAAGAAATCCCAAGTTGTCCTTAGCTTCCAAAGAAACCTCCTGGGAAGCCCTACAGTTCAGTGGGAAGCATTCTGAATGTTCTGGCTCTTGCCTTAACAGATGCAATTGTATTACTCTGCACAATGATGCTGTTTGGAAAAGGTGCACGTCCAGAATGAAAATCACGCCTGGGAAAATTACTCTGGGCAACCTGGGCCAGGGCCTCACCACTTCCATCCTTTTGCCATCCCCCCACATAGGGTTCAGAGCCACCTGAGCCCGCCAGAGCTGCCCACCACACACTGAGGTTCATGCCCAGCATCAACAGCAACCAAAACCAACATACCACCAAGACTCACCCAGCCTCCAGCCACAAAGGTCCCTGAGAGAGCAGCACGACTTACCAGCTCCCCAGCAGCTCCACTGGGCTCTTCTGTGCTCAGGATGGGCTGTCTAGAGCAGGTCACTTTGCCCACCATGGCAGGTGGTGAGGGTGAGACCCCAGTACAGCCAAGACAAGCACAGGGCTGAGGGGCACTGTGCTGTGCTCCACTCACTGCCCAGGGGAGGCAGGAACTGCTGGGGAGGTTTTATCCCTGAGCTGGGAAACCTCCAGAAAGCCCTACACTGGGCAGGGCTGCTCAGCACTGCTGAAAACAACACCTGTGCCCGTGGCTGGGAGCAGATCCACCTGGAGGGGTGGGTGTAGGTCCAGCACAGGTGTAGCAGGGAAGGTGAGCAGGAGACACTGTGTTAATACAACCCCGTGGTGGGGTTCTGGTAGGGCAGACATTGCCTGAAACTGCAGCACTTAAAAGGCCAAGTCTAACTCCACAGCTCAGCACAGTGCTGGGGGTTAGAGCCACGAGCTTGGCTGGGGGCTGCAGGGCCAGGCTGGTTTTCCCCAGGTCTGAGACTGCCAGGACAGTGTGATAGTAACTGCTCTAGTGTGGAAAATGTCCTCCAGATACTCCAGGAACAATATCCACCCATTATTTTGCATGGGCTGCCCTGGGGCAGGTGGATGATGGTGCCTGGTCAGCACTGATGTGGATCAGCTTGAGTACAGTGACCTGCAGGTGAGGTGTTATGGCTGTTATACCCCATTGACTCAAATAAAGATTAGTTCTGGAGAAAGGATATCACTGTTATTGGTTCCAAGGTTTATTTCAAATCCCCATCCACCTCCCTTTGGAAGAGAACAGGCAATGATCACCAGCAGTACAGTGGCAAAGCAATAAATCAATCAATCAATAAATCCCAAGCTGTCTGTGGCCAATGAAGTAATTTCATCACATTTCACCAGTGATCAGGTCAGGATGTGCTGACAGCAGGCTCTGCTTGTGCTGAAGACCTGCCTGGTTACTGAGCTCCAGAGTTTTGTGGAAGTAACACATTTGCATACAAAAAACCTATTTTCATCAAAGCCTGGTTCTCCCCTTGCAAAGTATCAGCCACCAGCTGCAATGAGCAGTGCATTGAATGTGAACTGGTTATTTCCCATCTGGCTCTGAATTACAGAGAGTAGAAATGATGAATGAAATAACTGGATAATTTATTGAGATAATTAAAAATAATTTAATAATTAACCTTTACTTTCCTTTCACACTCAGGCCTCACTGTAAAATCAGCACTTCCTAAGCTCAAATGTATGGGATGTGTTTTTTGTAGAGGGATAGAGTTTGTGTTCCAGGACCTCCTAAATTCTTGTAGTTTTCTATAACTGGAAAAGGTAAGCTGGCTTTTCTTGTGCCTGCCTTTGGAAATCCTGCCTGTCCTCAGAGGAATTCACACTGCAACCAGCATGCAGCCATGGTGGATCACCGAAGGCATTTGGTTCATCTAGAACCCAGAGGTATTTGCTGGTTTTATCAGGACAGAATTCTTTGTGCAGGACTGGAGAGAGAACCAGATCTGTTCAATCCAGGTTCATTTTGTCCTGCTATTCCAGAACACACGGGAGCACTCAGGGTTTAACAGAATCTGGTGGGCAGCTGCTCATGGAATCCCAGACTGGTTTGGGTTGGGAGGGACCATGAAACTCAGCTCATTCCACCCCTGCCATGGGCAGGGCCACCTTCCACTAGACCAGGTTGGCGACCTCTCAGGGAGGTTCGGAGTCCCCATCCCTGGAGGTGTCCAAGGAATGACGGGATGTCTCACTCAGTGCTCTGGGCTGGGGGACAAAGTGGGGATTGGGCACAGGGTGGACTTGATGGCCTGGGCGGGCGTTTCTAATTTAAATGATTTTTAGTGAAATGATTCTGAGATTCACCAGGATGTGCAGGTACTGGTGGGAGTGTGGAGGGATGCTGAATGCTTTTCTGGGAGCTGTCACACCACTGGTGTGCAGGAGAGCGTGCCATGTGTCCTGCTTCTGGTGGGCTTTCCCCTGTGCTGCTGGGCACAAAGGGTACAGGAGGAAAGAAGACAACCCTGAGCTAAGTTCCTCCTTCTAGTTATGAGTTATGAGCACCTTTTATCAAATTGTTAAGTCTTTCCACATCTAAAAAAAAAAAAAACTCAGTATTTTTTGCTTGAGGCAGGAAAGATCCAGTAGATAAAGGAACCAGTCATATTCTTCACCTTGCAGAAGGGAGGAAGAAGATTCCCTTCATGAAACCCACCAGGTTTGCTGCACGAGCATCATTAGGAGAAGCAGATTCCTGGCTCTCCAATAGGCAGATCTGCTTTTTCTAGCAGAATCCCAACATTATTGCTCCTGTAATTACAATGGAGAGGGGAGGTTGATTTTTAATATTAAGGTGAAAGAGCCTTAGATTTTTAAAATTAAATTTACAATTCAATGTTGTAGATGAAGCACAGGAAATCCTGTGGGAAATGGATAATGGCTCCATGCTCCTGCATGAAATGTCTGCATGCATGATGCATAAATGCCATCATTTCACTCAAGTCTCTTGGAGACTCATCTCTCCAGAACAAGCTCTCAGACTGTTTTCCCCTGGCCACACGTGCACTTCCCAGCCCTCAGGGTCACAGTTTCTGCTTATACAGTCATTAACAGAGAAAGAGTAAGTCCTTCAAGAGAGTGGAGTTATGTAACTGAATATCTATAATTAAATTGAGCTGTGATACCAGTATTCCTATAGCATGGAACACAGGCTGAAACCGTGAACTGGGCAAGAAAAGCACAGCCCAAGGGCTGTGTGGAATTCCAACTGCTCCCTGAATCCCTGGTGAAACAGGGCTCAGGTCCCAAACACCAATGGTTATTTTTATCTCAACATTATTCGATGGATCTTTGCCCAAATCTCACTGTGGTCAGTAAGAGCTTTTCCATGCAATTTATGTGTCTTCAGCTGAAACTGCTGGTGCCTGACCTAGCCCAGATCAATGATCTCATCCACTGGCAGTTTAAGCAGAGAAGTTACAAAAGTTGCCCCTCTCACCTGAGGAATTACTTGTACAGTCACAACTTGTGTATTAAAACATAGTAAAACTGAACATGAGGACCATTTTCATGCTGGTTCCATCAATAAATACACCAGACTATGGACAACCTTCAGCCCAAGTACAGCCCTGTGCTCCCCAAACCCTGAGGGACACTCACTGCCCTGCACTTGGCAGTCACAGTCTCAGCACATGGATCCTGCAATGGGAATGGAAACACGGTCATGTCTGGGAATCCTGGCAGCTGGATCTCTTTGATTTTGAGATCTCTTTATGATCCTAATCTTCAGTTAAACTTGTAAGAGGCAGAGGAGAACTGGCATGCTGGAAGAAGGCAGAACAATAGGATTTGGAAAGACATTAGGGAAACAGGATGGAATTATGTGAGTTTCCCACTTTGGAAGTACCTACTGTCATGGCATCTGCAAGGGGAGAGGTGTAAGGAGTCAAGCAGCATCTAAGCACTTAGAGCTGGCTGTGGCAGCTAATTGCTGCCATGGTGCCAGAGAAAATTCCCTGTCTTTACCATCCTCAGCTACAGGAAATTGCTGCTCATCCAGCTGCCAGTGTGTGACAGGCAGCACCTCAGGGACAGGTCTGAAGGAGCCGTGCAGCAGTGGCACATTCCTGAGGAAGAGCACAATGTGCTGATGCTCCAGCTCTCCCAGTAGCATCATGTCATCCAGATAACATAAAAGCCCCAAATAACAGTTGCCTCTGGGATATGGAGAAGTTTCTTTGGAGGAAGAGATGCAAATATTCCTGGATACAAACCTCCCAGAGTCCAGCAAACAACAGCAAGTTCAGGGACAGTAATGGATGTGCTGCAGATTCACATCGACCCAAGAGTGTTTATGATCCACAAGGTCAAATGCAGCTGTTCCATTTTAAATAGAAGAGGAGATAAAATGTAAAGACAAGTTCAAGCTTTATTTGAATTCAAACACAGAAGGACCCAACAGCTACTGAATTTCAACTGCATTTAAGTGACTGCAGCCTTTAGACTCCTTTAAATGCCTTGTGAATAACTATCCCCCAAAGTGTGCTCACATACAAGTAACTTGCTTAAGTAAGTATCTTTAAATCAGCTGTGCTCAGTTCTGTTCATCTCTGCTCAGCTCTGTTCATCTCTGTTCAGCAGGCACAGGTCTGGCAGCAGAACATCTCAGAACACAACTTAGTGTGCAGCTACACAGTGTTGTAATTACAAGCAGTACAACACTGTCACATGGACATCTTCTTTAAGCCTTGGCAAGATGTTCCTCTTCCATGTTCCTCACAGCTGTACCAGCTCAGGATGTAGGTCCTATTTTAAGAACCTGGTCATAGAAGGTGGATAAGGAATTGACAAGTGTAAGAGAAAAAAAGGATTAAATACTACAGAGCAAACCCAAATGAGTGTCTGTCCCTTGAATCTGAAAGCACTGTTAATACCTGGGAACTAAGAGGAGCTTTGGGAAGAAGTTCTCTGGCCCTGTGCTCTCACTGAGCAGGCCTTGGGTATCCCTCCATGCTCCTGTATATTATCTCTGCAATACAAACATCTACTGTAATCCCTGACATGGCCAGGTTGGACAGGACTTGGAACAGCCTGGTCTAGTGGAAAGTGTCCATGCCTATGGTAGGATTGTGGAACTGGATGATCTTTAATATCTCTTCCAACACAATTTCATGATTATATGATGTTCATGTAAAAGCTTTCCAGAAGGTTTTCCTTCAATACATGTTTCAGCTAAATGTGAAAACACAAAGTTTTCAGATCAAAGTTCAAGGAAGACTTTTTAATCCATTTGAAGTTCCTGAGGCTGCCTAAGTTCTTGCCAGAAAGGATGTCATGCTGAAATTTTCTCCCCTTCATAAATTCCATGGAAATTCACAAAGAATTAAACTCAGCCTCTGATATACAGCAGGATCTGGATGGATGGCTCTGCCAAGAAAAGGGCTGTACATGCTATATATAAAATTAGAAGTAAATCTGAAGATCAGTTCCTGATTTTAAAATCATAATAGAACAATTAAGGTTTGGAAAGATCTCTAAGATCATAAAGTCCAACCTTTGATTGACTATCAGTCTTTTAATAGCAACCAAGATTTTTAAATAATTAAGGCAAGTTTAATCCTTTAGGTGATACCACTAGGAATTGGGCTAAGTTGATCTTTTGCTGCTGCTGTGGTCCTCCCTTTGACTTCAGACTTGCATTCCCCAGCTGTTGCTGGCGTGGTTTGCAGGAACAAGAGTGGAAACACCTCCCCCGAGAGGCCCCTGGCAAAACCCCCTGAAGCAGAACGAGGTGTCTCAGCACTGACAACACACAGGCAAAGAATAAGCTGTTCTCTAAAGCAGCGCTGTGGAGATTCACAGCCTACAAGATGTAAAAGGACGTGAGGAAGATGACTTTTCTATCGCCTCAAAGGCAGCGGCAGCAGAGGTGGCGCGATTGAAGCAGCTCTTGCCCTCAGCACGTTCCCCGAATGGCCTCGAGCACATTCAAAATGAGACGGTGAGGGAAAATGGCCAGAAAAGCCAAATTCATTCGGTTTGCTGTCTGAGGGGATAGAGCATCACTGCTTGAGGTACCAACAGCAATCTGAACAATTCTGGAGATGATGGGGACGGTGTCACTGAAAGCCATGCGCTGTCAGCCCCAGCTGACTCTGCTGTCCATCCACATGATGGAAAACGCCTTTGGAGGCAGAAGGGTCACTCTGGTGTCCATGGGACGGCCTCTGGTGAAGCAGCCAGGTGCTGTTGCGTTTGTACATTGTATTTCACAGCTGTGAACCCTGCAGGATGGACAGAGGGATTTACATCCACCTACTGTCATTTCTGTGAATCACCGGGAATAGAGTAGATGTAAACAGAAACACTTTGCAGCTCTGACAAAGTTTGCCAGCCTATTCTTTTCTTCATTATTTTCACTTTCTGCCTGCTTTGCTTACATAACTCCTATTCTGTCCTGCTCCTCACAGTGAAGCTTCCTTTCTTTCCCCTCCCATTTCTTCCTAGACAACTTTCTCCCTCGTATCCTCCATCTGCTCTCAGACACATCATGGCTTGGCAGCACAGAGCAATAGGCAAGTTCTGAAAGGATTTCAGAGAGTTTTGTGCTTCTGACACGACTTTGTGTACTTCTGCCTTTGTGTTATCCAAATAAAGCTGTTTGTATCTGACCTGGAAGGTTTACTTTGCAGCTTCCAAGAAAACACCCAAGTGTTGTCAAATACCATGCCTGAGCTTTGAGCGCCTTTTGCCCATGGGGAGAAAACAATTTATGTCACATGCCTGTTTCTGGGACTCTGTGAAGAAAGAGAAGAGGTGCGGGGATTGTCTTCTACTGCCACTCATCAGGTTACCAAATCTATTCAGGTTTACTCAGATACTCAGGTCTTGTCAAAGCTGTGAAGCCTTGTAATTCTTATCTGGAAATTCCAGATGTCCCACAGTCCCCTGTAACAGTGGGGCTGTGTGTCATCTGGAAGTGCAGCCTCATTCACTGTGTGCCAGGCAGGGCACACGAACCTGGTCTCCACAACAGGTGCTGAACAAAACTATCATGATTTATTTCTCTTTTCTTTTGATGGACCAAAAGTAAACAAAGGGCTTAGTTCAACTCAGGGAGTCAAAACAGTCCAGTGGCTATAGGTGAGAGCAGAACTGGAATTAAAAAGGAATTTTGAAACTCTCCTGGACCAGGTGTTTTGTGTTTCAGCTCCAAAAGCTTCTGAAGGGCATTATCTGAAAAGTCCTTCTGGGATCCTGTGAGTGAGAGATACTGTACAAATGGTGACATTCATTATCCTGCTGTTGTGAACATGTATCAGTGGTTCAGAATTTCAGATGTCTCCTGTTAACATTACTGCTTTTAAAAGAGGATTTGCATCTTAAAACAAGTGGGTTTGCTTTCAGTCCTGAGAAGTACAGAACAGAAACTGGACTAAAGTGGAACCCACTGATGTGTCAGTCCAAGGACATAGAGCAGCTTGGGGTGATCTCTGAGCTAATCCTCACATGTTTGCCCCTTCCCTTGTGTCTGTGGAAGGTTTATGTAACTCAGCCTGTGCATCACTGCCTGCAGTGCTGAGTTTCTAACCCAGGTGGTGTCCCAGGCTTTTCCATCGAGTGATGAGGTTTTATTCATAAATACTGAACTGACCCTGGGTTTTCATCATTAGCTCTACAGTTTCACATAGTTTTAAAATGTATGTCAGTTAGCACTAAATGTACTTTTCAGAGTTGTAGCAACAGACAAATCCTCTAAAATACCCTTTATAGCATCCTCGGTTCCATTAGGGATCAATATTCTTCCCATAAATCCAACCTATTTTCCTTACTCTAAAGATCCCCTAAAATTGGGCATTTACGCTTATGCGGGCACTTGGCCAATGTTTTACCAGGCTGATGGAACGAAGCGTTTTACCACAGTGCCACCCGGTGGGGTCTGGGCATCACGGCGGGGCTGGAGGAAACGGGAACCACAGAATGTCCTCAGCTGGAAGGGACCCGCATGGACCATCGAGTCCAGCTCCTGAATACAAGGAATACAAGCCCTACCTTGCAGGCAAGGAGGAAGCGGAGACATTGCACGGATTTGGGCTCTCCAGTACTGCCTCATATGTAGCATATGGCAAAATAAACACATTATTGCAAAGGAAGCACAATGGGAATATTGAGAAAACGTGGTGCAGCAATTGCAGGAAAGAGGCAGAAATGATACACAAGATATACACAAACGTTTACAAACATTACAGCTCGACACAGTGCCACTGTTCCTAAAACACACCCTTTTCACTGTGCCAGCAGGCACACAAACCCAGTGGGCAGGTCTGAGCTGTTCCTTGGGGTGCTCCGTATGGATGCTCAGGCTCTGGTGTGAGCAGACTGGGGGGAGATCCAGTGCCCTGGGGCTGCAAACTGCCTGGAGAATGATATGGATTATTCCTGGCCCGGAGCTGGAACCCAAAAGCATGACTGAGATCTGAACAGCAAGAGATGAGGTAAATCCCTGTCCTTCCTCCTGAGGTTCAGGTGCCAAACCTGTAGCCTGGGAGTGATTTCAGTTCTCAGCCCTTGGTGCTTCTCCTTTCCAAGCACCCTATTTGCCATTTCACTGACATCAGACCACCTCTGGACTAGGTCTCCCACTCCTCAACCCCTTTTGGTTTTTGAAAGGCAGTGTTGATTTTGAACATCAACAATCAAGAAAGCCCTGGAGCTGTTCCAGAAATGCCTGGACGTGGCACTCAGTGCTCTGGTCTGGGTGACAAGGTGGTGCTCAGTCAAAGGTTGGACTCAATGGTCAGGGAGGTCTTTTCCAACCTCAATGATTCTGTGATTTCTTTCCAATAAAACTAAACCAGATGGTGTGCTCTACCACAACAGCATCTGTTCTGTGCTCCAACTTCCAGGTGTTAGTCCATCTATTAGACGTAATCCATAGTGAAAACCCCCATATGTGTAATAGAGATGTTGCAGCCCCAGCACCCACTGATTGAATCTTTAGTTTGAACCTTTTAACACTGCAACACATAATAATGTACAAATAGTCTAGGAAACAGTTCTTTTTGTATTTGTAGACTCCAGAAGAGCAGCAGGATAAACAAACAGCATCACTTGGTCTTGTAAATCCCAGGAGACACTGAATTCATTACACCCACATCGAAGCGTGCCAGTGCCCACTGCCTGCCTTCGCTCAGCTGTGCCTCTGAGGGAAAAGGAATGATCTTGTCACATATTCCATAATGGAAACTCCATGTATTTGTCCCACCTCACACAACATTATTGTTCCTCTCAGCTTTGCTATGAAACATCGTCCATCAAACAGGTACATTCAAGGCTTTTTTGTTGAATATACACACAGCAACAACAACAGTCAGCTCCGAGGAGGTTTTCTCCTACTTGCTATTAATTCCTTTCTGCAGAAATCACACAGAGAAGGATGACCCAGGAATGAAAACGGGAGCCCAATACTGAGGATATTGGGCTTTACCTTATTGTCCTGTTAGAGATGTCTTGTGTAACTTTGCCAAATACATCATCATGTGCCTCCAGTCAGTGTGTGCAGAGGAGAAGCACCACTCCCAAACCTCTCCAGGAGGAACCTGGTCAGGACTGAGGGGCTGGAAGCACAGCTGTAGCTCACTTGGGACATTGGTCCTTCCAAAGACCTCTCAGGTGAAAGGAAAAAGCCCAGTTCATGCATTCAACTGAAGCATCTTCTTGATTTTGTGGATTAGTTTGATTTTCTGTTTCTTTTCAGTGGAATTCAGACTTCTCAGGAGGTGGGTCTGAGCAGTGGTTGATTGATTTCCTCAGTTTCCTCAACTGATATCCTCAGTTTCTTCTACCACACAAAATAAAGGGAAATTCTCATCTTGAATGCAGATTCAGAGACCTGGCTGTGCTCACAAATCCATCCTGGGGGCTGCCTGCACAAATGTGCTTCAACGCCAAAGATCTGTGGCAAGTTCACATGTTCCAACAGAGTAATAAAAATATTTGCACTCGTGCAAATGGAGAAAAAAATTCTGAATATCTGTGTGTTAGGAGTATTTGTGAACCATAAGAGATGTTAAAAGTATGGGAAAAAAATAACCTAATTCTACAAATATCTTAAAATATTTTAATTTTAAAAATCCATGTTGTGTCTCTATCAAACCAGCCTGTGCAGGGAGCAAGGACATGTTCTGAGCAGCCACTCGTGCAGGTGAAACATCTCGGGCTTCAGGCTGTAAATCAACCCCAATTGTCATTAAGACTAAGGAGGGAGTTTATGTAGAGATTAGTTTAGGTTTAATTCTCTGGGAGTTTTCCTATTGATTTAAAAAGGACTCAGGTCACTGCTCCAGGCTTTCCTCTATGAAACATCCGTGTTTGATCATGACTGGGTAAAGAATAAAGAACTAATTTGGATAATGCCTAAGAGAAGACATTGAAATGTGAGCAAGCAATAGGAACCAACAGAGTCTGTCCTAAAGCTCCCTGTTATTAGCATTTAATGAGTAGTGAGAATAAATAAATGCAAAGTAGACCATAAATAAGTCCTGCCTGTGAGGGCTGTGGTGTGTTAAGGAAGCAGCAGCGAAGGGAAGAGCTGAAATCCCTGCTCAGGTGTGCTGGTGGTCAGGGTGGAGCTGCTGCCCAAAGGCAGGCCTGGCCCTGGGGTGTAGGGCTGAGCAAGGAACAGGCTCTCCTCTGCTCCCTCACCCCCCTCACACTGCACAGAACCTGCTCAGGGAGAGAAATGGCTCTTGTCTAGGGTTAATTATTAATGGATAAATTCAACAGAGAGTTTTAATAAAAGATCAGATTAACTCAGTTCAGGTGTTCCAAACACGGATATCATCTCTACATGAGTCTATCTGGCTCTCTAAGTGTCTCTTTGGTGTCTGTAATTATAAATTTGAATAATCCATCCCACCTGCACTCCTGTATTCTTCCTCCTCTAACCTGGACATCAATGCTTTACAAGGGCAGAGCTTTGGGGACACCGATGCTTTGCTATATCCCTGCTTTTACAATTGTATGTATCACTAATAAAACTAAAGTGACACAAAGATGTTAACAACTATATTATTAATTTGCAGTGAAAGGGCAAATAAAGCAGAAATCCCAGAAGGGCTGATGCCCCGTTACTTTTACAGGTGACATATAAAAAATCTAAAGCAAATGTGTTTGCTCTTCAAAGAAATATAGAGGAAAGATTCCAGTGTCAGTATCATCCTCCCTCCTTCCCTGCCCTCCTTCCTTCCTTTAAATGTTTCAAGCTTTAAATTTGTTCAGCAAGTAAAAAAATACTTGTGAAGTCCATTTAATATTTACAGATGTTTAGTGGCAGGAAGAGCAACTTCCTTTTACATTTCCCAGTGGAGGCCTCGTGCTGCTTCTTTTCCTGAGCCTGTCACAGCCAGTCACATCACCGAGAAGCTGGAATGGAGATGAATCCTTTGTGAAGCTCCAGGATCTCCCCTTGGTCAGCTTTTCCCATCACATTGGAGTGAATTGATAGAGAAGCAGAAGGTTTCCCTCCTGATGAACAGGTTTCAGGTGTACTTTGGATGGCCCACTGTGCTGAGAAGAGAAGCTGAGAAGCTTTTCCTTTCCAAATAATTTCTTTTTTATTACAAAATCCACAACTAACCTTTAATTCCAGAGATGAGCCTTTTAAAATAACTACACAGATTTCTCTGCATCACTGTTAAGATGCACTCTGTTAAATAAAACAGTTACACTTTTGTTCTCCATAACACAGACAGCTTCTTTTGCATTCATTCTCATTCTTTTTTCTTTTTTTTTTTCATTTTAAAAGTAGCTTGTAATTAATCATGGATAACCATGAGTTGCTGACTTTTATCAAGACACTTGATTTATTTTATTGCTTCATTTACAGCAAACACTCTTTATACCTAATTATAGAAAAGACTTGTGCTATAAAATATGCAAAATAACTGTATAAATCTGTGAAATTAATAATATATGGCCATGTTTTGACATTGCCAATGGATGGCTTGAGCTGATTTCTGCTGAAGTTGGTGGACACTTCACCCACTGAAATCAGGAGGATTTACTGCAGCCTTCACTGGACTGAGGGAAAACCCAGTTCTGGAATATCTGATAACTCCTGCATATCAGGAATATCGCACAGTGGTGTGAAATGGAAGCAATCCCTCTGAAGCCATTCCCATCCCTGAGGAAGGGGCAGAGGCTGGGATGGCTCTGCTGGCAGTGGTGCTCTGCACCCAGAACTCTGCTCCCATCACCCCCCAGCCTCGGCTCCAAGGGACAGAGACTGTTCTCTAAGGAGTGAATGAGAAATACGGAAAGAATCCCTCAGGCTTCCCCATGGGATGTTTGGTCTCTGCTGTCTGAGAGGGCTCCCCACTCTGGTGTGGGATGCTCAGAGTTTCTGTTTCCAGAGCCAGACCTTTCTGTACTTTCCCAATCAATATTCCAATCGATCTGTCATTACTCATTTTAACTAAGGAGGTACAATAGGATGAAGGCCAAGTTTAAAACATTAATACAAGCTCTTTGGAGGATGACCTATGATGTGGGATTCTGCTGCCCAGGTTTCTCTGAGGGAATGTTCTGGCTGCTTGGCAAATCCATTCTCTGGACGTCACTGGGGGATCATGTGCTGAACGTGGCATTTTTCTGGGATGCCCAAGGTGCCAAACATCCCCCTCAAATTGCTTTACCAGGGAGGAGGAGGAGGTTTAAGGCCCCAGCCTCAGGCTGTGGGCTGTCCATCCCACATGGGAAGCAGCAGCACAGGTACTTGGTGCACCAGGGCTGCATCCACTGTCTGCCAGTGAGGTCACCTGTCCTGGAATTCCCAGGCTGCTCTTCTTTCAAAAATTAGGGCAATATGAGCTCACACAGGTTCTCCTCCAGCACATGTAATTTGTTCTGACACCTCTGGCATGGCAGGGCAGTGCCAAGCCTTAACCTCCATGCAGAGCTGCCACTTCTCCTCAACCTGTGACTATTTCCATGCAGCTCATTTTAATACATGCCTCCCGAATGCTGACAGATCTCCTGGAAGCCATTCCACTGCACACAGAACAGGCTAGAAACATTTCCAGGCTGCAGGACCCAGGTCCTCCAGCCACACTATCTGCTCACCTGTGATCCCAGTGCATCCCCTTCGTCTGGCCAGCTTTCTGTGCAGCTGAAATTAAACATGCACGAGGAGCAGCCCTGGCATGACTGATAATCACCACTTTTCCATCCTCAGAAACATGCTGCAAATCCCTTCGAGCCCTGGCTGCTTCAAAGAATAAGCGAGGATTAGGGAGAGACTTGCCCAGCCGATTTGATTTTTGCTGGAGCAAAGTTCCCTGCCGGCAGCCAGGGAAGGCAGCGATGCTTTTCCAGCCAGGCTTCCACGGGGATGAATCTGTGGCATTGCAGCACAAAATCCTAATGAGACAGACAGCATTTACTGCTGGTTGCACAGGCTGTCCTGTGGCTGAGGGTGCTTGGCAGTGGCAGTGCAGGTTCCTGCACAGCCCTGGTCACACAGTCCTCACCTCAGCCGTGTCTGTGGGGTTTGCTGCTCCAGCCCAGGAGGACTATCCAGCTCTGCTGGGGTCATAGGGTGACACAGCCCCAGAGTTCCCACAGGCACCCCCTACCCACTGAGCTCCCACCACAATTCCCAGCAGTCCTTACATGGGGGGTGGCAAGAGCCAAACCCACCGCAACAGACTCCTACTAAAACACAGCACAGGGCACTGGGTTGCCTTCAAGGAGGTGGAGATGCCACCAAGAACCCCTCCTCACCCCACACCTGCTGGCTCAGGTGTCAATGACAGCCCTGCCTTTGTCTGCAGGAGGAGGGATTTCACCTGTGGAGGCAGTGGCATGGATTACATGGGTTAAATAAGGCCTTTTATTTACCAGTGGACACAGAGCTCAGAGAAATCAGGCAAAGGCTCTGGCGAAAATAACCCTGCCTTTGTTCCTGGCATCCTCACAGAAGTGTCAAAGATGTTTGTTCTCAATAGAGGCATGAAAAATATTATTGTCTGACATCTCCATGTTCTTGATCAAGGGATCATTGATTTGATTTTGAATCAAAAAAAAAGTCAAGCAGATTCAATACAGACGGAGAGCTGCTCATTAACTCACTATGTGTTTAACACAGAGAAGTCAATATCTCTAAGAGAATGGCTTAAAAAGTCAATGTAGGCAACTTTTAATGAGAAATTGTAGATAAAGATTAAAAACGTTTCAAAATGAGCCTGCTAAGAGATAAAGTGTAACCTAGGAGGTTATTGGGCAGCAGAGGCAGGAGGAGTACTCAGCAAGTGCATCTGAGCAATGGATTTGTCCAAGGGGATCTGTGCAGGCTGAGCAGGAGCAGCCCAGGGCTGGAGCTGGAGCAGGTGCCTTGTGTTGGACACAAGGGAGAAAGGGAAACCTCAAAAAAACCAGAAATGGCACCCAAAATCTTTGGGTAACTGATTTCACGTTTCCTCAGGGTATTTTATATCCACTTCTCATGAATATTTATCAACTTACTGGACTTTTTCTTTTTTTTGTAAATCAATTTTAACCTAGTGGGGAATATTTTCATAAACCCTATTTTGGATTGCAGATGCAAGTGCTCACGCTGGAAGGCTCATTAGAAGCATTACCAGTAATATACCATTAATGTGTCCAACAAAAAGAAATTAATTCTGAAGATGAACTACAAGTGAACTTCAGATCAAGAATTGTCTGCTGAAATTACTTTGTGATGAAGTGAATAGTGAATACTGGCAATTTGTGACAGGAAAATGAGGCAGAATGTACTGAATAAATTACTTGAGGGTTTGCCATGGTGGTGGTGGTCAGGGATTGCTGGACTGGGGCTGCAGCAGGACTTGGGCTCTCACTGCAGGAATAAACTCTGGGCTTTCAATTCCTCACCTCATTTTCTGTCATTGTAGAAGCATAGAATGGTTTGGGTTGGAAGGGAATTGTAAGGGACCTCAAAGCACATGCAGTGCCACCCCCTGCCCTGGGCAGGGACACCTCCCACCAGCCCAGGCTGCTCCAAGCCCCGTCCAACCTGGCCTGGGACACTCCCAGGGATGGGGCAGGCACAGCTTCTCTGCCCAACCTGTGCCAGGGCCTGCCCACTCTCACAGGGAGGAATTCCCTCCTAACATCTGATGATGGTTTCTTTCTCAAGATGGATAGAAACTGACAGAAATAGATGGGAAAATAAAAATCAACATCAGGTTGCAAACAGCTAGAAAATTTGGGGATGTTTCTGGGGGAGAAGGGGTGGTTCCTCTTCCCTGGGCCTTCCTCTGGGCCACCAGCACAGACACCAGGCTGGCCCACGGCAGGAGCAGGAGCACAGGAAAGGTTAAAATGGGTGTGAACTGCCTACNTCCTGGGCTGGGAGGGCTTTTCCAACCCAAATGGTTCTGTGATTCTGTGTCTGAGGAGCAACACTCCATCCCCCGCTGTAACGAGGGTTCCCTGCATTCCTGCCGAGGCTCCCTAGGTGGCGGGGACGCTCTCCGGGATGCGGCTCCCGTCCTGTGAGTGTTCCCTTAACATTTGGGGCTGAGCCCCTGCGCTCCCGCTGGCACTGACAGGGGGAGTGCGAGTGTGCGGCTGAATTCGGCCCTGGAAAGCACAGAGAGGGGCCCTGGCAGGGCTCCTGGAGGGCAGAGATGCTCCAGGCGGGATAGGGCCAGCACAGCCCCGTCCGCAGCTGGTGACAGACCCAGAGGGGCTCGGGGACATCGCGGAGCCCGGGGGGACCTGCCTGTTCATCTCCGGCCAGTGCTGGGGCTCCTGGTTATTTCCAAATTATTTCAAAATTGTTAAGGACTTTCCACTGACAGAGGGCAGGGTTAGATGGGGACACTGGGACAAAATCTTTCCCTGGGAGGCTGGTGAGCCCCTGGCACAGGTTGGGCAGGGAAGCTGTGGCTGCCCCATCCCTGGGAGTGTCCAAGGCCAGGCTGGACGGGGCTTGGAGCAGCCTGGGCTGGTGGGAGGTGTCCCTGCCCAGGGCAGGGGGTGGGAATGGATGCGCTTTGAGGTCCCTTCCAACTCCCTTCCAACCCAAATCAGTCTGTGACACTGTGATTATTGCACATCACTACCAAGTTTACTCTGCTGTGTCTTGGGAATTTGTTGCACTCTGAACAAGTAACCAGATGTTTAATTATACAGACACAAAGCTCTTGTTCAATAAGGAAAACAGTGAATAACAGCTCTAGTTGGAGTTAGCAGGGAACCTGCTTTACTCAGAGCTCTCCAGCCCATGAGCACTTTCATGAATTTAAGTAAGATGCAATTTCCATATTCTGAGCATTAGTCCTGTTTCTGTTTTCTCCAGATTTACAGAACCCCAGTACTGCTGAAATAGTGAAACAAACCTGATGGGGGGGGCTCTTGAGAGTCCTGTGACCAAATCACAGAAGGCAGTACCACAGTTTGGATTAAACCCCCAATTTTCAGACCAGCTCAGCAGAATTATTCAGGGATGAGAACACTGTCCATCATGGCTGGACTCACAGATTTACAGCCGATGCCTCCCAGTGATGGAGCAGTGTGAGGTGAGAGAGAGACACGTGTAGCAGTACTGGGGATTTTTCTGCATCAGCTGGAATCAGCTGTCTGGGGTTTTTGCTGAACAATATGTCTTCATGCTGTCTCCTTTCACATGGCATTACACAGACATATCTGTGACCTTCACAGATGTCACATCAACAAAGAAGGTTCAGTTTAAAAAATGAAGGTAGCAGTTCCAGACCTGGAGTAAATCCATGCAGCTGCAGCAGAGTCAGCAGAGACAGGCTGATTTACAGACACTGCCCTACAATTACAAATAGTTTAAGTGACTTGTTACTGCTGTACCAGGTCAGGGATCTGATGAGGAGACAAGAAAAAGTATGTGATTCATTGAATATGAAGCTTTCCTAGTATGTGGAAATGCAGTGCCTGGAAATGGGCAACTGAACTCAGGAACATTCTTTATGTGTCCTAAAAGTAGCACAGGATGATGTGCATTTGATCCTCCCTGATCATCACAGTAACAAACTAATTCCTGTCTTGTTCCACACCCTCTGAAAATGTCATAATGTATAAGAATTCACCTTTCTGTACCTGAATGAAGGTGAGCAGGACTCCTGCAGGGCTCAGCATCACACTGCAGGCTGGGGCTGTGGGCTTGGGCACCTTAATGAGCCTTGTCACCAATAATTACACACCAGGGGACTGTGACATGGTCAGAAAGGGGTTTTTTTTCAATCTTTTTGCTTTTCCTAAAAGAGAACCTCAGCCTGGATTTTCCTGACTGCAAATATCCCAGGATTTATGAAAAAAAAAAACAAACCTTGGTTCATGTGTGACCTTTCCACAAGGTGCTGAGTGCAGCCTGTGCTTGGCTTTCTTTCATTGAATCACAGAATGGTTTGGGTTGGAAAAGAGCTCTAAGATCACTGAGTCCAACCATTAAATCATTCTTTCATAGAGTCATGGAATGGTTTGGATTGGAAGGGACCTTAAAGACCATCCAGTTCCAACCCACTGCCATGGGCAGGGGCACCTTCCTCTAGCCCAGGTTGTTCTTTAAGGAATCTGGTTTTAGGAGCTGCTTCTCAGCCTATAAAATACTTAAAAGATAATAACTGAATAAGTACTGTAAGATTAAGGACTGTCTTCATGTTTCTTATCTCTGAGTTTACTTAGCATTAAGATTACTGTAATAAAACCATTCATTATACAGCAAAATCACCCCCCAAATGCCTGACCCTGAAGGGCAGCTGGGCCACATCCTGTGGTATGCATGAGTTCAGTTTTATCCTTTTAAATCTCCACCAGAAGTGATAAAATATCAGATGTATTAATGCAATTGCTCTGAAACAGAGAAGGAAGCTTTAAAAAATACATTTACTGCTGCTGTTATGTGTGTTATTCTCAGGGGACCCAAAAGCAGCAGCCAGTAGAGCACATGTCAGCCTGTGGAGTATCACTGGAGACCACACCGAGCACAGAGCCTGGATTTGCCTTTCCACTGCCCAGTGTTCCCTTCAAATAGGAACATGTACCATGGGCATGTGAAAGGAATTACCTCCTGCCTGCTGCCACCCTTTGGGACTTCTTTCTTCTTCTCTTTTTTTTTAACCAAGTTGTTTTCCTTACCTTGATCAAGAGTTTTAAAGCTCTTCCAGCCCCCCATGCAAGTTTTAATTAAGATCAGCAGAGCACTTTGAAACCCTCAGATAAAAGCAGACTATAAATGCAACAAATTCCATTTCCAAGAGGCATCAGGCAAGATGAGAAAAGTTCCAATCCCTATATTTGCATTTTAAGGAAATTTGAAGAATCTGGGACCTAAGTATAATCTCGGATATTTTTAGATCTGGGCATTTCAGTTTTATTATCCAGGTCAAAACAACAATCTGTACCCTTCACCTCGGAGGCATTTGGTCTCTGCTTTTGGACTTAGCTTTACAATGTGTGTTTTATAATGTTGGTATTTGTTTGGGTGGTTGGGTAGGTGTGAATCCACATGCATACATGCTTTCATGTCCAGTGTGACTTTAAAAATAAAGTTTCCAATGCTGCAAACACTTCCACATGCCCGTAACCATACGTAATTAATGCCATGGAGATTACTGAAGGAAAACAAGATGCATTCCGGGGGATGATGGGACCATTCACTTACATCACCAAAGCAAGATTAACTAGAGATGTTTGTCATGTAAACGCTCAGCTGAGAAATTCCCAAGTAAGTAAACTCTGAGTAAAAATTGCTCTTTTTTCCAGTGTCCATTTTGTTTCCAGTACAAGATTGTTTATGGGATTTTTAGTGTCATTCTGGAATTCTCTGAGGAGGAGGATAAAGTCGATGGAATGAAATAAGCTTTGGTCCTGCGATTCTTGTGTCAAAACCCTTTTGGGGTGAAATTGTGAAAATCTGGGAAGGCCTAAGAGTCACATGTGCCAAGGTCCTTGGAGCAGGACCTGGAGCCTTGTAGTGGCCTTTGTCTGCAAACAGGAACATTAATGCTGCTGTGATTTATCTACTGCAGAGCAAGGCTGCTGAATGCATCTGGACCAGCCTAATGAGCACATTCTTCACCATCAGAGAGGCTGTGGAGGGCTTCAAATATTTTAGACATGATTCACAGAGCCAAAAGGTCTTGTTTACTGATATGCTATTTATACCTAGCTCAATTAAACCTCTTTGGAAAGAAAAAAATTCAAGGATGCCAACACTGGCAGTGCTGTTGGAAGTATCTCCTTGTTAAAAAGGTTACAAAAACACCATTAATAACTTTGATAGACTCTGTTTATGCACCAGTCTTTGTCCAATGCCCCCAGTGTCCTGCCTGGTGCGGTTCTGGCAGCAGTACAGGTCAGTCGGGGTTTAGCCGTGTCCCGGTGACCGTCAGCCCCAGGTGCCACATCCTGGGGGATGAGCTGTGCCCAAAGCCCAGCCCTCCCCTGCCAGCAGGAGAGCTGCCAGCAGCACCCAGGCCCTGCTGCACCCTCCCTGCAGGGATAGCACAGAGGGGCTGGGCAACCAGGCAGAGCTGAGCTGTCTCCTGAAACCAAAGACCTGCAGCTCCCTCCTGGGAGCATCATTCTCATGCCAGGGTGTTTCCATCCCTGGAAGTCAAGGCCGCGCTGGATGGATCTCTGAGCAACCTAATCTCCTGGAAGGTGTCCCTGCCCATGGCGGGGGGTTGGAACGGGGTAACCTTAAAGCTCCTTCCCATCCCAAACCATTCTAGGATTCGATGATTCTGTGCAATGTCTTTGCTGCCACAGCTCCTCAGTAACCCCTGGGAGAGAAATAATTGCTAATTCTCAGTGCTCAGGAGTATCAGAGCCTTCAGGAACGGAGATGGGGAATGGGATGAGGTGAGGCAGGAGGCACATGGCAGAGAAGGGAAGAGCAACACAAGGGGACAGGCAGGAGGCACATGGCTCCTCTGGGCTTGGCTTGGCTCCTGCAGGTCCTGGCTTCAGGAGCCAGGAAAGAGGTAAATCACCAGAAGGTCCCATTCTTAGAGATAGGGAAATGTCTGTTTAAAGGACAATGCTAAAGGATAATTCATACCATCAGAATCTCAGTTTCTTGGAAATCCAGGGCTTTCAAACCTAATGGTTAAAAAGTCACTGTGAGGTTCAGTGTCCTGCAAAGTGCTCTTTCCTGGAGCTTCCACAGCAGCATGAAATACCTCACCTTGACATTCACATTCATGTGTGTAGACCCTTTCTGGGACATGGAGCAGCCCAAGCTTCTTGTTCCATGTCCCCAAACCTTATTTAACCCTTGATCAAGGGCAAGGAGCCTGTGAGATAAGGAGGAGCGTTCCTGTGGCAGTGAGCACTGGGAACATTGCCATAAAATATTGAGACATAGGTTAGTGGTGCAAAGTAAGCACAACAACCTTTATATAACACTTTAAACCAATGTACTCATTAAATAACAAAGATTTTCTTTCCTTGATACACTATTAATAAATTCCAAACCATCATATCTTTAAAAATATGTCCTTCAGTTGAATGGAAAGCAGACTAATGTGGGTTTAGAAAGAGGTTGGAAGTGCAACAAATTATAAATGCTTTCTACTTTATCAGCATTACAGAGTACTATTAATTTTAAAAATAGCTTTTAAAAACATACATGGCATACCATAATGGAGATGGCTGGGTTTCAATACATCATCCTGATGACTCTCTCCACAGCAATGAGTTATGCAGACACACTGAGCTCTGGTTTGCAAATATGGTAAGTACTGGGCTGCAGGGAAAGTTAAAAAGGCAGTTTTGTCTTTTGATTCAGGATTGGGCTGGGCTGGGCCTTCCAAAGTGAGCACTTACAGATGTGCTCTGTGTGTGCATCGAGGGCCTGGATGGGACAGTCCCTCCCACCACACACCATCCTGCAAAATGTACATTGTCCCATCAAGCTCTGAAATCAGACCTCTGATACAGATTCTGAATGCTTAAAAATAAAGATGTTAATGGACAATGCTAATGTGACTGAGTAGGTTCTCTGAAGTGCTTTGTCTATACAGGTTTCAGGGCTAATTGGCATGAGCATCCTTCCAACGGGCACGTTGTGCCTGTCTGAATAATGGAGGAGGTAGTTGCCATAGCAAGGGCTGTTTTTATTGACTGCTTAAAAGAAAGAGACACATAAAACCCTAACTGAGGCCAGAAAATGAGTTAGAAAAATCCCTGGGTAGCTCTAACTAACACTCAAGCTTGTTTGCTTGCCTTTTTTTTGCTCCTCAGACTGCACAGTTCTCCACTCCTCATAATGTAGCAATTACAAATATGAGGGAGGTCAGTGACCCGTTCCCCAGCCTCAAGGGCTCAGTAAAGCTCTCCCTTCCCTCTGTGGGAAAGGCCCCCTGTCCCCATCCCTGACGTCCCAGGGTTCTTGCTCTGCCTCCATCGTGCCCCTGGTGAGTGGCAGCCCCATTCCCATCAGATCCCTGAGGATGTGGTCCCACAGGAACACCAGACCTGTCTGAGTGTGTGTGACTCTGCCATCTCTGCAGTTCTTCAGCCCTTCTCCCAGCCTCGTCTCCTGGCCTAATAGCTCTTATTGCCCACTGGGGACGGTGGTGCCTGAATCTGTCTGTGCTCTGCTGTGCCCATGGCCAGTGACAGGGACCTGGAGCTGCATTATCATATTCCCAGTCAAATGAATCTCAGATGCAAACCCATTTCTCTCCATGACACTTAGGTAACACTGTTTCCTCTTTGGCTGATGTGATTAGAGAGATAAATAATTCCACTGGAGCTGTGCTGTATGAAATCTTTATAATGACAGGTTCAAGGAAATTCCTTTGCCCAGATTTACTTCCACGTGCTGCTATGGAGCTCAGGGCTGTAAATCTGGCTTCATCTGTGGCCAACAGCCACATTCCAAGCCCGTGTTGTGAATGTGTGTGTGTGTCAGGCTGTGATGGATGGACACACACACTGCGGGCACAACCGACCAGTGCCAGCAATCCTTCCTTCCTTCCTTCCTTCCTTCCTTCCTTCCTTCCTTCCTTCCTTCCTCATCCCTAATATCAACACCATGGACACCCAATGCTCTCATCAATCACAGATGTGTGGAGGGGATTCCCATTTTCTGTGAGGGCTCTCCCCTCTCCTCTCTCTGTGCCAGATGTGCCTCGTGTCCACGCTGTGCCAGCTGTTGATCAGATGCTGGCTGTTATGTCACATCCAAAAGAAAAATATGAGTCAAATCCAGTATCAATTTAGCCCTCTTGTTTTTCCCATTATGTTATGATCAGCTGCCATCATTCCAGATGCAGACAAGAGGAATATTCTGCACCGTTGTTCCCAGAGTGAGATATCTCACTGAGCAGGAACATGATTGTTTCTGCTCTGAGCAAATGAGAAGAGACTTTTCTTTTTGCACTTCACTGAGTTCTTCATTCTGGTGTTGTTCGTTTTACTGAGCCAACAGAACAGAATTAAAATATTCATATGTTGGCATTATTTAGGTGGCAACTTGAGTGTGTCTCTTGTTTATAGGAATTTCCCAGGAGGGAGATTTTCAGAGACCCATTCAGGGAACAGAAATAATTCTATCTTTTAAAATCCTAAAATTTCCTCTCCCTTAGTCCCAGTTATAGGTTTCCATGCCACATCCCTCAGAAATCACCAACAAAGTGTTGCTCAGCCCATGTCAGTTGTCCTATGTCCCCTGTCCAGCACCCCTGGACACCTTTGTCAGCTCCCTTTCCAGGTTCCCAGTTCAGGACTCTCACCTGTACCTGTTTCTGGGCTGGTTTTCCATCCCCTCTCCAGTGCTCTGGGGACACGGCAGAGAGAGTGCTTTGGCACTCTGCAGCAGGTTTGTTGGGAAATGCTCTGCTGGGAGAGCCCCAGTAGGGATCTCAGAGAGTAGTTTACATCCCCAGAACACGTGGCACTGCTGTGCTGCCCCAGTGAGCAGCATTACTGGCTTCCAGCAGTGCTTGGTGTGTGTGCACATGCTGCCCACAGGGAGAGAATCACCCAAGGAGGGCCTGAGACAGCCTAGATGGAGGGAAACAAGAGTGTCAGTGGCACATCCCTCATGAGAGCAGGGCAGGAGAGCCTGACCCTGCTGTTTGTACATCCCTGCAGCCCTTGAACAAAGGGCCAAAAAGGTAGGGCCCATATTGGGAAGTGTCATTTCCAGGTGTGCTTCTCCCTTTGGACAGGGAGATGTTGTAACCCCTTCATCCCATTGCTGATCCAGACCAGAACTCCTCAAGGCAGTGCCAAAGGAAGGCAAATTTCCCAGAGACAGGTCGAAAGAGTTATGGCCGCTTAAATCAAATTAGTGACGGGATCTGAGTGGGACCCTCGGGGAGATGAATGGTCTGGCAGCTTCCAAAGAGTAACAACGAGGTAATAAACAAGATTAACACAAAACTAATGGAGGAATGGAGATAAATACAGGCAATGTCCATGTAATGTCAGAGGGGTTGCATGCCAGACTTAGGCAATGTGTTTGAGACAGGAGTAGGTAACTCACACCTACTAAATCACAGCCATAAATTCCATGCTGTGCTCCCAGAGCATGAATGATCTGCTCTGCAATGAATGGGAAAAGAAAGGGAATTCACTGTTCATGATAAGAGGATCTGCTAACCTAAGCTGCTCCTTTTTTTCAAGCCAGGTTTGGAAAGGCCCTCCAGCTGCTGGATGATGCAGGTAAAACGTGGCATCCTCCAGTGCACATGGATTTGGTCTCAGCTTTGTAAAGATGTTCCCAAAGAGGTCCATGCACTCAGGATGTCACAAAAATGGCTCTTGTAGCTGTTGTTTTGGGAAAAAAAAAAAAGAAAACAAACGAGGACATTTATCCTGACAAATTGGTTCTGAGCTACATGCCAAGACGAAAAGGAGGTGGAAGTGGCCCATTTCCTCCCTCCTCACCAGAGCAGATCCCTCCCGAAAACCACAGCAGCCAACACCAACCCATGAGCACCACAGGCTTACAGAGCCATTTCAGGTGCCAGATCTCCAGGTATGGGCTGAGGTCTGAGCCCTTTTTAGTTAAACATTAATTAAACAAATGAGTTTGTTGGCTAACTGGGCAGTTGTTACTCACAGCCTATCCAAGAGTAACCAGCAATTGTTACAAAAGCCTATTCAAGGGAAAAGTGGTTTTGTGCCTATGGCAGGAGGCTAAACCTTTGCAGCTCTGATGAAAGACTTTGCTGTTGTGCAAGCAGGGCTTGAGAAGTTCCTTCTCCTACAAACTCATTTGGACATCTGGGCAAGGTAAGGGATAACATCCTTTATTATGTGACCTCACACACTTATACAAGTTTCTGAACTGGCAGACTTCAGCAGATCCCAGTTTTGTCCCCTCTGCAGGGTCTCACTCAGCATCCATGGATCTGGGGTGGTTCTCTTCTCTCTACAAACCTTCCATCCTCTGCCCTCAAACCATCAAAATGTAACCAGAGGGCTGTTTTCCTGCACCTCTGGAGCTAAGGAGTGTGACCATGCCAACACGTGGTTACAGCCTGGCACTTGTCAGGTATGTTTTTATCAATATCCACAGCTGGATATCAATAAGAGATGCAGAGCTGTTGCTGCTGAGCAGCCCTGTGGCACAGCAGGGCCTTTCATTTCAAGTGCTGTTTCAGCTTGCAAGAACGTTTGATAAACTGTAGCTAAACTATAGAGAAATAAATACTTTCTTTTAAATCCATGGTTGTTTTTCGAACTTGTGAGCAACCAGTTAAGCTCGATGGATTTAGAGAGGCCCTACAGTGTTTTTCTGTTGAAACACCAGATGATAAGCTCCATTTTTCTTGTGTCCCTGCAGAAACAAGACAGCCCGGGGTAACATAAAATGTTCTTTTACTTCCTTCCAACAATGGCCCATTTCTTCTTTTAGAGGTTGATTAATATTTATTACTATAGTAAATGGCAATTTAAATATATGGTGCAGCCCTGCAGTGTATCATTAATTTAAGGAAACAGGACACCTCCTATCAAGCCACAATGGGTCCTTCTGCAGTGAATAATGGGGGTGATATGGCAGCCTCTTAAAAGGAATTACTGAACCCGTTCCCATGCAGAGCAGACCATTCCAAGGGTCCACAGCATTACACAGGCAACCCCCAAGGGAGGCACCTTCAGTTACACACTGAGAGTAGCAACAAAATAATCAGAAAGTGGGGAAACAATCACAACCTGAACATGAAAATCCATGTGCTTCTCATAAAGGCCATGGAGACAAGTCCTTCATCCTTTGTCTATCCCAGGGCTGCAGGGTGGGAGGGCAGAACTGCTCCATTTGTAAAAGGCTACTCATAAATTCTCCCAAAAGAGGGTTTGGAGTTGTGAGAGAGACCTTTGGGGCTGAGTTTCAATTAAGAAGATACTTTGAAGAGGAGGAATCTTTGGTTTTGACTATTTTTCTTTCTGAGATTCCTGAGCTGTTTTCAGCTGTGCCTTTTGGAAAGTTAAAAGAGGACTCTAAGTGTCAAAATGAGAAACAGTTTAATCCGTAAAACTACATGCCAGACTCTAAAGAAGATCATCAGATAAGGTTAGTCCTGTTTTGCTAATGGTTCTATTTTTTAACTACAATGACCTGCAAAATTACTTTTGTTACTTTTGTATTCTTGCATTTTAAAGATTTCTCCCTGGTAGTAAAAGTCTTAATGCCATAATGT
Source organism: Scytalopus superciliaris (assembly GCA_013400415.1). Taxonomy (NCBI): domain Eukaryota; kingdom Metazoa; phylum Chordata; class Aves; order Passeriformes; family Rhinocryptidae; genus Scytalopus; species Scytalopus superciliaris. The sequence goes on along the minus strand of VXBX01009670.1, from coordinate 264,650 downwards.
TTCAGTCCTCAAAGAAGAACAACTCCAACAGTCTGACAAAGACAAACCCACAGAGGTGTCACTTGCTGCAGGACTGGGACCAAAGGCCACAGCCTTATTTATGTGTACATTTGATGCACAGTAAGGGCCTGGGCTGCTGGGTCAGCAGGTCTCTGCCCTCTGCAGGCTGAAAGATTTCCTGCCTTGAACCAAAACCTCCTGCTCCAGGAGAGCTGCACCGTGGCTCAGGCACCACAGCTGGCTCCATGGTCATGTCTGTAAGAGCTTGTCTTTGTCTGCCCTACCACCTTCATCATCTCCACTGCCTTCATTCTCTACACCGACTTCATCATCTCCATCACCCCCATCATCTCCACCACCTTTCAAACCATGTGACTGGCCTGTGCTCTCCAGTTTCAACTGCTGACATTTTACAGCCACACAGGTCAGCTAAAGCAGCCCTTCGCCCTGAAACATCCCTTCTGGGACATCTCTTCATTTCTTTGTGTACGCTTTCTCAAGAGGTTTGACCTCCTCCAGATTCAATCTCCTCCCTTCCCAGATTTGCCTTCCTACCAGGTGGGACAAAGCCCCTCCTGGGCACCACGGCCAGCAGAGCAGGGCAGGCTCACCAGCTGATGGAGATGTGATGTTGCAGCCTCATAAAATCTCAGCACTGGGCAAAGCCAGTGCCAACCACAGAGCTTTGCCCATCTGGCAATGGATCCCACAACCCCTGAGCAGCCTCCAGCTGGACTCGGGCAGCACAGGGTGGCCAGACCCAGAGGCACCTGCGTGACACTGTCCTGGTGGCACCCGTGTGACATGGTCATGGTGGCACCCACACACCACAGTGCTGGGGGCTGCTTTGCCTCGGCACAGAAGCTGCTTGTGCCAGGCAGCCACATCCTGGCAGGTCTGTCTGTGCTGGAACAGCTTCCTCTGAGCACCACAGCCAAGGCAAAGGGAAAAAAGTCCTTGCTTCAAAATAAAAGGGCAAAAAGGTGATTCATTTTCTTCATGAACACCGTGTGTCATTTCTCGCTCTATAGACGGGCTCACCGAGTTCCGAGTCTCTGGCTGATCCACAATTTCAAGGGCTTTACTCACTACAAATAATCTTTTGATGATGAAACCAACTGCGTAAACTTTGGAAGAAAGACCCTGCATGAATATAGCCAAATTAGGAAAGCCCTACCATAACAGCTGTGTTCAAACCCACACGTATTGCTGGTTTATTTTTTAATCTACATTACTGAATCTATTTTCGACTACAAACAGGATGACTCATTTGATCACGACCACTGAAAAAACATAGTGTGTTACCACAAAATATTTCTTAGAGTTGATGCAGTATTTTCTTTCCTTCTCACTGCAATCATATAGCTCTTTAAACCAACCATGGGCAAAATCAGTCCATACAGGAATTTGGGTTATTTTAGTCAATAATCAATAGAAAAGGAGTTGCCTGGATTTAATTGTCCTTTTTCTGCCTTTTTGATTAATTTATTCGATTCATTTTCCTGTCATTTCCCTTTAATCACTCTGCTCCAATTGGAAGACCAGATGAAAATTTCTTAAAAAATATTTCAACCAAATTTGTAGCTTTACTACTACGTCCATGGAAGGGGGGAAAACACTTAACCGAAAGCAGCTGTGGAGCCGTATTTTCTACTTCATTTATCCCTTTATGTTTGTATAAAAGAGAAAAAATTGAAAATTAGCCAAGAATGTAATACCACAGATTCTCTCTCTAGAAAACACAGCAGAGTTTGCAGTAATCCCTTTAACCACAGCACCAGCCTCTCCATCTGCAGCGCAGAAATGCTGCCCTCAGAGGGGCAACAGCCCCGTCCCACAGGGTGCCCCTGAGCTGGTCCCTGTGCTGGCTGCAACCTCACCAGCCCATGGCATCAGAAACATTTATAGGTTTTGGCCATTTCTGTTGTCTCTGGACTAAGTTTTCACTTGAATCAGTCAAGGAGCCATTCAAGCAGCTATTTTAAATGGACAGTATTAGTGTGGATATGCCCTGGAAGCATCGGGGCTCCAGAGCCCAGAGGCTTCAGCCTCCTGGGGAACAGAAAACTTCCCTTCCAGCTGCCATCTTTCATTTCCTTTCTCCACCAGTGCATTTTATTTCTTCACAACAAAGCAGGTCAGCATCAATTTGAGGCAGAAGTTTGGCCCTGTCCTTCATTTGGGATTCCTGAAGAAATCACAAAATCCTTAAGAATGTCTCTGCCCTGCCCCTCCCCTGCAGCTGGGCTTCAGCCTCACCAGCCTGCTCTGTGCTTGCTTGGTCCCCAAAACCCCCCACCCCAGTTCCTCAGCCGGGCAGCTTCCAGAGCCTCTTGCCCTTTGTCACCTTGCCACCTCCCCTGGGACTTGTTCCCTTCCCTGAGGAGCCCAAGCAGGGAGAGGGTCTGGTTTCAGCACTGGGAACCAGCAGTCATCCTATACACAGTGAGGATAAAGCTGCAGCTCACAGACCCATTTCCTTGAGTCCTTCTGGCCGATAAAGCTCCATGTAAGTGTGGACAACATTCATGGTGGGACCCACCTGGCTGCTGGTGTCCATATCCAGGCAGGACAAACCCTTTCCATGGCAAGACCTCCAGCAGAAGGACAGGAAGGAGCCTGGGGGTCGGTGCCCACCACAGTGGCAATTTTGGATCCGAGATGTGGCACTCAGGACTGCACTGAGCACGTTGTAACACCCCTGGCACAGTCTGTGCTCTGTGTCCCTGGGCACAGACAGGGAGTCCCTGCCACAGCCAGGGATGGCACATGAGCAGTGGGGGAGGAGGAGTAAGGGATGCTCCAGCTCAACACGCTGATGTGTTCCTCAGCCAGCTGCGCCAACCCTGGGTGTCTGTCCTGATTCTGACAGGGCCTGTCCCCACCTCAGGCCCTGAAGGGCTCTCCACCTTTTCCATCCTCTCCACCTCATGGCAGGTCTCTGCTGCCTGTGAGCTAGGCTGATCAGCTCCAGTTGTAGCCCTGGTTCACACACCAGGACTGGGCTCAGTGAGCAGATCCCTGGCAAGAGCATGTGGGTTTGGGAAGGGGAGGGAGGACATGACCTTCGTTCTCTGGATTCAAAGTCAGAAGGGCTGAAAAGTGCCTTGCTCCATTCCTCAAAGCCACGGCTGAAACAATACGAGTGGCAGGAATATAAAAGAGGAACAAAGCTGCAAACTGAACCGAGTTAGACTTTGCAACATCCATCTCGGAGAGTGCAGATCCTGACCAAGAGACGGGTATTGCTTAAGGGGCTTTAAATCACAGAGAATGATGCTCTCAGAGAGGCTGCTCTCCACGGATGACCTCATATGTCTTTTCCTCCCCTGTCCTCAGTGACTCCAATAAACTCCTGACCTTGCAGGCTGATGAGGACAAGCTCACAGAAGATGGGGAGTCTGGGTTCACCTTCAGCAGCTCGTCAGAAGCAGCCAGGAGCAACACAAACCACTGCTGATGCCAGTCTCTTGCTGCTGTCATTCCAGCCAGAAACTGGATTGCCCATGGTACAGGCTGCTGCCTCGGGAGCTCAGCTGACCTGGAGGGCACTTCAGGAAGCCCCAGTCTGGTGCCACCTCTGTGGGGATAGTTTTGTGCTGATAAAAGCTACCAGTGAATCAACAGGAAGCTGAAATCCCTGATTCTCGTAATTGAGCATCTTTTGTCCATTTGTTGGCAGTTTATGGGCAATGACTCCTGCAGGGATTTAGCTGTGTTTAGTCACAGGATGATTCTGTCTCTTCCTAGCAGAGAGCTAAGTATAGCGCAGCCTCATCATTCAGAGACCGTCAGTGATAACCGGCCCTGGCATCCTTCCCACGGCTCAGCGGGAGGGGCCGGTCCTCCCCGGGCCGGCTTCACCTCACCTCCACCTCTGCTCTGCCTCACAGCTGCTGGGACCCCCGCACAGTTATCATCCTCAGAGACAGCATTTTTGGCTGTTTATTCCTGTTTATTGACAGGCTAAGTCGTTCAGAATCCTAGAAACCAAAACAGTCCCTATTCAGCCCGGTTGGGTGTCCCATCCCAGAGAACTCCCACCATCAGGGGCCTCCCGAAGGGGTTCTGAACATCAGGAATAACCTACCCTTGGTGTAGCTTCTCACTCTGGCAACAATTCACTATCACTTGTCATGATTTATTTGTGTTATATTAAATACAACACTTCCAGACATATTTTATTGTAAATGTAAGCATCGAGGATGATTTTAAGTCTTATTCTAATCTTGGGTTTATTTTCCCTCAATATTAAGTAATGACAGAGACTCATTATACTCTGTGTGAACCTGTTTCCACGCTGATGGAAAGCCTTGGCTGCACTGGGAGTGCCCAATTCCCCCTCAGCACCTGGAGCCTGCAGGGGCTCAGCTTTGTAACTGCTGCTTAAAACTAAAACCAAGAAACCAAAACCCCCCAAACCTGTCACTTTTACATATAACATCTCCCTGTGGCATGGATTTGACCCCACCCTACCCAGGCAGAGCTTTCTCTCCATGCCTGTCCAAAGCACAGGCTCAGCTCCATGCAAGCGCAGGAGCCAGTGGGGACCTGCCACAGTGTCCCTGGAGCAGGTGACAATGGGGACCTGTTGCTGTGTCCCTGGGGTGGATGGCAGGAGGGCAGTGCCACTGCTCCTGCTGGGTGCTGGCCCATCACCCAGTGCCTCGTGGCACCCTGAAATCCCTTTGTACGTTCTTTCCTATGTCCCAGGTGGCCACGTGCATGTGTGCACTGGGAAAGTGAGATAATGTCACCCCATTGCCATGTCAGACGTTTCCTGGGGCTGCCAAGCTCTTCATGGGTTTGAAAAACAATATCCCTGTGCTGTTTGTTCCTTCTGCTAGCTCCCAAAATGCCTCTGGAAGGTCAGGTTCAAATGCCCTCCCTGGAGAGACTTCATCTCTCCAGAATTTCTCTTCTGCCTTCGCTTTTTAACCCAGATTTCTTTTTTGAGGATGTTCAAATATCTCTTCCAAAAATGAGCAGAACATTTGCTCAGGAACACATTCCCACTCTCCGAGGGTGACATGAGCCCCCGATGCTTTGGCCTCTTTGCTGTACCCAGCCAGTATTACCAATTCAGCTCCATCCCCATTTTCTCTGTTGAAGAGAACGAATCCCTTCCCTGTGGGCTGATCCCGGAGGCATTGCCTGCTCCATCCTGTGCCGGAGCGGGAGAGCACCCGGCAGTGCTCGGGGCTGCAGGAGCCAGCGCTCACCACCCGCAGGGTCATGGCATCACTGTCCCTGGGGCATTTTGGTGCACAATTGGAGAATTCAGGGGCCCAGCTGCCCTTGCACAGTCCAAGGCAACACATCCTGCAGCTGGGAGCAGCAGAAAGTCCTTATCTTCCTCTGGAAGCAAAGCAGAGCGTGGCTGGGGCACAGACAGGAAACACAGGCGCCTGTGCCCGTTCCCGCTCCCCTCCTGGTGAGGTACCAGCCTTTGCTGCCATTAATTCACTGCCCTTTGCACAGAGTCACTGCAAATTCTATTCCTTCATTTTGGAGCAGCACATCCAGGTCCAAGTGACCCTGGAGTGTCTGTTTCCCTGTTCCCCCTCTCTGCAGGAATGCTACAAGAAATCTCAGAAAAATGTCCCAACATGGGAGGTATTAAACCAATACAAGAGTTTAGGATTTTTTTTTTTTTCAGATTACAGTTGTAAGCAGCCAGTTCAGCGCTGAGCTGGGGTTTTACTCCCAGATCACAAGGAGGTAGCTGGATCCTGGTTTCTGTTGTTTCAGCACGGGTTTTTCCTGGACTCAGACACAATGAAAAAGGGAGAATGGTGTGTATCAGTGGGAAGTGGGGACCCAGAAGAGAGAGTGGGAGCATGTGGAGCCCTCTAACCCTCACCTGCACAAAGGGGCTTTGTGCTAGACCTCCCAGACACAGCAGGAGCAGGCAGGAATGTTTGTTGGAGCAGGCAGGAATGTTTGCTAAAGCTGTAAAGAACTCACAGTTTCATGGTAAAAAAAAAACCCAAACCAGAAACCAAAAGGCAACATATTGTCGTTCAATGCCCAGCATCCGTTGAAATAAAAAGAGAAACATGGTTTTGGACAGTTTCTTCTGCTAAAAACATTCCATGTCTGTCTGCTGTGATAAACTGCCCCAGCACATTCCTGTCTGATTCGGAAATCCATTTCCCTGCACTGGGATGGGAGGACAGTGGGACACTGGGACAGGGGGACAGGGGGACAGAGGGACAGTCTCAGCCCAGCCACAAAAGGCAACTTGGCTTGAGAGCTGTCAGCTCCCCTGCCCCAGCCGGGGCTGCCCCCCTGCTTGGGCACCCCCGAATCCCCAGCCTTATCCCTTTCCTCTTCATCTTCCCTGCACTGCCAATTTGGGGCAGGAATGCTTAAAAATACTGTTCATCTATTTCGCTATCCTTTGTTATTTAAGCCTCAGGAGCTGTGGCTAGAGCTGTGCTGTCTTATCGCAGAATCCCAGAATGGTTTGGCTTGGAGGGGACCTTAAAGCTCATTCAGTTCTACCCTCCTGTCATAAGCAGGGACACTTCCCACTATCCCAGGTTGCTCCAAGTCCCTTCCAACCTGGCCTTGGACACTTCCAAGGATCCAGAGGCAGCCACAGCTTCTCTGCCCAACCTGTGCCAGGGCCTGCCCACCCTCACAGGGAAGGATTCCTTCCCAGCACCCCGCCTATCCCTGCCCTCTGCCCATGGGAACCCATCCCCTGCTCCTGTCCCTCCATCCCTTGTCCCANCGGGAATCGGTACCGGGAACTGACCCGGGTCCGTGCGGAACACCGGGAATCGGTACCGGGACACCGGGAATCGATCCGGGTCCGTGCGGGATACCGGGACTTGATACCGGGACACCGGGAATCGATACCGGGAA